>CM055270.1:16460054-17010054 GCA_029237695.1 Conchocele bisecta | reverse complement strand
ACCAAATTTCAGGAGCTGGAAGGAGCGTGTGCCCCAGGAGTGGATGGTGTAGAACTCGATTCGCTCGTTTCATCCGTGAAGGATCTACTCCCCGACCTTGGAGAGGGATTTATCGAGGTAAACTGTGGCAACAAAATTGGCATCTCCAAATTTGGAATTTCTTGAGGTAAACTTTGACGAATCGGCCCAATTCTGGGCCCTTGCTTATCAAACTTCCTGAGCTGTTTTTCCGAGGTGAACAACGATACATCGAAAATCAGACCAATCCTCCACCCTTGCTTGTCAAACTTTTTGAGCTCAGTTTCGGCCAAGCAAACTTTGTGATTTTGTACATCAATAGCATATTTCACCAACATTGCAAAGTATACTTAACCTAGCAAAGTATACTTTGAGAGAGAAATTTTCAATTTAAGGATAAATTTATTAATTTTTATAATACTGAATTTATTACATTATCACAGTCATTTTGGCTGTGATAATGTAATAAATTCAGTATAATAAATCTGCATACTTTTAATCATCAAATATATGCAGTGGTTAGTTCTATATGAAATAATGCATTTCGGGAAAAATAAATGATTACTCCCTCAAAGTATACTTTGCTAGATAAGTATACTTTGATGAAATTTTGATGAAATAGGCTACAGAACAGAGTATATGCTCATACTATTTTAAATGGATTGGCGCCAATGTTGTGACAACTAGTGATCTCAGATCCATAGTCAATGTAAAGTAGTTACTTGTCTTCCATGCTCGCGCTGGGCATGACACTGTTAAAGGTACATGCCCACTCAGCAGGCACAAAATGTGCCTGCTGAGTGGGCATGTACCTTTAAAGCTTTATATGTGAAGAATGTTAATACATGTACATGATTTATAGTATTGTAATATAGCAAAAGTTGTCGTGTAGTATCAGGCGCGGATACAGAAATAATTGCAGGGGGGGGTCTGTAATTGCAGGTCGGCTATGCCGACATCTCTCTGCGAGCGCGAAATCGTAAAGTAGGGGGGTCTGGGGGTCCTCCCCCATGAAATTTTTAGATGCCAGATTGCCGCAGATGCGATTTCCTGACACCTAGGCCACGAAAAAAGTCATCCAACTATTTGAGTATTGTGTAGATTTTCGTCTTTTTTTTTTTTTGCCGGGAGCAGGGGTTGGTCCGGACCCCCCCCTGTATCCGCGCCTGAGTATGGTAATATATCTTATGATTTTCCCACATAAGACTACTGTCTGTTTCACAAAACATGCCCAAATTTTACGGCCATATAAACAATGCAAAAACAATATTTTTTTCGATAATATTAAAGAATAGCAAAATTTAAGAATGCGCCTTCTTTTTATTTCATGAAATTTGGTCCAATATTGATTTTATTACGAAAAATAAAATTGATTTGTCAATGGGAATTTAATGTGGGGAAAAAGGAGGAGCTGAAGGAGGAGTCGAAAAACAAAAACAAATTGTGATAGACTCTGAAATCTGGCTAGGTAGCTTCTAACTAAGAATACTAAAGTTAAGTTTTTAAAATCGGTCCACTATTTCTGAAATTAGAAAAAATTCCCCATGTTAAATCCCCATAGTCATCTTCACACTGCCAAAACAGTGTCTAACTATTTTGATAATGACTATGTGGTGGAAAATTTAATAAAAAGAGTGACTTTAAAATAATATACAAATATTTATGTGTTCCCAGAATAGTTGGTGTCCGAATATTTAACCCTTACTACGCTGAATTAAATGTTGTCGTCTGCTGGAAATGTTTTATTTTCAGTATTTCTCGACAAAAATCTGGTTTTGACTGCACATGAGAATCGTCTTCAGTGGAGACGATTCTCATGTGCTGTCCAAACCAGTTTTTTGCTAAGAATTAAAGCAAAAATGAAAAACAGCAGACGGCAATTTCCGTCAACAGCGTAGGAAGGGTTAAGGAATAAAATCATAGGCTGTTGTGTTTACTTGGGTTCAAAATAATTTAAATGTATGGAGTCCGAAGTACTCCTCGCAAACTTTAAACAGACCAAATGTATTGTACACCCCAGTAAATGCAACAGCCCATGGTTGTATTACTTATATTTACACTGACTTTTCTGATAGTTTCAGAAATTTAAACCAAATATGGCGTTAAAATTAAGATTAATCTTGTTTTATGTCATTTTGTCGCAATTCCTGGAACAGCGACGTTGCTGGTCAATAGCATGCAGTTATTGATAACCTCGTGGAAATTAATGGCGTCAAACGAACATTAACAATCAACAACATCGCGCGACGTCGAGTGGGTCTAACGTATTGTATTGGAATGAAACGCAATACGTCGAATGGGCGTTTGCATTATGAATTTATAGGTGTTAAGGTTATCAGGGATTCCGCTGGGGAAAATAAAAAAATCGCCACTTAAGAGGAATAACCAATAGGATAAAAATAAACAATTGGCGATAAAAAATTACAATGATTGTTTTTCTTCTTTTTTTTCGAAAATTGTAATTTATTATCGTCAATTGTTTATTTTTATCGCCAATTGGGAAAGTGGCGATCGCCAGTGGAATCCCTGGGCTATTACGGTGCCTTGTGATTGCAGCTGTGTCTGCACGAGTTCAACTATGAAATAGAGAGAGTAATCAACGCAGTCCTGGAGGATAAGTTACCGCTGTCGTTACGCGATATCGACCGGCTACTGGCACGGTATGTACGGAGTAACAAGTCTTTTTCCTAGTTAGAAGAGGGCACGGCGCTGCCAAAAAATAGCACTTTTTGTGTATGAAAAGGGCACATGGTCACATGCAAAATCTTGTAAAAAAGGTACATTTACACATGAAATATTTAACAAGGGCATGTTTACGCACACGTAATATTTTAAAAAAAAGGGCACATTTATGCACACAAAATATTGAAAAAATGGTACAGAATGTCGAAAAAGGGCACATTGATCTTGAAAAAAATGACACATTGATGCTCGCAAAATCATGAAAACAGGGGCACAATACATGCAAAACCTTGAAAAAAGGGCACAAAATCGTGAAAAATGGCACATATGTGTGCGTGAATAAAAAAAAAAAATAGCATTTCCAAAAATATGATATCGCTACATTTACTGCATTTGTAAGTAGTTGTGCTTACTAGAGCCATAGCAAGGTACACTAAGTGTATGAATTTATTTTTAGCAAACAAGGCATGGCACCCCCAAAAATGACATTGCACAGCGCCATGCTAAAACATGATAAAGAGCCCCCCCGCAGGGGACATAGAATTCTTTTTTATTATTAATTCGTTCCCACGAAATAACAATTTGTTTCCACAATTTAACAATTCGTTACCACGAATTAACAATTCGTTCCCTCAATTTAACAATTCGTTCCCACGAAATAACAATTTGTTTCCACAATTTAACAATTCGTTACCACGAATTAACAATTCGTTCCCTCAATTTAACAATTCGTTCCCACGAAATAACAATTTGTTCCCGCAGGAACGAATTGTTAATTCATGGGAACAAATCGTTATATCGTGGGAACAAATTGGTAATTCGAGGAAACAAATTGTTAAATTGAGGGAACGAATTGTCATTTTGTGGGAACAAATTGTTAATTCGAGGGAACAAATTGTTATATCGTGGGAACGAATTGTTAATTCGAGGGAACAAATTGTTAAATTGAGGGAACAAATTGTTATTTCGTGGGAACGAATTAATAAAAAAAATCCATGTGCACTGCGGGGCTGCATGAACATGCTGTGAATGTACTAGATTTGTTCATCCTTTATAGCAATGAATGGCCTTTTTGTGGAATTTATCGGGGTATAAACTTGGAAAAGTCGCGGGAATACTGGACGAAGGCCGGAAGGCCTCGTCCAGTATTCCCGCGACTTTTCCAAGTTTATATCCCCGATAAATTCAACAAAAAGGCCATTCATTCCTTATAATTCCAGCATTTGAAATAAATTCATCAAGAAAATGTGTTTATTTTCCGTTTTCTTAAGAAGTATTTTAACTGCGCCTCACGGTTACGGAAAGTAATTTGGCGTGGGAGTTTACTGGGATATCAATTTTGGACAGAGACTTGCTACGGGCCAATCAAATGTTAGGGAATTGTGTAAATATTTTTGTACTGGAATTATCACTAGATCTATTCATCCTTTCAACCCTTAAGACCATAAAGGCAACATTTACAAACGCTGTATATCAAGGTGAACCGGTCCATCCCTTTGCCCAGCGCATTGTACTACAGTGGAACCTCTCTAAACCTGGGGACCTCCCAGGGTGTCCGGTTTAGAGAGGTTCCACTGTGAATCAGACGGACAACTACTCCAAGACATGCGTGGGTGCTTTGCATTCACGAACAGACACACTAAGTGGAGATAAATGGCAATGAACCCGATTACAATTAAGTATAACTAAGTTTTACTTTTGTCCTGTATAGGGGCGTTCGACTGTATTATTCATCCAGTGAACTTTGAGTTGTAATCAGAATCAATGAGCAGAGTCCCATCTCTATATGACCTCAGCTGTTGCTGGGACTTTAAACCCATTCACATTTTATGCCGCTGTCACTGAATGGTGAAGGGGCATATAGTGATACCAGCGTCCATACGCCCCATATCTACATCCCATATTGTACATCCGTCCGTCCGTCCGTCACAAACATACCGCTCGGGTAAATTTCTTATAATTTATGTTTCCTTTCACGCATAATCCTTTCACGTAACTGCTTTATATTTCACACATGCATTCTTCTAATGGTACTCTATCATGCTGTGACAAATCCACGATCCTCAGGCCCCCACTCCATGGTCAAGGTCACATACTTAGTGCCTTCAAAACCTTAACGCCCGGGTAAAGTTCTATTTCTATTCACAGAATGGAAACAAAATTGCTACCTCGCTACGATACACACATATCGGAGGCAAATGATTGTAGATATTCACAGAACTGATTGATATTGAACACATGCATTTCTCTGATGGCCTTCTATCATGCTGTGAAAAATGCACAATTCTCCGGCCTTTTGTATTTTCCAATGTGCCCTCGGATTCTTTGGCTACCAGCAGGGGCATTTGTACATGTATGCTAACAGGCCACATGTCTAGTTTCTCAATCACTTAAATGGTGAACAGTGCACTGTAGACACGGATCAAACTATGCAGATGTTCAGACTGGCAATATGCAGACATCCCCCTTGTTTTCCCAATATTGTACTGCTTGACCGTTAACTCTTTGCATGCTGGGAAATTTGTGGGCTATAAATAGTTTAAAAATCGCGGACGACAATTCAGTAATTTCTATTTATCCCAAGAGGGGATATAGGTTAGAGGATACCAAATGGTGCGAAATCGCCCAGGGTGTATGCAAAAATAGTCCGGTATAAACAAATAGTGCAGGTGTTTTGAGGTCACAGACACCGTTTGCTTGCAAATCTTGATCCATTACTACCCAGTTTCACTGGAGGAACATTTTGGGGTGCTTTTAACACCAGTTTTCAACATATTTGTAGCATTTAAAAGAAAACACTGAACCTGTTGGTCACGTGATGTAAACAGAGTTTCCGTGGCCAAAAAATGTAAACAATATTGGGGGATATGACAAGGTTGGATTTTTATTTCTTAGGAGTAAGTGAACCTATTGTTTAGTTCATGCAGAACCAGTACAGACTGGCTGCAGGTCATGTACAAGTGGGTCCCACAGCATCCATACGAATAATGAAAGTAGGAGAGACTGGCCTTATTGGATGGCATTCGGTTAAATTATATAGTAAAACTATTTGGTGGTGTCTAACATATAACATTAATCCATGTATGTACTTTATTAACAGTTACACCTTTCATTTTTCGATAACTTATGCTTATGAACGGCTTCAATGATTTTGATAATATTTGGCCACAATGTGTGTCTAGGGATGGTGCTTTTTTTTTGCATACGACCCATGTTTGACCGAAATAAGAAAGATATTCTTAATTTGTTGGCTGTTATTTTCACTGCTAACATCCAAAAAGTTAACCCTTTCAACACCACAGACCTGTATAGTGGTATCGTGACGAGCCGTCTCATCAGGATCTGCACTTTTTGCAAGTAATTTTCATATTTTGAGAATAAAAACACACCCTTTTCATAAATGGACTTTTCTGAAAATTATTTAGGAACGATTGGATTGGTCGGAAAATTAACATATCAGAATCCATTCCAGTTACTTAGGGGTGAAAGGGTTAAAAGGTGGGAAAAACATATTGTAAACATGGTACTCATCTCTAATGCACTGTCAAAACATAATGTCATTGAGAATATTGGAAAATAAATAGCAGACGATAGTGGAGGAGGCATTTAGTGTTACCCTTGGCCGTCCGTCCTGTCCGTCTTTCCTTCCGTCCGTCCATCACCAATCTTGTAACTCGTAAAACTTTTACACCGTACTAGCTACAGACCTGAAACTTGGTTTGTAGCTTCTTTGTGATGAGTAGATGCGCAAAGTTTAGTTTGATATTTTATTCGACCCCGGGTCATTGATTATATCCCCTTTTTCGACTTAGAATTTCCCAATTTTGCCTTGTAACTCGTAAAACTTTTAAACTTTAATAGCTACACACCCGAAACTTGGCATGTAGCTTCCTTGTGATGAGTAGATGCACAGAGTTTATTTCGATGTTTGATTCGACCCCCGGGTCATGGATTATCTCCGCCTTTTGTACTTAGAATTTCCCAATTTTGCCTCATAACTCGTAAAACTTTTAAACCGTACTAGCTACATACCTGAAACTTGGTATGTAGCTTCCTTTTGATCAGTAGATGCACAAAGTTTATTTTGATTTTTGATTCGACCCCCGGGACATGGATTATCACCCCTATACAGGGTCATGATGAAACACGTTTTTATTTTTATAGTATTTTTTAAAAAATATCCTGAGCTGCACAAAGTACAAGGAGGTGAATTCAAAACCTTTGATGTAATCCCCGTTAAATAGATATGTACTGAAATGAATGTTGCTTATTATTATAGGAATGAATGGCCTTTTTGTGGAATTTATATAAATTCATCAAGAAAATGTGTTTATTTTCCGTTTTCTTAAGAATTATTTTAACTGCGCCCCACGGTTACGGAAAGTAGTTCGGCGTGGGAGTTTACTGGGATATAAATTTTTGACAGAGACTTGCTACGGACCAATCAAATGTTAGGGAATTGTGTAAATATTTTTGTGCTGGAATTATTATTAAATGAACGCATATTGCTTTTATTATTAAATGAATGATTGTGGCTTTTATTATTAAATTATTGCCATAGGGATATTAGATTTCTTACATTAGTATACTTTATTCTATTTCAGATTACATTAGTATTCTATTTCAGATGATCTATCTTCATCATTAAGTGTGTTCTATGACTGGGGATATGGGCTAGTCCAGTTTGCGACCAGTGTAGTCCCAGATCATCATCTGCCCAGTCTGATCAGGGACTACGATGTTTAGTTGGGAAAACAGTCTTAGCCCTTAGACCGCTATACACAACAATTCTCGTCTGTTGTTGCTTTTATATCTTGCAGGGATGGATTGTGGCCGAGGGGTTAGAACAATTGTGGGTTCAAACCTCGCCTAAGGCATCAAAAATACTTTCATAGTATTTCCATCCCACTGGTCTGTCGGACGAGACTTTAAACTGTGGTTCCGTCTCTACATGACCTTAACTGTTGGTGGGACGTTAAACCCTTTCACTTTCACCTTTTTTTTTTTATATCTTGCCTTATTTCTCAATAAAAACATGGTTTGACAGCACTTCAGAATCATTTCCAACAGAAATGATTCTAAAGTGCTGTCAAACCATGTTGTAAATTATTCTCAAGTGCTGTCAAAGCATGTTTTTGGATGATAAAAATGGAAAATAAACAGCAGATGACAAAAAAATAAGATAGCGGTGTAAGGGTTAATGTATGTATCGAAAATTTCATACCTGTATACTGTTGTGTGATTGTGGAAGTTGATCAGGGATTACACTGGTCAAAATACAATAAGCCCCTTTTGCCGTGTTGGTCAGATAATTAACTTCTGTTTTGATATCAATATGGTATTATGAGTTTTGGGTCGCAGGCTGAGAAAGGGGACCTTATGACTTGTGCGAGACTTGCCGCTCCAAATCATTCTGTAGCCAAGTCTGAGAAAGGGGACCTTGTGACTTGTGCAACCCTCGCCGCCCCAAATCATTCTGTAGCGAAGTCTGAGAAAGGGCACCTTATGACTTGTGCAACCCTTGCTGCCCCAAATCAGCCTGTAGCCATGTCCATCCCACAGGTCTTTCAATGAGACTTGAAACCAAGGACCCATCTCTAAATGACATTAGCGGCTGCTGTGATGTCACTTTCTATGTCACAAGTCTTGCGATGAGACTTGAAATCGAGGAATGGTCTCTAAATGACCTTAACGGTTGCTGGGACGTTAAGCCCTGTCACTTTCACATTTTTAGCTCGCCTGCACGAAGTGCAGAAGAGCTTATGGGATACCCCCGGCGTCGTCGGCGTCGGCGTCTCGTTGGCGTCTTGTCGGTGTACACAAACTTAACTTTGGGGCAAATGTCTTATAACTTTTGTTTCCTTTCATGGAACACCTTGTTATTTCATACATGCATTCCTCAGATGACCCTCTATCATGCTTTTTCAAATCCATGACCCACCACCCAACCCTTACCCCAAGGTCAAGGTCACAAACTTAGCACATTCATAAACTTAACGTTGGGGTAAATGTCTTATAACATCTGTTTCCTTTCATGGAACGCCTTGATATTTCAAGCATGTATTCCTCAGATGACCCTCTATCATGCTGTAGACCAAGGTCAAGGTCACAAACTTAGCATGTTCATAAACTTAATGTTGGGGTAAATGTTGTGTATCTTCTGTTTATTTACAGGGAACGCCTTCATATTTCATACATGCATTCATCTGATGATACTCCATCATCAGAAATTTCTGTGTTTGGAAAAGTTAATGCTCAGTTTATGCTTTGATATTCCATACATGCATTTGTAACAACATCCCGCATCATTCTACAGAAAGCCCATAGTGCCCGCTAACCCCAAAGGTCACTGAATTAGAAATTTCCGTGTTTGGAAAAGTTAACGCTCAGTTTATGCTTTAATATTCCATACATGCATTTGTAACAACATCCCGCATCATTCTACAGGAAGCGCATGGTGCCCACAAACCCCAAGGGTAAAGGTCGCTGAGTTAGAAATTTCTGTGTTTGGAAAAGTTAACGCTCAGTTTATGCTTTAATATTCCATACATGCATTTGTAACAACATCCCGCATCATTCTACAGAAAGCCCATGGTGCCCGCTAACCCCAAAGGTCAAGGCCAATGAATTAGAAATTTCCGTGTTTGGAAAAGTTAACGCTCAGTTTATGCTTTAATATTCCATACATGCATTTGTAACAACATCCTGCATCATTCTACAGAAAGCCCATGGTGCCCGCTGACCCCAAAGGTCAAGGTCACTGACTTAGAAATTTCTGTGTTTGGAAAAGTTAACGCTCAGTTTATGCCTTGATATTCCATACATGCATTTGTAACAACATCCCGCATCATTCTACAGAAAGCCCATGGTGCCCGCTAACCCCAAAGGTCAAGGTCACTGAATTAGAAATTTCTGTGTTGGCAAAAGTTAACGCTCAGTTTATGCTTTAATATTCCATACATGCATTTGTAGCAACGTCCTGCATCATTCTACAGAAAGCCCATTGTGCCCGCAAACCCCAAAGGTCAAGGAGGTCGATGACTTAGAAATTTCCGTGTTTGGAAAAGTTAACGCTCAGTTTATGCTTTAATATTCCATACATGCATTTGTAACAACATCCCGCATCATTCTACAGAAATCCCATGGTGCCCGCAAACCCCAAAGGTCAAGGTCGCTGACTTAGAAATTTCCGTGCATACATGCATTTGTAACAACATCCCGCATCATTCTACAGAAAGCCCATGGTGCCCGCAAACCCCAAAGGTCAAGGTCGCTGACTTAGAAATTTCCGTGTTTGGAAAAGTTAGCGCTCAATTTATGCTTTAATATTCCATACATGCATTTATAACAACATCCCGCATCATTCTACAGAAAGCCCTTGCCCCGTGCAGGCAGCGGGGCGGGATCAACTGATCCTGAGAATAGTGCTGCAGTAGCCATTGCTTGTCGTAAATGGCGACTAAACTGGCTTAACGATTGTGTTCATACTTTCCGGAACCCACTATACCGGATTTGGCCCTCATGTACATTTTTGGCTTTCTTGTATGTGAGAGTTGAGTCAGGCTATGCCCCATATATAAAAATAAGATTAGCGCTAATCCTATTACTTTAGGGGATGGGATAAATGATGCTGGTGTGGCGAGGGCCTGGCACCAGATCAGGTTGTTCTAATTTCAGGACTGAATATATATTTTGATTGTAAATATTGAGTTCTGAAGTTGGGATTTACCCCCCTCGGACAGGTGGATACGGGACACGACCCCGTTGACCCGTCTGCGTGTAGACTCCATGAGGCTTGTACCTCTATGTCAGAAAAGCGGACTTTAAACCCTATTCACTCACTCACTCACTCACTCTACAGAAAGCCCATGGTGCCCGCTAACGCCAAAGGTCAAGGTCACTGACTTACAAATTTTCGTGTTTGGAAAAGTTAACGCTCAGTTTATGCTTTAATATGCCATACGTGCATTTGTAACAACATCCCGCATCATTCTACAGAAAGCCCATGGTGCCCGCAAACCCCAAAGGTCAAGGTCGCTGACTTAGAAATTTCCGTGTTTGGAAAAGTTAACGCTCAGTTTATGCTTTAATATTCCATACATGCATTTGTAACAACATCCCGCATCATTCTACAGAAAGCCCATAGTGCCTGCTAACCCCAAAGGTCAAGGTCACTGACTTAGAAATTTCTGTGTTTGGAAAAATTAACGCTCAGTTTATGCTTTATTGTTACATGGTTTCCGCTGTTTGCACATATGTGCAAACATAGTTTGCTGTTTGCATATGACTTTAGGCAATGCTCATTCCGGGGCTGCGCGTAGACCAAGTGCCTTCATGACGTCACTACGCGGAAGTACCTTCATGACGTTCATGACACAGCCCCGGAATATGAATACCGAAAATTATCTACGTGAATGGAACGATTTATAAAAGTACTGAAAATACTCAATATAATGCTCAAATTACATCCGTTTTTTGTTGGAAATGTAACAATAACGTTTGATCATGTCCAGCCGTGTGCAAACGTTTGCACATGGCTGGACATGATCAAACCTTATAATATTCCATACATGCATTTGTAACAACATCCTGCATCATTCTACAGAAAGCCCATGGTGCCCGCTAACCCCAAAGGTCAAGGTCACTGACTTAGAAATTCCGTGTTTGAAAAAGTTAGCGCTCAGTTTATGCTTTAATATTGCATACATGCATTTGTAACAACATCCCGCATCATTCTACAGAAAGCCCATGGTACTCACTAATCCCAAGGTTATTACAAGCTCCTTATGTACTATCAAACTGCGCGAGGCGGGACATCTTGCTCCGCGGAGATCTTGTTTAATCAACTGTGCCAAGTTTGAGTGAAGGCTGCCAACAGGCGAGCTTCGTTGTCTTCTGACAACTCTTGTTATGTGTTCTTGTAGAGAGAAGCAAGAGCCACCACCACGGGCGCTGGTTACAGAACGTAAGAATGTCTTTGACTACGATGAGTTTGATGTTTTCCATAGGGACGATGTGAGCAGGGACAAAGTGCACAGGGGAAAAGCGTGAGTACACTTCAACTTGTATTAAGCATGTTTAGCTGTAAAAGTGATTGAAGGGGTCTGTGGAAGAAGGGGGCTAAGTCCCCCTTTTTCAACTGGCTCCTTCAAAGTGCACAGGGGGAAAGCGTGAGTACACTTCAACTTGTATTTAGAATTTTAGCTGTTATCTTGGCACTCAATCAATCAGTTAATCAATGAATCAGTCGTCTATAGTCATAGTCAATCAATCAATCAATCAATCAATCAATCAATCAATCAATCAATCAATCAATCAATCAATCAATCAGCCTTCTATATCAAGCCGCATGAGTGCAAGCAGATCAGGAGCTACACTGGTCACATATGCCATAAGCCTATTTCTCAATCAATCAACCAATCAATATAAACCAATCAATCAATCATTTGCAGGAAAGCAGGCCAGAAGCTAGAATTGTCGCAGATACCATAAACCCCATTTAGTCAATCAAAATCCGTCAAGCAACCAATCAATCAATCAATCAATCAATCAGGTAAGCAACCAATCAATCAAAATCAATCAATCAACCAATCAATAAATCAAAACCAATCAATTAATCACTTGCAAGAAAGCAGGCCAGGAGATCACTGGTCACATATGCCATAAACCCCATTTATCCAGTCACAATCAATGAATCACAATGAAACAATCAATCAATCAACCAAACTCAATCAATCAATTGTCCCTTGCAGGAAATCAGACCAGATGTCATTAGGTGACGAGTCAGCGTTGAAGATCATCAAGTCAAACATCAGCAAGGACTATGGCGTCGTGTTTGATATTGAGGAAGTGTCTGGTTATGCACGCGATGTATACGATGACGAATATGACGACACGTATGACACAAATGTCGTTGGAGCAGATGATATAGACAACGCTGATGAGTTAACAAATAGAAGGTATGAATCAACACTGTTTTCTATTTTAACTAGCCTTTTTCATGACACACACATTTTCTCATGAAAATGTTATTTTTTTCTTGTTTCTTCTTGAATGTTTGTGTTGTTACCACTCAGTTGGACCGTCTCATTGACATACTTTTATTGACAAATCAATAAAATAGGAAAATAATGTTGGTAATTTTTCTAATTAGCCCATTTCATGTTGAAAACACAAATTTTCAACAAATTATTTTTATTTCTCATTGAAGTGGGTGGTTGATCGGGCGAATGCGATGGCGTAAATTAACGGTAGGGGTTCCTCCTTATAGGAATCACAATTTGCCTGGTTTGGCCCTCGGGTACGTTTTTATCTTTGGCTCTTTTGTTACCTGGGAGTTGAATTGCGTTATTGCCCGTTATAAAAGTAGTAAGTTATTACTGATGGTACTGCTTTTGGGAGTGATTCTGGTGTGGCGAGGACCTGGCATCAGATCAGGATTATATAGTTTTTTGTCGAGCCAGCTTGCGGAAAGCGAGACATAGTGATCACAATGACGTCCGTGCGTCCGTGCGTCCGTGCGGGCACACATACAGGGTCTTAGGTGGTTAGAGGCGTGGCCTAAGACAAAAGAATACAATAGATTTATTCCGTTGACCACTTAAGCCTATTGTTCCTTAGGTGGTCATTCCTTTGATCTTTTATATAGTAAAAACCACCTAAGGGATGTCACGTAAGGACGTCCGTCCGTCCGTCCGTCCGTGCGTCCGTCCGTGCGTCCGTCCGTCCGAAATCTGCGTTAAAGTTTTTAAATACCTTATATCTCTGCAGTCCTAAGTCACATTGACTTGAAACTTTGTATGCTTATTGGTCATCATCCATATATTCATTCTGTGTCCCACTCATGCGACCCCCCTAGGTCAAGGTCAAATGACTTAGAAGTTTGCGTTAAAGTTTCTATCAAAATTTGCGTTAAAGTTTTCACATACCTACTATCTCTGTAATCGTAAGTCAGATTTGCTTGAAACTATGTATGCTTATTGGGCATCATCCATATATTCATTCTGTGTCCCACTCATGCGGCCCCTGTGCCCCAAGGTCAAGGCCAAATGGCTTAGAAGTTTGTGTTATTATAAAATCTGCGTTAAAGTTTTTACACACCTTATATCTCCACAATTGTTACTCCAATTTACTTCCAACTTCCAATGCTTCCTTTTCATCATCCATATTTTCATTCCATAGCCTGCCCATGTGGTCCACATGCCCAAGGTCAAGGTCAAATGACTTTGGAATATGTGTTAAAGTTTTTACATACCTTATATCTCCACAACACTTACTCCGATTTACTTCAAACTTCATATTCCATATTTTCATTCTACATTGTATATCCCTCCCACCCATGTGGCCCACATGCCCAATATCGAGGTCAAATGACTTTAAAATTTGCTTTAAAGCTTTTACATACCTTATATCTCCACAACCCTTAATTCAAACTTCAAATAAATACACTCTGAGACCATCAAATGCCGCGGCCATCTGGTTTATTGTAAATATTCAGTTCTGATTTCGGAATTTGTACAGGTATTATATGGGATTTAGTACTAAACCCATTGACCCGACCTTAAATGACCTTAGCTGTTGATAACCCCTTAACCCCCAACAAACAAACAAACAAATTTCTCACTGAAATGATATATGTTACCACTCAGTTTAACCATCTCGAATGAGTGATATACTTTTATTGAGAAATAAAGGAAATAGAAAAATATTTTTGTTGAATTTTGTTACTTGGAAATCACTCTGCCACAACAAATAGATTTCTATGCGACATATATAGATTATAGTGTATGCGGTTACTTATCCTAGTCCTTGTGCGTCAAACTACATAGCAGCTATGCTAGGCAAGGGCACCTGTAGCCGATTTCACCAACATTGCAAAGCAGGGATTCCGCTGGCGATCGCCACTTTCGCAATTGGCGTTTCCAATTGGTGATAAAAATAAAAAATTGGCGATTAAAAATTACAATTTTCGAAAAAAAAATCCAAAAAATATATTTATTTTTTTTCTTCGAAAATTGTAATTTTTTATTGCCAATTTTTTGAAGTGGCGATTTTTTTTATTTTCCCCAGCGGAATCCCTGCAAAGTATACTTTTCTAGCAAATCATACTTTGAGGGAGTAATCATTTATTTTTCCTGAAATGCATTATTTCATATAGAACTAACAACTGCATATATTTGATGATTAAAAGTATGCATAATTGTATCCCCCGGACTCCGTCGGGGGATACTATGGATTTGACAGCGCGCCGCGTCCGCGTCCGCCGCAGACACTTCTTGTCCGGAGCATAACTCGAACACCCTTTGCAATATTTTCATGAAACTTCACACATGCATAGACCACAACCCGAAGGTGTGTCGCGCGCAAGAATGACAACTCTTGCATAGCTAATTTTTTAGTTATCTCCCTTTTTTGTTTCTCGCACTGATTTCGTGTCCGGAGCATAACTCCACCACCCTTTGGAATATTTTCATGAAACTTTACACATGCATAGACCACGACCCGAAGGTGTGTCGCGCACAAGAATGACAACTATTGCATAGCTAATTTTTTAGTTATCTCCCTTTTTTGTTTTGCGCACTGATTGACCATAACTCGACCACCCTTTGGAATATTTTTATGAAACTTAACACATTCAATTAGACCACGAACCGAAGGTGTGTCGTGCACAAGAATGACAACTCTTGCATAGCTAATGAGTTATTTTTTTATCTCCCTTTTTTGTTTTCGCTCACTGATTTCCTGTCCGGAGCATAACTCGACCACCCTTTGGAATATTTTCATGAAACTTCACACATGCATAGACCACGACCCGGAGGTGTGTCGCGCACAAGAATGACAACTCTTGCGTAGCTAATTTTTTAGTTATCTCCCTTTTTTGTTTTGCGCACTCTACAAACTGGACAATAATGCATGAAGACCTGTTTTCTCGTCTGCTCTGTACACCTTTCTAGTGTGCTCTGTACACCTTACCTGTAGAGAGAACAATAGAAACTGGGAGAACCATGTGCTAGCATGGGCTAGCATGTGTAGATGTCCAGTGCTTGACCACTGCTGACCAGGTAATTTATACAGGTAAATCACTACATTGGGTACTGTGTTGAAAATATTGTGGCATTATGTGGACCTGTGCAGATTTTTGTAGATAAATATAGGACTATTAAAATAAAATCTGGTCTCCAATAGCAAGCATTATTATTTTTAAACTTTTTTTTTTCATTTTTTTTTTCATTATTTTTTTTTTATTTTTTTTTTTATTTTTTTTTCAAATTATTTTTCAATTTTTGTCTAGTAGCATAAGGTCGTAAGTGCTTTATACAGACTATTCACCTGTGCATGTGCTAGCATGTGCAACTGACCACTGACCACTTACAGGTAATTTATACAGGTAAATGATTATATTACATTTCCGTAAACTGTGTTGAAAATATTGTGGCTTTATGTGGACCTGTGCAGATATATGTAGATAAATATAGGACTATTAAAAAAAAATTCTGTGCTCCAGTAGCAAGCATTATTATTTTTAAACTTTTTTTTTCCATTTTTCTTTTTTCATTTTTTTTTTTCAAATTATTTTTCAATATTTGTCTAGTAGCATAAGGTGGTAAGTGCTATATACAGACTATTCACCTGTGCATGTGCTAGCATGTGCAACTGACCACTGACAACTTACAGGTAATTTATACAGGTAAATGATTATATTACATTTCCGTAAACTGTGTTGAAAATATTGTGGGAATATGTGGACCTGTGTATATATGATATGTAGATAAATATAGGACTATTAAAAAAGAAACATTCTGGGCTCCAGTAGGGAGCATTATTCTTTTTCTTTTTTTTAATTTAATTTTTTTTTCCATTTTTTTTTTTATACATTCTTTTAAATTTTTTAACTGACCACTAACTTATTACAGGTAATTTATACAGGTACATTATTACATTTCCGTAAACTGTGTTGACAATATTGTGGCAGTATGTGACCTGTGCAGATATAGTAGATAAATATAGGACTATTAACAAAAATTCTGGGCTCCAGTAGCGAGCATTATTTAATTTGTATATTACATTTCCGTCAACTGTGTTGAAAATATTGTGGCATTATGTGGACCTGTGCAGATATGTAGATAAATATAGGACTATTAAACAAAAATTCTGGGCTCCAGTAGCAAGTATTATTATTTTTTATTTTTCAACTTTATTTTTAAAAAAAAAAAAAATTTTTTTTCTTACATTCTTTTTAAATTTTTTAACTGACCACCTTAATTCAGGTAATTATACAGGTAATTATTACAGCTAAATATTACATAGTGGCCTAACTGTGTGTATATTGTGGCAGTGAGTATGTGGACCTGTGCAGATATATGTAGATAAATATAGGACTATTAAAAAAAATTCTCGGCTCCAGTAGCGATCATTATTTTTTTTTATTTACATTCTATATTACATTTCCGTCAACTGTGTTGAAAATATTGTGGCATTATGTGCACCTGTGCAGATATATGTACATAAATATAGGACTATTAACAAATAATTCTGCGCTCCAGTAGCTTCACACATGCATAGACCCTAAAGGTGTGTCGCGCAAGAATGACAACTCTTGCATCACTAATTGTTTAGTTATCTCCCTTTGTCCGTCACCGATTTTGTCTCCGGAGCATAACTCGATCACCCTTTTTTCAAACTACTTGTGTATCTGGGGAGGGGGATACACATGCGCTTGTCGACAAGCGTCCATTTCTAGTTATTATACTGAATTTATTACATTATCACAGCCGAAATGGCTGTGATAATGTCATAAATTCAGTATAATAAAAATTAATAAATTTATCATAAAAATGAAAATTTCTCCCTCAAAGTATACTTTGCTAGATAAGTATACTTTGCCATGTTGGTGAAATAGGCTACTGGTATCAGAAGTGGATCAGAGATTACTGTATTTTCACTCTCACATCTGTATATGACATAGGCGTTGAACGGAAACAAAATCCCAATCAATCATCCAATCAAACTTTCGGATGAGACTTGAAACTACTGTCTGTTTCACGAAACCTGCCCAAATTTTATGGCCATATAAACAATGCAAAAGCAATACATTTTTTAGATCGTATTAAATTATAGTAAAATTTAAGCATGGGCCTATTTTTTATTTTGTGAAATTTGGTCGAATATTGATTTTATTTGAAAATGTCTATGGGGATTTAACATGGGGAATTTTTTCTAATTTCAGAAATAGTGGACCGATTTTCAAAATGTAACTTGTTTTCTTAGTTATATCATTTCCAAGCTATCTAGCTAGATTTTAGAATCAATTTCCATTTTTTTTTCGTTTTTTGACTCGTACTCCAGGTTCTCCACCTCTTTTTTCCCCATGTTAAATTCCCATAGAGAACTAATTTTTCATAATAAAATCAATATTTGACCAAATTTCACGAAATAAAAAGAAGTCTCATTTTTAAATTTTGATAAAATTTAATATTATCAAAAAAAATATTGTTTTTGCATTGGTTATATGGCCATACATTTTGGGCAGCTTTCGTGAAACAGACAGTAAGGTACTGGCTCTACATACCGGTAACCATAGCTGTTGCTAGGACGTTAAACCCAATCACATTCACCTTTCAATCAATCAGTTAAGCAAATCAATTAATTTAATTAATCAATCAACCAATTCATTCAGTCAATTTATTATTAAGTCACCAATTCAATCAATCTATCAATAATTCCAGCACAAAAATATTTACACAATTCCCTAACATTTGATTGGCCCGTAGCAAGTCTCTGTCCAAAATTGATATCCCAGTAAACTCCCACGCCAAACTACTTTCCGTAACCGTGAGGCGCAGTTAAAATAATTCTTAAGGAAACGAAAAAACAAACACATTTTCTTGATGAATTTATTTCAAATGCTGGAATTATAAGGAATGAATGGCCTTTTTGTTGAATTTATCGGGGATATAAACTTGGAAAAGTCGCGGGAATACTGGACGAAGGCCTTCCGGCCTTCGTCCAGTATTCCCGCGACTTTTCCAAGTTTATACCCCGATAAATTCCACAAAAAGGCCATTCATTCCTATAACCAATTCAATCAATCTATCAATAAATTTCAGGCCATTCACAGTTCCCCGCATCCTAGGAGGCCCTCCGAGGAACGAGAAAGCAGCTAAGGCTGAAAGTTCCGAGTCTGAGGTAAGGTTGAAAATAACACAAACTTGTTTGCGTTGTTTTATTCAGTAACATCATGTAACATTACGCAGATGTTCGAATGTACAAAATCACATGGCGTGTCTCATATAAACAATATAAAAATAATATTTTTTTCAATACTATTAAATATGGCATGTCAAACGTTGCTATATTACATATCTATTTTATTATTATTGTATGTTATTCAATGTTTTGTTATTGTTATTCAATGGTGCGTTATTGTTATTCTATACTTCGTTATTGTCATTGTATGTTCGATATTCTTATTCAATGTTTGTTATTCTTATTCAATGTTTGTTATTGTTATTCAATGTTTTGTTTATTCAATGTTTTGTTATTGTTATTCAATGTTGCGTTAGTGTTATTCTATACTTCGTTATTGTCATTGTATGTTCGATATTCTTATTCAATGTTTGTTATTCTTATTCAATGTTTCGTTATTGTTATTCAATGTTTTGTTATTGTTATTCAATGTTTAGTTATTGTTATTCAATATTTAGTTATTGTTATTCAAAAGTGGGAGCACTGTATTACTGTATTTTCACTACTCAATTTGAAAATCAATGCATATTTTCACACTTCTGTGAATATTTTACTCAAATATGCATTGATTTTCAAATTGAGTAGTGAAAATAAAGTAATAAAGTTGAACATTTACTTAGTTGAACTGCAAACAGCAAACAGTTTGCAGCTCAAATAAGTGAATTTTTAAATTGGTTTATTTTTTATCATGTGTTACCTATTTAATAAGATAGAAAATCAATAATACGTTTGTAAAAGTAAAAATGTATTGGATTTGAAGTCTGGGGGTATACCGGTAATACACTTTAGATACAAAACTTATCTGGAGCTCTGTTACCCTAAATGTTAGGACATTCGTTTTTGTGCAGGAAACCATATAATTATACTGTTTTCACAAAATACATTGTGAATCTTGATTGGCTCTGGAGGTATATGTAGCAGTGTCACAAGTTAGGTTAATGTGGCTGTGACTGGAGAAATGGTGCTTATGGGATTTGTGACCAGTGTAGCTCCTGATCAAATAGCACACTCCTGTAGCCGGATAATGATCAATGTATATTGCTTGTTAGAAGCATGACAGGTGTTGCGTTGATGGAATGGCGAACAATGTAGATCCAGATGAGACTGTGTGGATGCACAGGCTGATCTGGATCTACCATGGTCGCAAAACCCATAAGCACCATTTCTCCAGTCACAGTCACCCTTCGGCATTTTTGTATGTTAATCGAACAATATGTTATTGAGATCATGTCTATTTACCTCCAGGATTCCGATGAAGAAAGGAGAAAAAGACAAGAATTTGTTCAGGATCCTGCAAAGCTTCGACAGCAGGCTGAGGACAGGGCAAGGTCACAAGGTCATGGGGGTGGTGGAGGTCAAGGTCGGAGAATCCACGATGTCAAGGGCGCTGCTAAGGGTCAAGGTCAAAGTTCGGATGTTCTGAAGAATCGTAGATGGAAGGAGCAACATAAAGGGGGAAATAGACGTGCGATGGCAGACAAGAAGCGTAGAGTGTGATGCTCAATAAGTATGTGTATTATACATAGAAAATACCATGTGATAAAAATGTTTGTATGAAGATTGGTATGAATTGACATGACACACCCACGCAGTTGACTGAGGTTGTAGTGTTTTGTGTTTTACCAGCTCAATATACGTGATTTCACCCGCTAATTGATAGCAAGCTTTGGGTGTCAGAGCAACAGTCTTTCTGCATATTAGATTTGCACTGCAAGACTTCTTATTTGTAGGAAGTTTAGTGAAAAGTGCCGTTATTAGTGTCTTAAATGCCAGATTTATCAAGTGAGGCTATGATACGTGTAGGAATTTCCAGGATTGCTAAATAATTCATACCATTATTAGCTAACTCCAGGGCTCCAGATAAGCAATTAGTATTTGAGTATTGTCACTCCATCATTTCTGAAGCAATTGGGTATTTCAAAATTTTAATTGGGTAAAATAAAATCACACGTCTGTTTACACATCAAAAGACAGCAATTGTTGAATAGTTTGCTTCGAAATGAAAACATGTCTTGGCATTTCATTAGAATTGTCTCCTTGGACGCAGCTTATCTGGAGCTCTGTAACTCTGAGAAAATTAATATAGGATTGCCAATGAATTCCTACTGTTATTAGCTGACTCTGATAAACTTAATATAGGATTGCCAATGAATTCCTACTGTTATTAGCTGACTCTGATAAACTTAATATAGGATTGCCAATGAATTCCTACTGTTATTAGCTGACTCTGATAAACTTAATATAGGAATGCCAATGAATTCCTACTGTTGTTAGCTGACTCTGATAAACTTAATATCAAAAAACAAGTCTTTCTTTCTTTTGATTTTGATATCAGTTCTCTATGTCAGGTGACGCTAGGAATTTGTAGGAATTACGAGGATTGCGATGAATTTCTACCGTTATTAGCTGACTGATAAACTTAATGTCAAAAGACAATAGCCTAATATCATATTTATCAGGTAACATTTTATGCTATAGAATGAGCCAATATAGTGTTCTATTCATTGAAAGGCTATTCAACCATGACATTGATGTCGTTTGGTGATGTCATGTGATGTCGTTTGGTAATGTCATGTGATGTCGTTCATCAATGCAGCATCTGTGACTAGTTTTCATATTCCGATTGACCGTGATACATTCTATGAACGTTAATTGATACAGCAATTTGCTTGCAATCAGCATGTAGTTGATTCATGTGCTACTACGAGGGGTGTTCCAAAAATAATGTCATTAGATGTTGTTTAACCAAACTGAAAGTATTTGCGATTATTTTATCTTACGAGTTCCTTCAAAATACTCCCCCTTGGACAAAACACACATTTTGAGTCTCTCGATCCAGTTCTGAAATTATTTTTCATAGTCCTGAAGAGGTATACCCACCAAACACTGATAAATGACCTAGAGTTGTATCTCTTTCCAGATAAGTGATATGTCAGTGTTGGAAATAGTTAATAGTCACAGGGAGCCAGGTCTGGAGAGTAAGGTGGGTGTGGAAGAACTGTGACCTTTTCTTTCTGCAAAAACTCTGTCACAATACGTGGCTTGTGAGCTGGAGCATTGTCGTGGAGAAGGCGTACATATTTTAGACCTGTTGTAGGACGACGGCGTTTGTAGTAATTCTTCAAGTTGTTCAGTACGACAGTTTTATAGAACATTCCTGTGACTGTTCTACACTTTGGGACCATGGTTTGTATGGCTGGACCATTATTTGTGAAAAATATTGCATACAACATCTTCTTAACTGTTCTAGTTCTTTTGGCAATGCTTTGGCGTCTTACGTTTTTTGTGGCCCAAATTCTGTTTGAGACCTTCCGTTTTGATTCAAAATAAAGCCTTTTTATTGTGTGATGGATATATTTTAAGAAGTTAATTGATACAGCAATTTGTTATTGATCAGCATGTAGTCCCGTCCACACAGTGCGTATGTGCTGTGAAACACAGTGCCGTGAAACATTTTTTATATCCTGTCAATACGACCTAATAACTGCGTATGAATATGTGCGGTGACTGGTGTTATTTTTTTGCATTTTAAAGCCATTTGTAGGTGTTGACGGGATAAATAGAATAATAGGTTAGTGCCGTGAGTGGGAAAAATATCTGGTGTGGCACGGAAACGGGATGTGCTCGGCAGAGCCTCGCCCATCCCGTTTCCTAAGCCTTGCCAGATGTTTTTTCCCATTCACAGCAGTAACCTACTATTCTCTATATTCATGTGCAACTATTTGCCTCATAAAATCAGATTGAAACTATTATGACACAATGTTCTGTTGACGCAATGGTGACAAATGTAGTCGCTGCTCACACCAACATTAATTGATACAGCAATTTGTTAGTGATCAGCATGTAGTTGATTCAAGTGCAACTACTTACCTAATACAATCAGATTGAAACTATTATTCAATGGCATTGCCAATATGTTCGAAACGTCACCAACCCAGGCAAGATTAACACAGGCAGGTGTGTAGTTGTGTAAAATGAATGATTCATTAACCCTTTCAACCCTAAGGAACTGGAATGGACTGTGATATGCTAATGTTCCGACCAATCCAATGGTCACAAAATGATTTTCAGATTCGTCCATTTATGAAAAGGGGTTGTTTTTGTTCTAAGAAATATGAAAGTTACTTTCAAACAGTGCAGATCCTGATGAGACGGCTCATTACGAGCCGGCTCATCTGGATCTGCACTGTTTGCATAAACCGATATAGCGGGCTTTCGGGTTCAAAGGGTTAAGACAGACTTTCGTGCCAATCAGCTTACGTAATTTCAGATTATGGGTCATGAACTACTTCTGCGTAGAAGTAATTCATGTACGGTACTTGGTCACGTTATATTCTTACATTTTTAATGTACAATTTTTTTTCTTCAAATTATGAGACACGCCATGTGAATTTGTACCTAAGAACACGTGCGATATCTCCTGCAAACTATTTACAAAATGTACGATATTTTCCGTAAATGACGTCGAAAGTTGACATAAGTTTCATAAATCCGCATTTGCTTTGAAACTTTCGTCAACTTTCAACGTCATTTATGGAAAATATACGTCTATTGACGGAATGGTGACCAGTGTAGGCCCTGATCAGACTGCGCGAATGTGCAGGCTGATCAGGGGCTACACTGGTCACAAATGTCATAAGTTACCTTTCTCAGCCCATTGCCATGAATTAAAATGTCCTGACACATAAGGTGATTATGTTACATAGTGCTTTGTCATGTTTCATGAGCAAAACATAATAATTTCTTTACACATGCAGTTCCTTTGGCATCGTATATGTCATGTATTGTTGAATTTTATGTTGTTAACGGTAATGAAAACTGTTCATCGACAGAATGAAAATCACAGGCTTGGTGTCATTATGTAGCCTAGTGTGTGACATACACCACCTTATCAAATAATTGCGATTTTGCCGATATTGATTGGCAAAAGATGTGGTGATTTCTGTCAATGACTCAATGAAGTTGATAAATACTTCATAGCACATTTGGAATTGTCTTCCGCAGGTAATTAGAACGTTGTCAATGGTAGAGGTCTTTATTTACAACCCCCCCCCCCACCCCGAATGGCCACCTCTGTACAACATACAACAACTTGTTACAAGCATGACAAGTGTTTCATTGATGGAATAGCGAACAGTGCAGATCCTGATGCACAGACTGATCTGGAACTACAGTTATCGCAAAACCCGTAAGCCCCATTCCTTCATGTCACACCCACATTTGACAGCCATGTTATGCTTGTTATTAAAGTGTGCAATAAATAGAGATAATTTATTCAAGATTGCTTTGTTCATCCTACGACTTAAATCATTTTATTTTTATGCTCCTAAATGACAGTCCAACCCATTGTCAGTCACACCTAAAAGTTCATCGCATGTCACCCGTCTCTATATGACCTTATGATTGTCTGTAAATTTCACATTAACAATGTTTTATTTTAAACAATTATTGGATTTACATTTATTGAGCATATGCTGCATATGCAGCCTATAAATGTAAATCCATCAATTGAAATTTCCAGACAATCCTAAATTTGCACTTACGAACATTTTAGTTGTACAAAGTTTAGTGAAACGGCCCCCTGGGACGTATGTTAAGAAGTCATTACTTGCCGGTGTGTGGTGGTTTTTCCCAGGTACTCCGGTTTCCTCACCAAAGATCTCACAGAGTACATGTAATGCAGTTTAGGCTGCCCGCATTACTCTAGATTAAACATCATTCACTGTTACATGTAATGCAGTTTAGGCTGCCCGCATTACTCTAGATTAAACATCATTCACTGTTATATGCATCGTATGAAATCAAATGTTAAAATTTCGGACCATGATTGGCGGTATGGTACGTGACCGTTTCTTTATCAATTCCACTAAACTATAAGCTGCAATATTTGGCTCAGAAGGCTAAACAACTGCCAGCCTGATTGATACTTGCACACACATGTCATTCACTGCATAGGGGAAAATGTCATACCGCCATGTATTATCTTTTCTTTTTCTCTCGTCTGCAATTATTTCATCCATCATTTAATGGATGTGTTCACATGTAACGATGTGTGCATGTAGGTGCAAAATGGTATCATTTGTAAACCACGGTAATTTGAGATGCCTTCCAACCAACTGTCCGCAACTGATTGATTGGGGTTTGACAACTATTCAACAGCAAGATCATATACAGTCGGGAATGTAACTGTATGGGGAATTACAATAAAAACGTACAGCGCTACAAGACTGGGGCCCGTTTCACTAAACTTTGTGCGACTAAAATGTTCGTAAGTGCAAATTTGTGATCGTCTGGAAATTTAAATTGATGGATTTACATTTATTGAGCATAGGCTGCATATGCAGCCTATCCTCAATAAATGTAAATCCAGTAATAGTTTACAAGAAAATATTATTAATGTGAAATTTACAGACTATCATAATTTTAGCCATACAAGGTTTAGTGAAACGGGCCCCTAAACGAGTCCTAGAGGCCGTTTCACTAAACTTCTTCCAATAAAAATATGTTTTCTAAGCCTTGCCAGATATTTTTCCCATTCACGGCACTAACCTACTATTCTCTATATCCCTGGTTTGGACCTCTGGTTTATTTTTGGGTTTCTTGCTACTTGAGAGTTGAATCTGGTTATACCCATTTTAAAAGTAGTAAGCTTATTACTAATCTTATTACTTTTAGGGTGTGGGGTTAGGTGACTGGTGTGCTGAGGACCTGGTATCAGGTCAACATATTCTAATTTCCTGGCTGAATATATATACAGTGAAACCTCTCTTTCTATGTAAATTAGGTATTTGATAATTCCAAGTCATAGTTGTGTCATAGAGACGGGTGATCAGGAACAGACCTGAGATACATGATGAAGAAACTCATCAAAATAAGATCACGTGTTTTCTTGGTGTCCGGTTAAGAGAGGTTCTACTGTATTTTTTTTTTTTTTATAAATATTCAGTTCTGAATTTGGGCTTTTTCCTCCATCCGTACAGTGAAATGTCGGATTTGATCCCATTAACCAGCCTAAAATGACCTTAGCTGTAGACAGACCATTAAACACCATTAAATAAATACAATCTACAGGGGTGCCTGGCAATAAATCATGATACTGTCTTTTAGTGCTGAACACACATTTTATTGCCATTTTAGTGCAGCATATAGTGCTTTCCCCATACTGGTACAGTCCCAAATGTCCCAAATGTATAACCAAACGTAACCCAAATTGTCTGTCTGTCTGTAACGCAGGGCGACTTAATAATAGCGTGATGGGGGATGTCATAGTGGATTTTGACGTTACTAGAACGCGCTATTACGTCACCAGACCAGTTCACAATGGTCACATTGAAATTGACGCGGCTGCATCACGCGACGTGTACAGCGGCCCCGGAATGCGTATGTGTAAATCAGCTGTTTGAATGGAGCAGATTACCAAAGTACCGAAAGTACTGCATATATGGTCAAACAGCATGATATTTCCGACGGAAACGTAACAATAACTTTCGACCATGTCCAGCCGTGGGTAAACGTTTGACGTGGCACTCGGGAACTATTTGAACCCACGGTCTGCGGCCTTGGGGTACAAACAGTTCCCTTGTGCGGTCGTGCCACGGCAAACGTTTACCCACAGCTGGACATTGTGGAACCTTATATTACCCTCGTCAATCCATTTCTGTTGGACTAACGGTATATGTAGGCCGTTAAACACCAATAAATAATAATAACAAACACCACATTTCAAATATTTCAGCTGACTTGTGTCTCTGGCAACAGACAAATGTCTTGGGTCTTCAAATATATTCACTTCAGGCATCGGTGTATAGCATTTTGTTAGTTACGGGCAAATTAGCGACCAAAGACAAGACAGACAATATTTGCCGTTAAATAATGGCATTATTAAACTGATATTATTCTAGCAAGTTTGTTGCATATTTCCAGAATAGATTGACAAATGAGACAATTGACAAATGAGACACGACATGGGATTTTGTACCCTCGAACATCTGCGTAATTTCATGAAATATGTTTACAAAATTTACAATGTTTTTTCATAAATTAAGTCAAAAGTTGACAGACGCCATTTATGGAAAATATGGTAAATTTTGTAAACGTATTTCATGAAATTACGCAAATGTCCGAAGGTACAAAATCCCATGGCCTGTCTCAAATGTGAAATTATTAGGACCAATGTTGTTGTTACCAAAGGCTCATGTGGTAGAACGTGGCATATATTTTATGACCAATGTATGTTGTGCCTGTGCCTGGAGAAATAGGGCTTATGACATTTTAAGACCAGTGTAGACCCAGATCTGTCTGCCATGCGGCCGCTGTGCTCAAGGTCAAGGTAAAATGACTTTGAAATGTGTTTTTCAAGTTTTTGATGGGTACACCCATCAGTGTGAAGGATTTATTGTTTTAATAGACTGCCATAGTCGAGCAATGTTGTTTTCAAATAGCTGTTTTTTTTTTGTCGCACCCGCTTTATCGCGATATAGTCGGCACATTGACTCACGTCCGTACACGTACGTACGTGCTACCGGGTTCAAGTTTTTGGTTTTTCGGTATATTATCAAGCCTCGGCGGGCGCGACATGCTGGCCGTGGCCATATCATTTTTATGCCCCATCACGATAGTGGGGGGGGGGGGCATTTAGTGTTGCCCTTGTCCGTCCGTCCCGTCTATCCTTCCATCCGTCAGTCCGTCACCAACCTTGTAAGTCATACAACTTTTAAACAGACATGAAACTTGGTATGTAGCTTCCTTATGATGAGTAGATGCGCAAAGCTCATTTCGATTTTTTATTCAACCCCGGGGTCATGGATTATCTCCCCATTTTCGACTTAGAATTTGGCATTTTTGCCTTGTAACTCGTAAAACTTTTAAACCGTAATAGCTACAGACCTGAAACTTGGTATGTAGCTTCCCTATGATGAGTAGATGTGCAAAGTTCATTTCGATTTTTTATTCGACACCTGGGTCATGGATTATCACCCCTGTTTACTATCAAAGCAATATGTGGGGCATCCGTGTTCTATGAAGTATGAACACATTTTCTAGTTATATACTGCATTTGACAAGTATGACGAGCAGCCTTCAAATTTACATCATTCGGGCATGATAAACTTAAATTATTCCAGTTTTATCTTCATTAGGCAATACATTAATACAGTAATAACACAGCATGCATTCAACATATATAGACATATCTTACACGACTGACGATTTAATAATATATTTATTAAACACATTCTGATTTGTGACTGGGGAAATGGGGCTTATGGGATTTGTGATCGGTGTAGCTCCTGATCAAATATCACACTCCTGTCGACGGGTAACGATACATATTGTTGCTAAAAGCGGAGCGGTGTCCAATTAATGGAATGGCGAACAGTGCAGACCCTGATCAGCCTGCGCTTCCGCGCAGTCTGATCAGATTTTGCACTGGTCGCAAAACCTGAAAGCCCAATTTCTCCAGTCACAGTCACATATTATGAGTCTACTTTTATCATCTTGCACTTTGAACAAAATTAAGTATAAGCTGATTAGTATTCAGAACTGATTCCTAGTTTGAATTTTAAATTCTACCTTATCTCATATGCTGAAAGGTTCAATGGTTGAATGGACATACAACACCAATCAGTCAATCAATGAACCTACAGTAGGCCTATCTCCAACATACCAAGTCATGGATTTAAATTTTGTCTGTTATTTTCTTATTTTTAATATTTCTGAATAAAACATGTTTGCCTGCCAACACGTGATAATCAGAACGAAATGGGGCTTATAGCATTTGTGGGCAGTCTAGCTTTTGGTGTGCGGTCTGGGAAAAGAGGCTGATGGCATTGATGACCAGGATAGCTCCTGGTTTGTGACCGCAAAAAGACTCCTACACCATTTGCGGCCGGGGTAGGTCTTTATCCATGGCTGGGGAAGAGTCTTATGTCGTTTGTGATCTGTAGCCGACTTCACAAAAATTGCAAAGTACAAGTATACTTATCTTGCTAAGTATACTCAGAGGGAGTAATCATTTATTTTCCCCGAAATGCATTATTTCATATAGAACTAATGGCTGCACATATTTGATGATTACAGAGTATGCAGAATTATTATACTGAATTTATCACATTATCACAGCCAAAATGGCTGTGATAATGTAATACATTCAGTATAATAACAATTAATAAATGTATCCTTAGATTGTAAATTTCTCGCTCAAAGTGTACTTAGCAAGATATTAGTATACTTTGTAATGTTGATGAAATAGGCTTCAGGCCTATGATTGGGATGATTGTATTAACGGTCCGTTGTCATTTATGGCCAGTCAATAAAAGTAGTAAGAATATCACTGATCCTACTGCTTTTCGGAGAGGGCCAAATGATTCTGGTGTGGCGAGGACCTGGCATCAGATCAGGATTATTCTGATTTCAGGGCTGAATATATAGTTTTTGTCGAGCCCGCTTGCGGAAAGCGAGACCTAATGATCACAATGATGTCCGGGTGTCCGTCCGTCCGTCTGTCCATGCGTCCATCCGTCCGAGTTTACAAATGGATACATATGTGGCTAGGAGAACAATAGGTTATGTAATATTCTATTGTTCCGTGATTTTATGTGGCAAAAAATGGGTTTATGTGGCTACAGAACAATTGGGATGAACAAAGGAAAAGGTTAGGTTAGTCACATAAGTATCCATAAGTTTTTAAATACCTTATATCTCTGCAGTACTAAGTCGCATTGACTTCATATGCTTGTTAGTCATCATCCATATATTCATGCTGTGTCCCACTCTGTCAAAATTTGTGTTAAAGTTTTCACATACCTACTATCTCTGTAACCGTCAGATTTGCTTGAAACTTCGTATGCCTATTGGGCACCATCCATATATTCATTCTGTGTCTCACTCATGCGGCCCCTGTGCCCCAAGGTCAAGGCCAAATGACTTAGGAATTATTATAAAATCTGCGTTAAAATTTTTGGGTTCGGGTCAAAACGTACCCGAGTCAAAACGTACCTTGGGCATCGGGTCAAAACGTACCCATATCTCGGGTCAAAACGTACCCAAGGTCGGGTCAAAACGTACCCATGGTCGGGTCAAAACGTACCCTTCGATATATCAATATATTATACCAATATATCCACATTTTATTTATCTTTTTGGCATTTGTGAGGTTAATTTACCCATTTATATATCAATATATTTCATTTAATAATCAAAAATTTCATATTTAGTTATCTTTTTAGCAGTGAAAGATGACTGGAAATCAATGACCAGAAGCACTCGTGTGATGAATGTCTGTTTAAATTACGTGTGAAAAACAATTAGCATTCAATTATTAAAAGTGTAATTCTGGATGAAAGTGATTACCGATATGCGGTGGCTGCTTTAATGATTACTTGATGGGATTAAGTGGAAACCAATCAATGATCAAAGAGAGAGTATACTGCTTTAATGATTACTTAATGGGATTATGTTTACGGCGGAAACCAATTACCAATCAGTGATCAAAGAGAGATTATAGTGAATACTTGTCAATTTATTTACAGGATGGCATCGTCGCCTCAACTTCCGCAGCGTAGGCCCGCCACCGTTCTACCTCCTGATTAGAACACTCTACGACGAGGCGAAGCTGCTACCTCTCCAGATGAAGCTTGTATCCGAGAGAAAACTGTCCAAACATCAGAAGAAGTCTCACAGAACACTCCAGTCCCTGGTATTTGCGGTGTGGGGACGATATGCCGACGGCGAGATCAACACCAGCAAGCTGCTGAAGAAGCTTGCCGCGGTGTATGCCCCTACCCCGTGAGCTCCGTCATGTCTGATTATCTACTGAATGATTGTCTGATTAGGGTCTACATTGTTTAAGCTGAATTGTATCGTTTCCTTCATGCCATGTCTGATTAGGTTCTACATTGTTTGAGCTGAATTGTATGTTTTATTCGTTTCTGATTAGGGTCTACTTTGTTTGAGCTGAATTGTATCGTTTCCTTCATGCCATGTCTGATTAGGGTCTACATTGTTTGAGCTGAATTGTATCGTTTCCTTCATGCATTGTCTGGTTAGGGTCTACATTGTTTGAGCTGAATTGTATCGTTTCCTTATGCATTGTCTGATTAGGGTCTACATTGTTTGAGCTGAATTGTATGTTTTATTCGTGTCTACATTGTTGTGCCGACATTGTAACGTTGGTTTCATTGTTGGTGATTTATGTTTTCCGTGTATAACTACATTGTTTGTGATATATATTTTCTGCATTAAAAATTGTTGTTTGATGTCTTATAAGAGTCTATAAAACATTGTTTCCTTAATAAAATGCGTTATTGTTTATCATATTCCATGTATACAGATAGTCCGTGGACTGGAGCGTGCCACAATTAACACCAACAGCTTGTTTGTTTGTTTGACCGTATCCGGGGGACCACATCCTGAGACACTTGGTTAATCCCACATTCTATACATGCATTCATTGTCACAATTTCGTTATCGAAATGCTACATTTAACCACGATTTAACAACGGTTCTTTAGTATAAACATTAATATCATGAAAAATATCAAGTATGCACAATAATCTTGTGGGAAATTTCAAGTTGTTTTCTGTATATTATATTTAGCAAAACGTATCCGAGTTCGCTCAAAACATCTCAATATTCTGACATAAAAGTATAAAACTTTGCAATTTTTTTTACTTCAAACTACACATTCAAGTAGTCTAAACAATCCACAATGCAAAATATATGAATTAAAATGATATATTTCACTTTTCATAGTGGGTTACGTTTTGACTTGAACATGGGTACGTTTTGACCCGACCATGGGTACGTTTTGACCCGACTTTGGGTACGTTTTGACCCGACCATGGGTACGTTTTGACCTTTTTGTTTTGGGTACGTTTTGACTCGGGTACGTTTTGACCCTAACCCAAATTTTTACATACCTTATATCGCCACACTTGTTACTCCCAATGTACTTCCAACTTCCAATACTTCCTTTTCATCATCCATATTTTCATTATATAGTCTGCACATGTGGTCCACATGCCCAAGGTCAAGGTCAAATGACTTTGAAATTTGTGTTGAAGATTATATCTCCACAACACTTATTCCTATTTACTTCAAATAATTCTTTATCAGCCATATTTTCAAAAAATGATAGCCCACCCATGTGACCCACATGCCCAATATCAAGGCGTTAAAGCTTTGATATACCTTATATATCCACAACCCTTAATTCAAACTTCAAATAAATACACTCTGAGACCATCAAATGCTTCAGCGGGCTCAACATGTGGGCCGCGTCCATCTGGTTTTATTGTAAATATTCAGTTCTGACTTTGGGATTTCCCCCCATTCGTACTTGTACTTGAACATGTACTTGCACAGGTAATATATGAGATTTAGTACTAAACCCATTGACCCGGCCTTTAATGACCTTAGCTGTTGATAGGCCGTTAAACCCCAACAAACAAACAAACAAACAAACAAAGATTTATGGCCAGGCTAGATCTGTAGCCTATTTCACAAAAAATGCAAAGTACACTTTGAGGGAGAAATTTTAAATTTAAGGGTAAATTTATTAATTTTTATTGTACTGAATTTATTACATTATCACAGCCAGTTTGGCTGTGATAATGTAATACATTCAATATAATAATTATACATACTTGTAATCATCAAATATATGCAGTCGTTAGTTCTATATGAAATAATGCATTTGGGGAAAAAATAAATCATTACTCCCTCAAAGTATTTGCTAGATAAGTATACTTTACAATTTTGATGAAATCGGCTACATATCTGTAATTAGATAACGGCTTTATGACGTGTAGTCGGGCTAGCTTGTGATCTGTGAGTGGGACAATTGGCTTATGTCATTTGTTGCAATGCTTTTTTAGCCAGGTTTTTTTAAAACAAATCCAGGCTATTGGATTGGCGAATGCCGGGCGGGCGGCGGGCGGGTGGCGTCCACAATCAATGTTAAGTTTTCGTGTTTGAGTCCATTTCTTTGTTACTGTACCACCTAGGACCACCAAACTTTCACAGCTTCATAATCCAGGGGTGCCCACCACATATCACTATCCAACACCTAGGACCACCAAACTTTCACAGCTTCATAATCCAGGGGTGCCCACCACATATCACTATCCAACATGTTACTTTTTTTTTAACTTCACCCATTTTTTCCGCGTAGTCGACTTAGCCATTGTTGTTGTTGTTGTGGTAGTAGAGCTCCGTCGTTTTCTTTTCGACGAACCGTCTCGAAGGACGTAGATAGGGTTTGTTAATCTTTCTTATTTGTGGTAAGTCAATAGTCTATATAGGTATTTACAGGTATCCGTTGGAAAACTGGAATAGTGCCATAGAGGCGACTTAGCAACGATCGCCAAGACCCTGTTGCCCTTCCATAGCGGTAAGTAGTCGAACCCGTTTATGATGGAGATGATGGATGAGAATTCTGCTCGCACGTTCCATGCTATCTAGGTCTGTTGGGCTGGTGATGCTCCATGATGGATCCAAAATAAGTTTGGTTAATGTCACTGGATTGTTTATATCAATGCCATATGGTTTTATGATATCTTCGGTTCTGCGGAGGTAGTCTTCTCGCTCAGGTTGAAAGGACGTACACCCGGTCAGGAAGTGTTGTCTCGTCTCAGGCTCACTCTCGCAGAGTTTACACACCGGATTCACTTTGTATTGGTTGAAGACCGCTCGGTTTCCTTGAAGATTGTAGGTACCCGTCAGGAGTCTGCATTTCAGTTGGGCCATTCTGCTGTCGTGTATATTGTCACGTACAGTGCTCCATATTGGATGGGGTCTACCCACCCGCAGAATCTCTGGGTTGATATATTTCAAGGAAGATTTTGAAGTTACATCTTCATACCAGGCGTTGGTAACTTCACTGTAGAGAGCACCGTTGACAGATTTCTTCCACGCCATTTTAAATGTTAAGTTTTCGCGTTTACAATGTTAAGTTTTCGTGTTTAAGTCCATTCCATTTCTTTGGTACTGTACCACCTAGGACCACCAAACTTTCACAGCTTCATAATCAAGGGGTGCCCACCACATATCACTATCCAACATGTTACTATTTTTTTTACCTTCACCTATTATTTCTACGTAATTGACTTAGTCATTTTCAACGTTAACTTTTTAACGTACGTCTGGTTAAAGTTTTTTGGTTAAAACTTTTTCGTTATACTATATCTCTGCAACTGCTTCGCCCATTACCTTGAAACTTCACATGGGTGTTTATCATCATCCATATTTTCATTCTAACCCCCAACCGTGCGGCCCCTGTGCCCAATGTCAAGGTCAAATTACTTTGAATTTTGTTGTTAAAGTTTTTTCGTGTACTATATCTCTGCAACTGCTTCATCCATTACCTTGCTACTTCACATGGGTGTTTATCATCATTGTCGCACCCGCTTGCGGAAAGCGCGATATCGTCGGCATTTTGGCATATGTCCGTCCGTCCGTACGTCCGTGTGTCCGGTTAAAGTTTTTTTTTCGTTAAAGTTTTTCCATCTACTATATCTATTTTTTTAGTGTCCATGCCTCGCCCCAAGGCGCGACATGCATGCCACGGCCATCTAGTCTACAAAAAAGTGGGTATAATTATGTTATCCAAGTGTCTATGCTTGGAAAAAACCTGGCCTTCGTGGCTTTGCCTCGTTTCTTGTTTTTAACTTGACCCATTTTTTCCGCGCAGTCGACTTAGCCATTTTCAATGTTAAGTTTTCGCGTTTACAATGTTAAGTTTTCGTGTTTAAGTCCATTTCTTTGGTACTGTACCACCTAGGACCACCAAACTTTCACAGCTTCATAACCAAGGGGTGCATACCACATACAACTATCCAACATGTGACCATTTTTTTACCTTCACCTATTATTTCTACGTAATTTACTTAGCCATTTTCAACGTTAACTTTTTAACGTACGTCTGGTTAAAGTTTTTTGGTTAAAGCTTTTTCGTTATACTATATCTCTGCAACTGCTTCGCCCATTACCTTGAAACTTCACATGGGTGTTTATCATCATCCATATTTTCATTCTAACCCCCAACCGTGCGGCCCCTGTGCCCAATGTCAAGGTCAAATTACTTTGATTTTTTTTGTTAAAGTTTTTTCGTGTACTATATCTCTGCAACTGCTTCACCCAATACCTTGATACTTCACATAGGTGTTTATCATCATTGTCGCACCCGCTTGCGGAAAGCGCGATATCGTCGGCATTTTGGCATACGTCCTTCCGTCCGTACGTCCGTGTCCGGTTAAAGTTTTTTCGTTAAAGTTTTTCCATCTACTATATCTATTTTTTTAGTGTCCATGCCTCGCCCCAAGTCGCGACATGCAGGCCACGGCCATCTAGTCTACAAAAAGTGGGTATAATTATGTTATCCAAGTGTCTATGCTTGGAAAAAACCTGGCCTTCGTGGCTTTGCCTCGTTTCTTGTTCTGATATGTGACAGGAAAAGGGACTTATAGTCAGGCTAGCTGCCGGTTTATGACTGGATAAAAGGTCATTATGCCATTTGTAACCAGGCTAGCTCCTGATTTGTGATTGGAGAAAGGCCCTTATGCAATAGCCATGCCACTAGTTAGCATGCACTGGTTGCAAATGATAAAATTAGTGTTTTATAATAACCCAGTGCAGTATATGGACATTTGTATATAATAGTTTTGAGTTGAAAAAATCGGACTCCATAAACATATATGCTGTTACGACTCATTTGAACCGTCTCGACGAGACGGTTCAAATGAGTCGTAACAACATATACTCTCGAGAAGAAATAAAGAATATATCATATGTATTTTATTTAAAGTTCTCGTACTACTGCAATCGGTGTCTCCCGCATATAATGGGTTTTGTCTTAATGACGGGAGTGTGACAAGATATGACATAGAAATATGCACAGCTGTCACCTTATACCACGCAGTGTGGTGCTTGGTTGGGGGCATGCGATAGGTAATTTAAAGGTACATGCCCACTCAGTAGGCACACAATGTTTTTTATATCATCTGATACATTTTCTGGCAAAATAAACATTCATTCACCATTACCCCACGTATTGATTGGCATTATTATACATTTCATATCAGACATAAATCTTCACACTGATATCAGGGCCGATAACCGTGTTTCCTTAAAATGTTAACGGATATTACTATTTACTATCTGTATTTATTTGTTGATGATCATACTTTATAATCTATCCAAAATATCATGCTTCATTTGCATATGAAAATAGCCTGATACCACCGCGCGTCACTATCAGTAAAATAAATATTACTAAATGATTATATCTGTATAGCGGGCACTCGTAATTTTTAGAACTAGTGGAATAGTGAAACAATTATACACTTATTTAATTCCAATAAAGAACATTTTGTGCCTACTGAGTGGGCATGTACCTTTAACGACCGGGATTTTTAACGGTAACGGAATCCCGACCGGAGGCCTTGTTTGGCCCTCAAGAAGTATTTGAGTGTTCTGTATGCGAGAGTTGAATCTGGTTATACCTCTTATAAGAGTAATCCTACCAGTATTGGTTTTAGGGGAATATATATTTATTTCCACGTAAATATTCAGTTCTGATTTTTGGAGTAACACCCCCCCCCCCTCCCCCTCCCCTCCAGGTGTTTGAACAGATGGTCAGTATGTTGGTGTCGTATGGGTATTTTGGTAGATTTTGTTGGTTTTGGGTAATTTACATAGTTTTGTGCAACTACTAATGCTCAACCTTCAGACTCGTTTTATACTGTCAACATACACCCCCCCCCCCAATTGTCTGCTGTTTTTCATTTTTGCCTTAGTTCTTAACAAAAAATCTGTTTTGACAGCTCACGATTCTCATGCGCTGCCAAAATAGGTTCTTATCGAGAAATATTGAAAATAAAACACTTCCAGCAGACGACAAAATTCGATTCAGCGTAGTAAGGGTTAAGATCCGTGACACTGCGTCATGGCGACCAAAATACATGGCAGCCAAACTATTTGTTTCATACCCTAACTTACACTAGTGTATGCCGGTGGTCATACATGTATAGTCTGTATGCCCCACATAGTGTACATAGTTACTTCCCTTGGTTTAAGTTTTTGTTTTGGGATTGTGTTCTGACAGGCCGCATTGTTTTTGTTATGTCTGGTTTCTGAACCTATTGCCTATATAATTATGCTGAATTAAAATTTGCTGTTTATTTTTTAATTACAATTTTCGGTTCCCGCCTTTTGTGTCTAAAATAAAATATAGTTCGGCAGCACTTTAGAATAATTTCCATTGGAAATTCAAGTGCTGTCAAACCAGACGACAAATTTAATTCAGCACTAAAGGTTAAACTATCGTGCAGCAATAAAGCAATCCGCATTCAATCCAACCCACTTGGAATAATCATCTTCCTGACAATCTTCCTGACAATCTTCCTGACTAAGTAAGCTATAAAAGCCAATTAATGTTGTTCAATGATCTCAATTTGAACTCTGTTAAAGGTACATGCCCACTCAGTAGGCACAAATTCTCTTTATAGGAATTAAATAATTGTGTAATTGTGTCACGATTCCACCAGTTCTAAAAATTACGAGTGCCCGATATACAGATATAATCATTTAGTAATATTTATTTTACTGATAGTGACTCGCGGTGATATCAGGCTATTTTCATATGCAAATGAGACATGATGTTTTTGTAATTATTTATACTAATTAAATGTGTCACCTGAAAAAATAATACTTTTTTCAGTTTATAAAGTATGATAATTACACATCAAAAAATAAATACAGACAATAAAATTAATAGTATAAATGTCGGTTAACATTTTATGGAAGCACGGTTATCGCCCCTGATATCAGTGTGGAAATTCACGTCTGATGTAAAATGTATAATAATGCAAATCAATACGTGGCGTATTGGTGAATGAATGTTTATGTTGCCAAAACATGTCTCGGATGATGTCTCTGATATAAAGAACAGTCTGTGCTTACTTACCTTTAATATAGCACCCATAATTGCATTTTATGTCGTGCTTGCTTGCAGACAGCGCGATATAGTCGGCACATTTAGTCCTGGCCATGGGCTAATGACCCATATCAGGTGCGGATCCAGGCGGGGGCGTGTCAGGTGCACGCCCCCTCTAAAGTTGGTCGAGTTTAGATTTTAGCTCATTTTTTTATGTGGAAATAATGTTTCATTATTTCTCACCCAAAGTTTATGTTGTTACCCCGCAGTTGAACCGTCTCGTCGAGACGGTTCAACTGAGTGGTAACAACATATACTTTTGATGAGAAATAAGAAAAAATGCAGAAAGTAATCTGAATGTTATAAAAGTGGACGATCATATGTGTCTCATTTGAAATCCACGCCACCTCTAGACATACATCCTAGATCCACCATTGCATACACATGTAATAGTTAAGAGACGTTGACTGTTTATTTGAGTAACTGATACTGTAATTATAACTTAAACATTCTACTAGGTGGAACTTTGAAAAACTGGGTATGAACATTTGGCGGTAGTCAGCGAACAAGAAATGTCCATATTATTCAATATAACATACTATTTCAATGACTATGATGTTGTTATTATGTATGCTGTATTAATTATCATTATCAAAAATGATTTACGTGTTGCCTAATTACTAAAATTCAAGATGGTCGCCATAGAAACCATGTGAAATTCTTACACAATCTTAATTTGAAACACGTTTGGTCAGAAAGGTAGATGAGGTGTCATATTCCCCATATTTACTGTTTTACTGACTAATTGGAAGGGATTTACATGTTGTTTGCGATCCAGCTCCTTAGAAATACAAGATGGCTGACAGAGTCAACCATAATAAAACGTATATTGTTGTAACGCAAAACCTTGTTTGACTCACAGGTCAGATGATGGGATTTATCCACTACATGAAAGGTGTTAAGATGAAAGGAACCAGTTACCTGTAGCATATTTCACCAACATTGCCAAGTACACTTTTCTAGCAAAGTATACTTTGAGGGAGTAATCATTTATTTTTCCAGAAATGCATTATGTCATATAGAATTAACGACTGCATATATTTGATGATTACATGTAGTAGGAGGGGAATGTGTTTTAAAGTGAAAACTATTTTAATGGCAACTGGGGTTGAACCCAGGCCGCCTGTGTGTAAGGCGTACACTCCACCGCGTCGCTATAAAAGCAAGCAAGGTGTATGATCACGTGGTACTAACAACAACAAAAAGTACTGAAACTTCCAGAATACATCCGATTCAACGGTACGTATTCTTTTATATTGTCCGTATCACGTAACTGATTTTGATGAAATAAGGCGCACCAAACGCGTCTTGTTAAGCTGAATTTGGTGGTCTCTGTACATTGGCCCAAACTTCTGTCGATTCTTCGCAAAAAGGACATAAGCATGTGCCGAACTCCCTGGACGTCCAAATGCAGCTCGTGAAGACGCGTTTGCTGCGCTATATTTCATAAAAATACGTTTCACATTAAGGAACATATCAAATAATACTTACTTAGGAGTGGGCAAGATTTCAATACTTTCAGCCACTGTTGTTGCTGTTATAACCACGTGGTAATGCACCTTGGCAAGGCAGTACAAATGTTCGAGTAACCCTACTGTGGCCGTACTACTACATTCCTACTTCCTACAAATAAACCTTTGAAACTTAAATGTCAAGATGTACACTTCATGTTCTTGTATAGACTCCCTAATTCAAATTGTATGGAAGACTCCATAAAAGACTGTATGGAAGACTCCAAAGTCACCCTCCCTAAAAAGAAATATTTGATGAAATTCCATCAAATATTGATTTTATTGCGAAAAATCGATTTTCCTATGGGAATTTAACATGGAAATTGACTCCGAAACCTGGCGAGGTAGCTTGAAAATGATGTAACTAAGAAAATATAAGTTATATTTTGAAAATCGGTCCACAAATAAAAAATTTTTTTTTTAAAAAATCTATTTTTAGCCCCTATGTTAAATTCCCATAGGAAAATCGTTTTTTCGCAATAAAATCAATATTTGATGGAATTTCATCAAATAATTTTTTTTAGGGAGGGTGACTTTTCTTATTGATAAAAAAGTACCAAACATTGTGGATTATGTTATCCTTGCTCCACACATATGACTCGATGAAATCATCTACTAGAACCTCTCGGAGTTTGCCTGGCGCATGTGAGAAGCAAAGGAACATGCCATGAATGTCTGTCAGTGTAACTAACTCCTCATCAAGATGGTGGACGGTATCTTCATAGCAGCATGCTGGATTGGCAAACTGGGAGAGGTTGACCAGTAAACGTACACTAGTTGGAAGATTGAGACCAGTCACATGTTCTCGCATGTCCATAGGTACATGTATAAAGCCAACACACAGCCGAGGCACAATAGTACGCAGTATCATCAACGCATGAGAAACGCCCAATGCAGACAGTGTACTGTACTTGCAGCTGTCTTTGGCGAGGGAAATTCCGTTGTCCGGCGACAGAAATGAGACATTTGCTCTTGTTAGCAGGCAGTGTTGAGAGCAGGAACAGTGTCAATGTTATTAGTAATGTCCAATTCATCTACGGTTTTGAAAGTTGGTGTAAAACTGAGGGTACGTCTCGTACTAATTAGTTTCAACTTTATCACGGCACCATGCAACATGCGTGCACATGACACAGCCCATCAGATGTAAGCATAAAGGAGTAGCAAGATATATGATCACGTGGTACTAACAACAACAAGTACCTATTCACAGTACGTATTCTGTTATAGTGTCCTTATTACGCAACGGATTTTGATGAAATATGGCGCATTAAACGCGTCTTCTTAAGCTGCATTTGGTGGTCTGGTGGTCTCTCGTTTTTGCGAAGAATCGATTTCTGTGTCTGCGACACGGAAATCGATTCTTCGCAAAAACGACAAATCTGTGCCGAACTCCCTGGACCACGAAATGCAGCTCATGAAGACGCGTTTGCTGCGCCATATTTCATCAAAATCCGTTGCTTATTAAGGAAAATATCAAATAATATTTACTTGGGAGTGGGCGACGTTGTTGCTGTTGTAACCACGTGATCATGCACCTTGAGTAGTATATCCATCAAATAGTAGTGTATTGTTAAACTATGATCTTCAAATCAATCTATTATCACATCACTAATCTATGTCAGTTATAATCTATAGCGGAGTACATTATTATGGACACCTATTTCATTGGATATTGGTGACAAATACTTCCGACATTGACAATACGGCAGTCAATTAAGTAGACAACAATTAAACTGTGACACAAACACTTATACTATTACTCTATGTGACATAGATTCCGATTTATTTTCGGACAAACAATTTTACTCGGTTATAATTGGTGGCCATCTTGGATTTCTGATTGGCTGCACCTCAAACAACCCTAAACTTACATTCATTGATCAACTGGGAATCGGTGAATCAGTGGGACACCTCAATCAACATTGCAATACATTTTGATTTCGAGGTCCGACCATGCGAACATTTCACATTGTGGCGGATGGCGGCCATCTTGAATTTCAGCAACTAACCGTATTAAAATAATTTTCCATAGTGGAAATACATAAAACTTACATCAGAACAGCATTACATACATTAAAATCATTATTTCACCATCGTATATTGAAATCATATGGACATTTCTTGTTACTTGATGAGCATTAGGCCACCACAAATTCGTGCACAGTTTTCCAAAGTTCCACCTAGCAGAATTTTTAGGGACATAAGTATATATTACTCAAATTAACATTCAATTTCTCCTACTAGAACATGTATACGGGTCTTTAGGACAGGCTCCGGTTAATATTTTTGTTATTTAGGTTAAAGTTTAAGAACATTATATCTCTGTTTCCGCTTCGCTTCGTTTACTGATTTCGTAGGAAACTCGGCATAGCCTCGTTTCTTGTTAAATCAGTGGACGAGTTTAATAAATATCGTAAATCATCACTCATTTAAGATTTCTATTGAAATGGGGCTTATGGGTTTTGTGACCAGTGTATATCAAGATCAGCTTGTCCATCCGCACAGTCTGATCAGGATCTACACCGTTCGCTAGTCCATCAATGACACATTCGCCATGCTTCTAACACGCAATATAAATATTTTTCCTACGGAGCCCCGAAGGAGACGTAGAATTCTTTTTTTATTAATTCGTACCAACGAAATAACAATTGGTTCCCACGAAATAATAATTCGTTCCCTCAATTTAACAATTCGTTGCCACGAATTAACAATTCGTTCCCTCGATTTAACAATTCGTTCCCACGAAATAATAATTCGTTCCCACGAAATAACAATTCGTTCCCACTATATAAAAAAACGAATTGTTGTTTCGTGGGAACGAATTCTTAATTCGTGGGAACGAATTGTTAAATTGAGGGAACGAATTATTATTTCGTGGGAACGAATTGTTAATTCGTAGGAACGAATTGTTAATTCGTGGGAACGAATTGTTAAATTGAGGGAACGAATTGTTATTTCGTGGGAACGAATTAATAAAAAAATCTATGTCCCCTGCGGGGCTCCGTATTTTCCGGTTATATCAGTGTTATTTGATCAGAAGCCACACTGGTCTCAAATTCCATAAGCCCTTTTTTCCAGTCACAGCCACAATTAGGTACATGTATATGCAAGAAGCGTGACCGACGGTCATACGGACGGACGACAAGACAGACAGATGGATGACGACAACATTATAACGTTCATGTATAAAAGTACACCGAGTAAAACACATATCATATGACAGCAACACATAATATATTGACAATGTATCATATTACAGAAACAATAAAATATACTGATGTTACATTTATTCTCGTGATAAAGACATCAGTTAATATCAGATACATGTACCGTATTAATATTTGACCTACGAGAATGTCATATAAATTGTTACGCTTGTCCATCCGTCCGTCCGTCCGTCACCAACCTTGTATCTCGTAAAACGTTTAAACCGTACTAGCTACCGACCTAAAACTTGGTATGTCGGTTTCTTATGATAAGTATATGCGCAACGTTACTTAACATTTTGATTTTACCCCCGGGTCATGGATTATCTTCCTCTTTTCGACTTAGAATTTCCCAATTTTGCCTTGTAACTCGCAAAACTTTTAAACCGTACTAGCTACAGACCTGAAACTTGGTCTGTATGTTCCTTATGATAAGTGTTTACGCAAAGTTTATTTCGAATTTTGATTCTACCCCAGGGTCATGGATTATCTTCCCCTTTTAGACTTCGTTTTGCTGCTGACGAATGTTTAGCTCTTAAACACATTAAATCTAAAACTAAACTACTTTTCGGCAGAGTTTGTATGCAGAAAAACGTGGAACCGACAGTAGTGAGCGTCTTGGTGCATATTGAAGACTATATAAACCGCTATATGATTGAGTGGGTGAATGGTTGGGTGGACGCGGTGGTCGGCTGATTGGGCGGAGTTGTGCTGGGTGATGGGCTCCATGGAGGCGGCTTGTTTAGCTAACTAGCAGCCACCCCCTTTGTTTAGCTTTACTAAAGGGACTCCGGATGCTACCGAGGAACATGGAGGTTTCCTTCGCCAGGAGCAATTGCTCTTTATGTCGAAGTTGACCATCTGCATTACTCACTAGCATCAATAGTTGATGCCGTTTTAGTCCGGCAGTAAAACGCCTGCATTGTTCACCCGGTAGCTGCTCGATCACATTCTGGGACGTATGTGAAGAAGTCATTACTTACCGGTGTAAGGTGGTTTTCCACGCCGGAATTGGCCGCCGGCATTACTCTAGATTAATGGTGATATGCATAGTATGAAATCTAGTTTTAAATTTTCGGACCACCAATTACACGAAACTATACGCGACAAGATTTGGCTCAGTAGGCTAAACAACTGCCAGTCTGATACTTGCACACACGTCACTCACTGCATAGGCGAAAATACCATACCGCCGTGTATTATCTTCTCTTTTTCTCTCGTCTTCAGAAAGAGTGTAACGAATTGTAATCTAACCAAATAACAACAGATAAACGCTGTCTGGCATAACCCAACCAAACATGGATCCTTCTCTCCTTGAACTGCTTTGCCCTGACCAACCCTCAATTAGCATCATTGTATAGACAAGGTGCATGATCACGTGGTTACAACAACAACAACGTCGCCCACTCTAAAGTAAGTATTATTTGATATTTTCCTTAATATGCAACGGATTTTGATGAAATATGGCGCAGCAAACGCGTCTTCATGAGCTGCATTTGGTGGTCTATGGAGTTTGACACAGACTTATGTCGTTTTTGCGAAGAATCGATTTCCGTGTCGGAGACACGGAAATCGATTCTTCTCAAAAACGACAGAAGTTTGGGCGAAAATACAGAGACCACCAAATACAGCTTAACAAAACGCGTTTGATGCGCCATATTTCATCAAAATATGTTACGTAATAAGGACACTATAAAAGAATACGTACTTTGAATCGGTACTTGTTGTTGTTGTTGGTACCACGTGATCATACACCTTGATGGAATGGCACTGCTACGGCTGAGACTCAATGTATCATATGCACTCATACACGGCCCTTAACACGGTCTCACAAGTGACATACTGGCACAGTGTGGTAGGAGAATGAACTAGCTAGGTTAAATTAACCATCTCATAACTATGGTGTACGACCGGGGTCAAAACTAAACTTACAGGTGCAGCTATAAAAAATATACAGGTGCACCTGTAAATAAGCTGTAAAAAATACAGCTGCATCTGTAAAAATACAGCTACACCTGTAAAAATGCAACTACACCTGTAAAAAATACAGCTGCACCTGTAAAAAATACAGCTGCACCTGTAAACATACAGATGCAGCTGTATCTGCAGGTGCACCTGTATATTGATTTGCTAGGGTCAAAATTCCGCTCCAATCAGATGTATAGTTACAGCTGCACCTGTAAAAATACAGCTGCACCTGTACAAAATACAGCTGCACCTGTAAAATATACAGCTGCACCTGTACAAATACATGTGCAACTGTATATGCAGGTGCCCCTGTATATTGATTTGCCTGGGTCAAAAGTCCGCTCCAATCAGGTGTTTAATTACAGGTGCAACGGTATTTTTACAGGTGCAGCTGTATTTTTAACAGGTGCACCTGTAAATATAGGTGTACCTATATATTGTTTAGATCTGGAGATATGAAGCACTTTTCAGTGTTTATGTGTCCCTTTGTACGTTGGAGTAGAGCTTAAGCCGGTGCTAGGTGGCGTTTGTGTCATTTACTGTTTCTATTTTGAGCTCAGTCCGTGACACAGATGAACGAACAGAATAAAACCCTGTTCGCGACGTATTTGTCTGGTAGTTGTGTTCAGCGATTTGCAAGGATCGCTTGACTTTGTCTCGATGGTATATACTTGATTACATCCATAGCACAACTGTATCATGTTTACCACACTTATACATTTTGTATTGTACAACATTCACAAAATTGGAAATTGCATGTATTTGAAAAGATGCACAATAATTTTCAAAGTGGCTTTATGTTGCCATAACGTGGCCGAACAAATCGCCAAGGAAATAATAAAATGTTCTGTACTAGTTGACTTTTACAAGACTGTCAAACGTCTTCAAGCCAGCCGTGTTAAAGGACTGAAATTCGTTTTATTTAATTAATAGATGCGTTTTGTTGCAACAAACATGACATTCGTATGATTATCAATACAATGGGCTGGATAATGACTAGCACATAATTGTACACACTAAACTTACGTAACGTCAATAGCAAATTTGACGTTTTCTCCGCATTGACTCATTTCTAGCACTGATAATGCTGTACACATCGTTTTGTTAGTGAATGTTGCACCGACACAAACACAATGATGACCAATTTCACAACACCGCAACGTATTCCTGATTTGACGTTATGAACTGGTCTGATGACGTAATGGCGCGTTCTGGTAACGTCATGAGACAAATACATTACGTAGGTGTTGACTTGGCCCCGGAATGAACATTGTCTACAGCCATGGTCAAACAACACGTGCTGTACGTTTGAACATGGCTGTGAGCAGTGTCAAACAACACGTGCTGTACGTTTGACCACGGCTGTGAGCGGTGTCAAACAACACGTGCTGTACGTTTGAACATGGCTGTGAGCGGTGTCAAACAACACGTGCTGTACGTTTGACCACGGCTGTGAGCGGTGTCAAACAACACGTGCTGTACGTTTGACCACGGCTGTGAGCGGTGTCAAACAACGGCAGCCATGTAACAATAGATGGTCAGGGCATGGTTAACATGTTTTTTAAATTAAAATACTGGAATATTGTACTTGTAATCAAGCAGCTTGATTGGCTGAGACTGAGCTATGCTACAGCTCATGCTCAGCCAATCAAACTGCTTGATTGCCGGTGGAAATTGCAAATATATTGATATCTGGGCAAGGTTGTGTAAATGGTCACGTGTTGGTTTCCTTACGAGTATGCTCCTCCGTATCCTGTAGGAATGCTGTTTCTATTTGTGTTGCTTGTTTACCACAATCTGGACTGTCGTTATAGGAGGGGCCGTCAAAAAGTTCCGATACGGAGGCTCACCTTTGAATGTTCAAACATACAACATTCAGATTTTGACAAAGCATGTGTACTATATTGCACGTTAAATGTGTAAATTATGGGTCATTTTGCATACAGTTCATACATAATAAATCGCTTCTTGAACTAGTGCAGTCATGATTACATGTAGGTGGCGCAATTTTGAGGTTACGCCAACGTCATCCGAATGATCATCCGTTCAATTAGCAGAACATGTTTGTTATTTTTTTCGCAAAGAGACAACATCTACCCCATTACAACTGCCTACCTCATCGACGCACATTTCATTAATCAAGTGCAACATGTTATGGATATTGTGATACCACTTCATGCCTTGATTAAACTGTTATTCTAGTGCACTCTATAAATATCACGTAATCTGATTGGCTGATGGTCATACATTACAGGTATATCATTGACACGGTCGCAAATTATTTCAATATGTATTCCTACGCCAGTAGTAAAGGAGTGCATACATAGGATAACCGAATTGTAATTTTGAAATTTGCGGCGTATATCAGAAAACGATAGGTCGGAAAACATGTTTAATGGCTCCGCTAGCGCGTCGCCATTAAACAGATTTTCCGACCTATCATTTTCTGATATACACCGCAAATTAGAAAAATACAATACAATACAGTTAACCCTATATTCCACTAAATTCCTAACTGAAAGCCAGATGTGACAAAGTGATGTATTCACCGTCTCTATACACTAAATCAATGCATGGACTACACTGGTCGACTACAAGTTACAAGCATAATTCCCATTATTCAATAGCTGCTCTCTGAGGCAGGGAGAACGGTAATATGATATGTAGCTCAGCGAGATATATATAGAGGTAGCCAGGTATTGAGGGAGAGCTCGTTCGATAGTTGTGTCGTTTGTAGTTTAGCTAAATAAAATAGTTCAATAAATGATGGGTTCTGTTTTTGTGTTCCATGCCCAGACAGTGGATTTGATAAGACTTTGTAACAAAGACCACATTGCTTCCATCATTGCAATAGCACTGTCACAACCGTCAGGCACCTTAGGCTATTGTTTTGGTAGGTTACATCCGCATATTATTATGACAGAATATGGAGTTGCGCCACCTTGCCCAAACAGCGGCAGTAACGACATATCACGCGTGTATTGCCTGTTTTTAGGGAAACTTATAGAACATCTTCGACACTCCTCTATTCAAATCAATGCAAGAAATCAAGATGATTCATGTAGCTCAATAAATGCAAAAGATACAACCTCCGTATCGTAACTGTTTGAACGCCATCGTACATGTACCTACCCATGCGGCGTATTATAGGAATGAATGGCCTTTTTGTGGAATTTATCGGGGTATAAACTTGGAGAAGTCGCGGGAATACTGGACGAAGCGATAAAAAATTACAATTTTCGAAAAAAAATCAAAAGAAAATAAAAAAAATTTGGATTTTTTTTCGAAAATTGTAAATTTTATATCCCCGATAAATTCCACAAAAAGGCCATTCATTCCTTATAATTCCAGCATTTGAAATAAATTCATAAAGAAAATGTGTTTATTTTCCGTTTTCTTAAGAATGTTACTGAAAGTAGTTCGGCGTGGGAGTTTACTGGGATATAAATTTTGGACAGAGACTTGCTACGGGCCAATCAAATGTTGGGGAATTGTGTAAATATGTTTGTGCTGGAATTATTGCTTTTTTGACCAATCTAGCTACGTAATACTTACAGCCCGGTTCAACCGCATTTACGAGGGAGATAATGTGCGATCTTCAAATAATACATTAGAACACGATTTGCCAGTAATATTTAGAGCCCGATTCGACAGTAATACGTAGAGCACGATTCGTCCGCATGTATGAGGGAGATTTTCCGCGAGCTTCAAATAATACATACGTAATACATAAATCACGATTCGTTCGCTGGTGGCCGACGCTAAGAGCCCCATTTGTCCAAGTCTGACAAGTACACCCGTAATGATCGAATAGCGAGTAATAGATACCATGATCAGACCGCGAGAATGCGCAAGTCCGACAGTAACACACTTTTAATGACGGAATAGCGAGAAATGCAGACCATGATCAGACCACGAGAATGCGCAAGTCTGACAATAACACACATTTTAATGACCGAATTGCGGATAATGCAGACCTTGAGCAGACCGCGAGAATGCGCAAGTCCGACAATAACACGCGTGTTAACCCTTTCAACACCACATGCGTGTATAGTGTTATTGGCAAATAGTGCAGATCCAGATGAGCCGGCTCGTAACGAGCCATCTCATCAGGATCTGCACGTTTTGCAAGTAATTTTCATATTTCTGAGAACAAAAATAAATCACCCCCTTTTCATAAATGGGCTAGTCTGAAAATCATTTTGTGACGGTTGAATTGGTTGCAAAATTAGCATTCAAAATCCATTCCAGTTACTTAGGGGTGAAAGGGTTAATGACCGAATTGCGAATAATGCAGACCCTGATCAGACAGCGAGAATGCGCAAGTCTGACAATAACACACGTTTTAATGATCGAACTGCGAATAAAAGGATTAAAAGCTAGTTACAGCCCGTATTTGTCCAATCATTGCGCCCACGTACATGTTTTATCTTGCTTTGTCCGATTCCATTACCTTGTAACATAAGTACGAGGCTGAACGTAGCACCTGCGGCCGCTTATAATGAATGTCATTACGCATCTAAATCTGTCTTAACTATATTAAATGGATATAAAGGTCAAGGTAATATCTGGCTGTGACTGGAGAAATGGGGATTATGTTTTTTTGCGGCCAGTGTAGATACTGATCTGATCAGAATCTGCACTTTTCGCCATTCCACATTCCACCGATGAAACACCCGTCTTGCTTCTAAATGGACGTTGACATATCGTCATATTTTCCAGTAGTATGCAGGGCTCCAGATAAGAAATTAGTAATTGAGTATTGTCACTCCATCATATCTGAAGCAATTGGGTACTTCAAAATTTTAATTGGGTAAAATAAAATCACACTACTATACTGTTTACACATCAACAGACAGAAATTATTGAATAGTTTGCTTCGAAATGAAAACATGTCATGGTATTTCATTAGAATTGTCTCCTTGGAGACAATTCTAATGAAATACCAAGATGTGTGTTCATGGAAAATAAGAAAAATATGCTATATTTGTGGTCTGTTTATTGTTTTCTGCAGCATGATAAATGTACCACAAAATTTGTATTGCTTTTTGATACTCGCTACTTCTGATTTCAATTGGGTTTTTGGGAATTTTAATTGAGTATATAAGCAAATAGGTAGCGCTTATCTGGAGCTCTGGGTATGCACATTTGGTGTCCATGGTAACATTGTTCGATTTACTAATGGGAGTAACGACAGGAAATGGACTCGTTATAAACGGAATGAACAAAAAAAACGAGTGGATTTCATGTCAAGATTAGGTCACGACATACTGCAAGAAAGGATTGTAATTCTTAATACTTTACTCACTGCAGTTGACGTGAATGGTGCAGTAGATTGCATATCATGCATATTGCACTACGAAGGGTGATACAAGTATGCAGAACGCATGATAAATGCATACGAAATGGGCAACCAAAATGGTGGGATGATGAATGCTCGGTTGCGAAACGAGAGACATTTCAATATCTAAATATATTCAGACGCTCAAAGTAAATCATGTTCAAATAATGTCAGACGAATGGTACACATATTTTAAACAGTTGTTAAATAGTTCAAAATTGGACGTAGATGACGTTTTCTCTGATCTTGTAGATTCAGCGCTTGACGAATTCGCAACAGCACAACATGACGTCCATGCTAGTATAGATAGTGACGTAACATAAATAGAGGTCAATAATGTAATTCGCAATATCAAGGTGCATAATCACGTGGTTACAACAACAACAACAACGTCGCCCACTCCAAAGTAAGTATTATTGGATATTTTCCTTAATATGAAACGGATTTTGATGAAATATGGCGCAGCAAACGCGTCTTCATGAGCTGCATTTAGTCGTCTAGTGAGTTTGGCACAGACTTATGTATAGATATAAGTTTGGGCGAAAATACAAAGACCACCAAATGCAGCTTCACAAGACTCGTTTGGTGCGCCATATTACATAAAAATCCGTTACGTAATAAGGACACTATAAAAGAATACGAACTGTGAATGGGTACTTGTTGTTGTTGTTAGTACCACATGATCATACACCTTGAATATGAACATGTAAGGCTTCGGGTCCTGATGGAATTGTCACTGAACTGATAAAAGCATCTACCGCAGTCATCACAGCACATTTGGTAAAATTATACAAGTATGTGCTTAATACAGGTCATTTTCCACGTGATTTTTGCACATCAATAATATGTCCATTACATAAGAAGGGAAGCATAAACGTTATAAAGGTATAGCATTACTCTATGACACTGGCAACATATTTACAAACGTTTTAAGTAATAGACTGTTTAAGTGGGCTGAACGTGAAGGTAACAGTTTCGATCAACAGTCTGGTTATAGACAAAACTATTCAAAAATTGATAGTTGTTTTTCTTTAAACGCGGCTATTCAAAAATATGTAACACGACCAAAAGGTAGACTTTATTGTAGATTTATCATAGATTGTTCAAAAGCTTTTTTGACTGCACCCGCCACAACCTTCTATTTTATATTATGTTAAAAATGGTGTCAGTGGCAGAGTTGTAAAGGTATTCCAGTCGATGTATAACGAGCTTAAGTCGTGTTTCAGATCGACGGGTGGTTTGTCTAATTTCTTTGACTGTTCCGTAGGCATAAAACAAGGTTGTATGGCCAGTCCCATCCTGTTTGTCATATTCTTGAATGAATGGATAAATATGATGGAAGGTGAACGCTGTCAATTTATTGCTGATGGCATGACCAATTTTGCAGACACCGTATTGAATTTACAAAAAAAACCATATAAATGCCGTTGGTCAATTTTGTAGCAAATTCGGTAGGAAAGTCAATTTTGATAAAACTAAACTTATAGTATTTCGTCGGGGAGGACAACTCCGACTAAATGAAACATGTAAGTATAAGGCGAACCCGTTCAGACTGTTTCGTTCTATAAATACCTTAGATTGTATTTTACATGTTGTGGGGCAAGGCTCGACATGGGTTGGCTGAGCAAGCCGAAAATGGTACATTTGCTATAGTAAACTTTGTAATACCAAGCATCAGTATCGCAAGCAGTGTATTTGTTTGGTCACATGATATCTCCAGTTCTGTCTTATGGTGCTGAGCTATGAGGATTGTGATATTATTGACAGAGTGCAACTTAAATTTTGCGAAAATATCTCTTAAATCTCGGTAGCTCAGCACCTGTAGCCTATTTCACCAACATTGCAAAGTATACTTTTCTAGCAAAGTATTCTTTGAGGGAGTAATCGTTTATTTTTCCCGACATGCATTATTTCATATAGAGCTAACGACTGTATATATTTGATGATTAAAAGTATGCAGAATTATTATATTGAATTTATTACATTATCACAGCCAAAAATAATAAATTTATCATAAAATTAAAAATTTCTCCCTCAAAATATACTTTGCTAGATAAGTATACTTTGCAATGTTGATGAAATCGGCTACTGGAGTACTGGGTGGATTGGGTAGAATGGATATATACTCAACAAAACTAGAAACGTCCCTGTTTTATAGCCGGTGTAGCTCTGTCTATGTATGTACCACATGTTCAAAGTACATGCATTTGAAACCGTGGCGATGTTCAGAATACGATCGTGTAGAGTTTAGCCGATACACACGGTTTACATAGCGGCCAGTGACCGGAACGTTGATTTCCACTTTTTGCACGTGCACGCTATACTTGTCATCGATAAGGTGATTCAGTCATGTCGTACCATTCATGCGATAGGGGCTATTCGGAAAATTAAAAAAAACTTTTAATTTTTCACTGTTTTCGATATGCCACGGCTTTCCGAAAACGAGCGAAATCAGGCAATTGGGATGCTTGCGGGTGGGATGGCCGCCAGGGCGGTCGCGCCTCGGTTTGGTTGCTGTCGGAAGACGATTGATCGTCTTGCAGCCCGGTACCAGCAGACTGGGCTGTTCACGACCGGCAGCGACCTGGTAGGCCTCGTGTAACGACGGCTAGAGCCGATCGTTACATTACGTTGACGCACTTACGTCAACGTCGATTGGCAGCCACAATCACTGCTAGGCGATACGGTGTCTCAGGGCAGACCATTTGCAACCGGTTACGTCGTAACGCCCAACCAATCCGGGCACGCCGCCTGTACACTGGTCAGATAATGACCCAACGTCACCGTGCTGCCAGACTGTTATGGGCGCGACGTCATCTGAACTGGAGAAGGGCTGACTGGAACCGAGTTTTGTTCACCGATGAATCTCGGTTCACAGTTAGTCATGCTGACGGAAGATTACGGGTATACAGGCGTACAAATGAAAGATTCACCGATTGTTGCATTGTTGAGAAGAACAGGTTTGGGGGAGGGAGCGTAATGGTCTGGGGTGGGGTGGGATCATGGGAAACCGGAAGACAGATTTGGTTGTTGTACAGGGCAACATCAATGCACAACGTTATGTTGCAGATGTGCTAAATGCACATGCCTTACCATTTATCCGTCAGCATGGTCCTGGTGTGACATTGATGCACGACAATGCCCGCCCTCACGTAGCCAGGGTCACCACTCAATACTTACAGCAAAACAACGTCGACGTCATGCCATGGCCCGCGGTCTCCCCGGATCTCAATCCCATTGAGCACATATGGGATGAGCTGGGCCGCAAAGCACGAGCTAACCATCAGATTGACAATGTTCGCGATCTTACACGGGCGTTACAACGGGAATGGAGGAATTTGCCCAACGCACTGGTATTGCGTTACGTCACGTCGATGCGGCGTAGGATCATTGCATGCATTCATGCAAATGGTGGCCACACTCGGTACTAACGAGATTTACTGAATTTGCTACATTACTTATTGAAATTCCATCTCTAAACATTAAGTAACACATTTCTGAGTTTTTGTGATTTTTGATTTTGACCCCTACCGCCCTTGGCCGGTTATCTCTCGAATATTTAACAAGATATCCAAATGCAATTTATTGGCTTTGATACAGAAATGAATGAACTTGTTTTTCCATTTTGATTTTTAAAAGTAACCCTTTTGGTTTTTGATGAATCTTTCCTTAAACATGGAGGGACGTTTCTAGTTTTGCTCAGTATACATATATATCCGAGGTCTTGTTACAATATGCTGTGTGACCATGATGCAGCCGGAAGGACAAATTGGGCATCTAGGTTTAAGAGTATGTTGTATGCATTTAAATATGGACTCAGTATCACACGATATTGGAAATTAGGAATTGTTTTTGTCGCTCTTTATTCAACGCTTGAGTTATCAAAATTGAACTATGCTTATTTCTGATTCACCAAATTACAATTTTACTCTCATTTCAAAACAGTGTTAGAACCAGAACGTTATCTGTACTCAATTAGCAACAAAACGCACGGACATGAATGTTTACGTTTTCGGATATTATGTTATAAATTAGCCATTGAAACTGAACGATACAGAGGAATATCTCGGGATGACAGATTGTGCTTATTTTGCTTAACAAATGAAGTAGACATTATTGAAGATGAACTCCATGTGTTAATGCACTGTCCAAATTATGATGAAATTAGAAAACACTACCATATCAAGTTTAGAAATGAACAACACGTTTATAATAGGAAGAAAAGAACGGACTCGGACCGTTTACAACAGTTACCTGAGTTCATATTTAAATGCATGTCAAAACACACGATCCTAGAAGCAAACTGACAATTATATATTCGGTATTAACCCTTAGACCGCTATCTTATTTTCTTTTGTCGTCTGCTGTTTATTTTCTATTTTCCATTTTTATAATAAAAAACATGCTTTGACAGCACTTTAGAATAAGTTACAACATGCTTTGACAGCACTTCAGAATCATTTCCATTGGAAATGATTCTTAAGTGCTGTCAAACCATGTTTTTATTGAGAAATAAGGCAATATATAAAAGCAACAGCAGACGACAATTGTTGTGAGTAGCAGTCTAAGGGTTAAAGCTGAATCAGTATCACAGTTGAAACAAAGAGCACATGGGCATTGACATTAATCTACACTGTTGGAATTAATGAAACATAAATTTCCAATGGCCACGTGGCCTTAACCCTTCCTACGCTGTTGACGGAAATTGCCGTCTACTGTTTTTCATTTTTACTTTAATTCTTATCAAAAAACTGGTTTTGACAGCACATGAGAATCGTCTCCACTGGAGACGATTCTCATGTGCTGTCAAAACCAGGTTTTTGTCGAGAAATATTGAAATATTGAGCTATTGTTACCGCTTTTCGTCAGACCGTCCACACTTTTCGGATATCTTCTTCTGAACCACTGGACCGATGTTGACCAAACTTCACGGGGATGATCTATGCGTTACTCCTTTTGAGATTTGTAAAATGGATGTTATCGCATATCCAAAATGGTCGCCGTAGAAAATTAGGTAAAATAATGAAAAAAATCTGGTCACGAACCGCTATTTTGAGAATAGAGAATAACAGGCCAATCCCATGCCTGTTTGCTATATACCGACACATGTAGGGTGAATAATATAGAGAATACCAGGCTAGTGTCTTCTGTTATCAAGTTGATCAGGCAAGGCTAGGAAACGCGTAGGAATTCCGAGGCCTGATAAACTTGATATCAAAAGACAATAGCCTGGTATTCTATTTATCAGGTAATGTGTTATGCTCGAAAATGACCACAGATGACGTCGTTATCTATGGACAGAACTCGGACTTGTTGTTTACGTTGCGGCGTCACGTCATTACACTGACGTCATTCGGTAACGTCACGTGACGTCATCCGACCAATGGAACGTCAGTTTTCACTTCGTTGCAACCCGGATGTTTGTATCAGGTCAATGCCTGATACAACACTATGTTATCAGTCAGTACGTATTCGGTCAATGCAGGGCAGGTTACCTGATAAATATCGTTATCTGGCTATAAATATCGTTATCTGCCCCATTTCTCCAGTTGCAACAACATATCAATCACGGTGGTCAATGTCCGTAACGTGACCCGACTATTTAGGCCTTGTTCGACCTAGATTTTCATAAATATCTCGGCAAATAGTGGATCATTTTTAGCTCGACTATTCGAAGAATAAGTAGAGCTTATGTTGTCACCCCGGCGTCGGCGTCGGCGTCACCGTCACACCTTGGTTAATGTTTTTAGTCAACCTTGTATATAGAATACTACTGGCTCTACACCCACCATACTTGGACAACATCATCTCCTAGTGATGTACATCAATAACCCCTGATCTATATTTGACATTGACCTACATTTCCTCTTGAATTACTTAGTTAATTACCCTTGGTTAAGGTTTTTAGTCAACCTTGGTTAAGGTTTTTAGTCAAGCTTGTACATGCAATACTATTGTCCATACATACACCATACGTGGACATCCTTTTCTCATAGGGATTTACATCAATAACCCATGGTCTATATTTGACCTTGACCTACATTTCCTCTTCAATTACTTAGTTAATTCCCCTTGGTTAAGGTTTTTAGTCAAGCTTGTATATGGAATACTCCTGGCCCTACACCCACCATACTTGGACAACTTCATCTCCAAGGGATGTACATCAGTAACCCCTGATCTATATTTGACCTTGACCTACATTTCCTCTTGAATTACTTAGTTAATTCTCTTTGGTTAAGGTTTTCAGTCAACCTTGTAGATGGAATACTCCTGGCCCTACACTAACCATACTTGGACAACTTTATCTCCTAGTGATGTACATCAACAACCCCTGACCTATATTTGACCTTGACCTACATTTCCTCTTCAATTACTTAGTTAATTCTCCTTGGTTAAGGTTTTTAGTCAAGCTTGTATATGGAATACTCCTGGCCCTACACCCACCATACTTAGACAACTTCATCTCCTAGGGATGTACATCAATAACCATTGATCTATATTTGACCTTGACCTACATTTGACCTTGACCTAAATTTCCTCTTGAATTACTTAGTTAATTCTCTTTCGTTAAGGTTTTTAGTCAAGCTAGTAGATGGAATACTCCTGGCCCTACACCATCTATACTTGGACAACTTTATATCCTAGTGATGTACATCAACAACCCCGACCTATATTTGACTTTGACCTACATTTAACCTTGAATTACTTAGTTAATTCCCATTGGTTAAGGTTTTTAGTCAACCTTGGTTAAGGTTTTTAGTCAAGCTTTCTACATGGAATACTATTGTGCATACAGACACCATACTTGGACAGCCTTTTTTCATAGTGATGTAAATCAATAACCCCTGATCTATATTTGACCTTGACCTACATTTAACCTTGAATTACCTAGTTAATTCCCCTTGGTTAAGGTTTTTAGTCAACCTTGGTTAAGGTTTTTAGTCAAGCGTGTACATGGAATACTATTGTGCATACAGACACCATACTTGGACAACATTTGCTCATAGGGATGTACATAAATAACCACTGATCTATATTTGACCTTGACCTACATTTCCTATTCAATTACTTAGTTAATTCTCCTTGGCTAAGGTTTTTAGTCAACCTTGTATATGAAATACTCTTGGCCCTACACCCACCATACTTGGACAACTTCATCTCCTAGGGATGTACATCAGTAACCCTTGATCTATATTTGACCTTGACCTACATTTGACCTTGACCTACATTTCCTCTTGAATTACTTAGTTAATTCTCTTTGGTTAAGGTTTTTAGTCAAGCTTGTAGATGGAATACTCCTGGCCCTACACCAACCATCCTTGGACAACTTTATCTCCTAGTGATGTACATCAACAACCCCTGACCTATATTTGACTTTGACCTACATTTCCTCTTGAATTACTTAGTTAATTCCCCTTGGTTAAGGTTTTTAGTCAAGCTTGTATATGGAATACTACTGGCCCTACACCCACCATACTTGGACAACTTCATCTCCTAGTGATGTACATCAACAACCCCTGATATATATTTCACCTTGACCTATATTTCCTCTTCAATTACTTACTTCAGTCACCTTGGTTAAGGTTTTTAGTCAACATTGGTTAAGGTTTTTACTCAAGCTTGTACATGGAATACTATTGTGCATACAGACACCATACTTGGACAACCTTTTCTCATAGGGATGTACATCAATAACCCCTGATCTATATTTGACCTTCACCTACATTTCGTCTTCAATTACTTAGTTAATTCTCTTTGGTTAAGGTTTTTAGTCAACCTTGTAGATGGAATACTCCTGGACCTACACCAACCATACTTGGGCAACTTCATCTCCTAGTGATGTACATCAACAACCCATGACCTATATTTCACCTTGACCTACATTTAACCTTGAATTAATTAGTTAATCCCCCTTGGTTAAGGTTTTTAGTCAACCTTGGTTAAGGTTTTTAGTCAAGCTTGTATATGGAATACTATTGTTCATACAGACACCATACTTGGATAACGTTTTCTCATAGGGATGTACATCAATAACCCCTGATCTATATTTTACCTTCACCTACATTTAACCTTGAATTACTTGGTTAATGTTTATAGTCAAGCTTGTATATGGAATACTCCTGGGCCTACATCAACCATACTTGGACAACTTCATATCCTAGTGATGTACATCAATAATCCCTGACCTATAGTTGACCTTGGTCTACTTTTATCCTTGGATTACTTAGTTATTTCCCCTTGGTTAAGGTTTTTGTCGCGCCTGCTTTAGCAGAGGCGCGACTATAGTCGGCGCTTTTTCCGTCGTCGTCCGCGTCGTCGTCCGTGTCGTCCGGTTTTTTTGTAAGGCAAATGCGTTAAAGTTATTGTTTTTTCACAATACCTCTTTAACCCCTTGCCAGACTTTGATAATATTTCACATCAATGTTTGTCATGGGATGATGCTTCGTTACGCACACCCCCACACAAATCTATAAATTTTAATGTTCACCGGTTTTGTAACAGAAATACGTTAAAGTTATTGTTTTTTCACAATATCTCTTTAACCCCTTGCCAGACTTTGATAATATTTCACATCAATGTTCGTCTAGGGATGATGCTGCATTATGCACACGCCCACATCCAAATTCTGAAGGTCAAGGTCATTTATTTACTTGTAATGTTCACCCTCGTAGTCGAGCTATGCTGTTCTCCTACAACTCTTGTTATGCGATAAAGCCACGCAATATAATCCGCTACGGTGTTCCGTTTAGGCCATCGTTTTTCGCTATCGAGTCGATACTACGAAGCCACGATAACGATAGTACGATATCATGATACTACGATGGCGGTATACTACGAAGCCACGATAACGATAGTACGATATCATGATACTACGATGGCGGTATACTACGAAGCCACGATAACGATAGTACGATAGCATGATAACCCGATAGTACGATGACTATACTACGATATTATGTCGTAATATCGTCATCGTACTATCGTCATCGTAGTACCGCACTATCGTGATCGTAGGATGGTACTACTATCTTCTTCGTACTTTCGACCCGATAGAGATATTACGATGATCTAAACGGAACACCGTAATGCGTAGATGACAATTTTCGGAGGAGTTATTTTGATATTGCGCGTATGAATATAGATAGCAGAAGTGCTATTTCACCTGAAGCTGTTTATTTCATTGATGAGAAAATGCGAATTGTATTTAAATCGTATAGCTATCAAGCCTTAACGTGGTTACAACAACAACAACAACAACGTCTCCCACTACAAACTAAGTATTATTTGCTATTTTCCTTAATATGCAACGGATTTTGATGAAATATGGCGCAGCAAGCGCGTCTTCATGCGCTGCATTTTGTGGTCTATGAAGTGTGGCACAGACTTATGTCGTTTTTGCGAAGAATCGATTTCCGTGTCGATTTCCGTCCGTCCGTCTGTCCGTCCGTCACACTTTTCGGTTAACCACTTTGTCACAGTTTCTCAAATATGCTGCAGGTGGCATTCGCGTTCGACAGACGCATTTCTTGTTTTTTATTAATTCGTTGCCACGAAATAACAATTCGTTCGCTCAATTTAACAATTCGTTCCCTCGATATAACAATTCGTTCCCACGAATTAACAATTCGTTCCCTCGAATTGACAATTCGTTCCCTCCTTCCCTCGAATTAACAATTCGTTCCCACGATATAACAATTCGTTCTCGTGGGAACGAATTGTTATTTCGTGGGAACGAATTGTTAAATCGAGGGAACGAATTGTTAACTCGTGTGAACGAATCGTTAAATTGATGGAACGAATTGTTATTTCGTGGGAACGAATTGTTTAATTGAGGGAACGAATTGTTATTTCGTGGGAACGAATTGTTATTTCGTGGCAACGAATTAATAAAAATAAAATTCTACGTCCCCTGCGGGGCTCTGTAGAATTTTGTCCGAGGACTCGGATAAAACAAAGAAAATTATCTCAGAGGAACCGAAACCCATTGTTCGCACTATGCCACTATCGTCTACACCAACACAGTCACACGCACACGCACACGTCTTAGACATGTTGCTTAAAATTGAAAATAGTCTTCTGTTTCGGAGTAATGTAATGAAACAATACGCAGTGTACACATATTTATGAATATATAAAAGATGTACATAAATGAACGACAATAAATACACAAATTAATACTCTTTAACTTGAATTTGATGGTCCGCTTATTTGACAAAATATACAGCTATTCACAGATATGTATGGTCTGATCAGGATCTACAGTGGAAATCTAACATACTATCCAGATGTTTGTCAAAGACATACAGTGCAGCCTCTCTAAAACCGGACACAATGGTGATGTTCGGTATGGATATGTTCCACTGTAGACCAGTGCTATCCGACCTAGAACAGACAGTGCCATCGGTAAATAACTGGGGCCCGTTTCACTAAACTTCTTACGACTAAAATGTTCGTAAGTGCAAATTTGGAATCGTCTGGAAATTTCAATTGATGGATTTACAGTTATTGAGCATAGGCTGCATATGCAGCCTATGCTCAATAAATGTAAATCCAATAATTGTTTACAAAAAAACATTGTTAATGTGAAATTTACAGGCTATCATAAGTTTGCACTTACGAACATTTTAGTCGTAAGAAGTTTAGTGAAACGACCCCCTGATACATGTCACATGAGTGCAAATAATGTCCGGCTTAGAGAGGTCCCACTGTATTAAGCACTGAGGCATTAATAATACCGCAGCCATGTCCACAGGTGAATAACACGTAGCAAGGATAGCGTAAAAGTCAATATATTCCTAAGTATATGTAGAAACCAACATAAATGCAGAGGCATAGACATTGCCATGACCCCCCCCCCCACCCCAAAAAATAAACCAGAACAAAAAGAGCCACTAATGGCATAATATTATTAGAGATCTAATAGCAGGCTTTTAGCGTTGTTTTTTTTTGGTTTTATGGCAACTGATTTTCGCTGGTGTCTACACATAATTAGGGAAAGTTTAACCATTTGACTATACTTGTTGCGCGTTGTTCACCTGTGGTCATATAATATATGGCGCGTCTAAGTCGATTGGCATTGTAACATTGTCTGAACGAACACATTGCAAAATATATCTGAATATGATACAATGCTATAGTACATATCCAAAATCTAGTTGCGAACAGTTACTCTTGCATTCTACTCCCGTACCGTCCGTTGGACGGTACGAGTAGAATGCAAGTTACTGTTCGCAACTAATCCAAACTCCATATGCTGTAAGTCATACGGCGTAACAAAATCCACACGGAACTGCCAACGCCTGCTGGGTGTTATTTGTACCAGTAATTGAGGTCGACGAACCTCACCTCGGGATCGTACACCGTTCTAAAAATAGAATTGTAAACATAGGTATTATACACCAAATGGTGCCATAAAGTGATCAGAGGTAGAAAGTAGTCCGGTAAAATAGTCCACCGTTCTAAAAATAGAATTGTAAACATAGGTATTATACACCAAATGGTGCCATAAAGTGATCAGAGGTAGAAAGTAGTCCGGTAAAATAGTCCTGATGATTCTGGATACATTCCACCATGGATTACCACTATTTGATTCAAAAGAAACCTGTATCACCGGGATTTATTTAAAATACATATATAATGGAATACTTGCTGTCAGACGAGCATTTTCATAATGTATTACCTTGTGGACAGTAAAATATGAGGAGAAAACATGGTGCTAACAATTATGCAAGAAATTGCAATGACTCAGAAGGCCCGTTTGATTAAATAAGCAGACGCTCGAAAATAGATCAACGAATGATAGGCTCATGTGATGTATGAATATGTGAAAGGCAGTAACATGAAAATCCTCTCAATACTTCTAATAATTCCAATCCTAATTTTACCAGTAACTACGCTTTGTTATCTCCAAGCAAGCAACATGTTTCTATGTACTATTTCTCCATTATGTACTACATTCGATAGGCCGTTAAACACCTTTAAATAATTCCAGCACACACATATTTACACAATTCCCTAACATTTGATTGGCCCGTAGCAAGTATCTGTACAAAATTTATATCCCAGTAAACTCCCACGCCGAACTACTTTCCGTAACCGTGATGCGCAGTTAAAATAATTCTTAAGAAAACGGAAAATAAACACATTTTCTTGATGAATTTATTTCAAATGCTGGAATTATAAGGAATGAATGGCCTTTTTGTGGAATTTATCGGGGATATAAACTTGGAAAAGTCGCGGGAATACTGGACGAGGCCTTCCGGCTTTCGTCCAGTATTCCCGCGACTTTTCCAAGTTTATACCCCGATAAATTCCACAAAAAGGACATTAATTCCTATAATGTTGGTGAAATAGGCTATTTTCAATGTTCATACAGAGGAGTCCCTCTAAGCCGGGCATCCTGTGATACACATGGTGTCACAGAGCTCCAGATAAGTTTTGTGTCTAAAGAGTATTACACTCCCAGATTTCAAATTCAATGCGTATTTTACTTTCACAAATACACTATTGCTTTTATTCCTTATTAAATAGAGAGAAAATGATAGAAAATCAAACAAATTTTAAAAATGGATCGCTTATTTGAGATATGGAAGCTTATTGCAGCTCAACTAAGTAAATTTTCAGCTTTATTACAGTATTGTATCACTACTCAAGTTGAAAATCAATGCGTATTTTCACATTGCTGTGCGTATTTTGTACTCCCACTTTTGATAATCAATGCGTATTCTGCTAAAATAAGTGCATACAATACGCCAATACGCACATTATCTGGGGCTCTGGACTGTCAACTTGTTTTTATAGAATAATTATTCAACCAACATCCGAATTTAAGATCTTACAGCTTTTATGCAAATGAGCTAATGTCTTTCGCAGCACATATTTTGCGGGTTGAACTTTTTATAAACACGGGGTCTTACGCCATAAAACAAATACATCTAACAACTTAGCTTGATCACTCCCATGCCGAACTACTTTCCGTAACCATCAGGCGCAGTTAAAATAATTCTTAAGAAAACGGAAAATAAACACATTTTCTTGATGAATTTATTTCAAATGCTGGAATTATAAGGAATGAATGGCCTTTTTGTAGAATTTATCGGGGATATAAACTTGGAAAAATCGCGGGAATACTGGACGAGGCCTTCCGGCCTTCGTCCAGTATTCCCGCAACTTTTCCAAGTTTATACCCCGATAAATTCCACAAAAAGGCCATTCATTCCTATAATAAAAGCGTCCATGGGACACGGATTCCCACAGCTATCACGTAATGTTGTGGACCTAGACGAGGAATGACTCAAACGAGACACGCCCTGTGATTTTGTACATTCAGACATCTGCTTAATTTCAGTAAATACGGTTACAAAATTTACAATATTTTTCATAAATAAAGTCAAAAGTTGACAAAATTTTCAGAGTAATATGATTCCGCATGTACTGATTATTTTGTCAACATTTGACAAGATTTACGGAAAATATTGTAAATTTTGTAAACGTATTTCATGAAATTACGCAGATGTCCGAAGGTACAAAATCACATGGCGTGTCTCGTATGTGGCTGTGACTGGAGAAATGGGGTATTTGTGGTATTTATGGTATTTGTGACCAGTGTAGCTCCTGATCATATCACACACTTGTGTAACCTGATAACGATATAAATACAGTCGAACTCCCCCCCCCCCCGAACGGCCACCTCTCTACAACAACACCCTCTCTGTAACAACCACTATTTTATATCCCAAATGTATGATTTCCTCTATATCTAACCCTTAGATTGCTGAGCACGAAAATTGTCGTCTGCTATTGTGTTTACCTTCTTTTTCAATAAAAAACATGTTTTGACAGCACTTTAGAATCATTTCCATCGGAAATGATTCTAAAATGCTGTCAAAACATGTATTTGATGAGAATTATGGAAGAAAATAAATAAACAGCAGACGACATAATTTAATTCAGCGTTAGCTTCCCTACAACAGCCACCTCTCTACAACAGCCAGTTTTGCGTCTTCCATGAGTGGCTGTTGTAGAGAGGTTGCACTGTACATGTATTACAAGCATGACGGGACATTCATGAATGGAATGGCGAACAATGCAGATCCTGATCAGACTGTGCGGATGCACATGCTGATACGGATCTACACTGGTCGCAAAGCCCATAGGCGCCATTTCTCCAGTCACAACCACAAATATAAGCTCAGTTCAAAGTCCCACAAGACATAGCCTATAAACCAGCTGATATGTAGGAATATATAATGAAGTCTAAGTATGCAATAGAGCGAATATTAAACATAAACTCCCGCAAACCAAGTTGTAATGCAGGGGGATATAGTTTTCCGTCCATTCTTTAGATAAGTCAGTCATACATATACATGTCTACATGTACACATTAACACCTAATAATAAATAGTAACCTATACTTTCCCCATTCCTGTATGTACATTCCTGTGTGTACGTATCGGCAATAAAACGCATTCATATAAAAGGCGAATTGCCATTCTAGCAATTGAGATCTTGGGACCCTTTCACTAAACTTCGTACGACTAAAATGTTCGTAAGTGCAAAAATATGATAGTCTGTGAATTTCACATTAACACTGTTTGCTTGTAAACAATTATTGGATTTACATATATTGAGCATAGGCTGCATATGCAGCATATGCTCAATAAATCCATTAATTAAAATTTCCAGACGATCCTGAATTTGCACTTACGAACATTTTAGTCGTACGAAGTTTAATGAAACGGCCTCCAGGTGCGATAACGATTAATTAGATAACGTCAATTTACATCAATTGCATTTATGTGTGCTATTTACCATTGTATGTTGAATCATGATACGTACTACTGTTTCAACAAGGGCGTCGTTATTACGAAACTAATCACATCGCTGGCAGCCGTGACAATAAAATTACACACACATTGTGGCCAAATATTATCAACATCGGTGAAGGGATTGACAAGTTATGGAATAAACGAAAAACTTTAACACATTTGCATAACAAATAATGTGAATATAAGTTCTCAGTGATCTTGACCTTGGCCGGTCGGACGTGGGTCGTATGCAAAGCAAGACACACATTTTGACCAAATATTATCAAAATCAGTGAAGCGGTTCATACGTTATTGAAAAATGAAAAGGTGTTACTACATGTAACGCATACACGCACTCACGTACGTACGTACATGGAATAACGCTATATTCCCTCTTGCCTATCGGCGACGGGATAATAACAGTATGCATCCAGGCAAATCATTTACACCATTTTACTAAAATGTACTCTTTGATTTGTAAGTGTACAGTGACACGCGCTAGTTGAACGGGATTACAATGTTAATGAGTAATAATCTGTATAAAGTGCACACTCTTAATTTGTAAAACGGGTAAACTAGTTGCAGCATAAATGAGACACGCCATGTGCTTTTGTATCTTCGGACATCTGCTTAATTGTATTAAATACTTTTACAAAATGTACAATATTTTTCATAAATGAAGTCAAAAGTTGACAAAACCTTCAGAATACATGCGGAATATAATTCCGCATGTACTCTGAAAATGTTGTCAACTTTTGACGCCATTCACGGAGAATATTATAAATTTTGTAAACTTATTTCATGAAATTACGCAGATGTCCGAAGATACAAAATAACATGGCGTGTCTCAAATATGGGTGAAATAGTTACACGATGGAAGGCGTCAGTGGAGTAAGGTGGCTAACTCCCTCATGTAGCCCCCCTCTTCCACTGCCTGCTTTAGGGTGACTTGATATTCTAGTGGACATAGCATTGGACGTCAATACCAACGCTTGCAAGTTCCATCCCAACCCGAGGTATGAACAATAGCATTTCCATCCCAACTGGCTTTCGGATGAAACTTGAAACCTGGGCCCTGTCTGTATGTGACCCTGCTGGGACGTTAAACCATTTTACTTCAACTTTCTCCCCCACCAAGTCCTTCAATTACGCACTGAATTATTTTGCAGAACAACGCGGGAATGTACCTTTAAGTTGCGTAACAAAACGAAGCAAGATCGCGAATTTGTAGACTAAAGCGACCATTTCCTAATGAGACTTGTGATTTTATGAGGACACTGATGTCTGTAAAGCTAAATCCGTCGCCTGATTACAATACTTGATCATTAAACATATAATGTGATTTAAAGTCAATAATTATGATCAGATGGTAATTTTTTTTTAAACAGACCGTTCCATGTCGGTACCCTTGTCACGTCATTTTGGAACACCACCGCCTGCGCTAATCTTGTTAATATATGACATGTTTTTTATTTCAAAATACTTTAATATTGTGTTTGAAAATCAAGCAGCTTGATTGGCTGAGACCGAGCTGTACTATATGCGAGTTGAGATTGCCAATAGATGTTCAGAAATGTTGCCATCTGGGCAAGATTAACGCAAACTCTTGCGTACCAGCTCGCACTTGTGTTTTATGGCGCATTCGTTGCATTCATTATAGTGCAAATTATCAAATGCAGTTTAACAAGACGCGTTTGATGCACCATATTTCATCAAAATCCGCTACATAATAAGGACACAATAAAAGAATACGTACTTTGAATCGGAGGGCTTCTGGAAGTTTCAGTACTTGTTGTTGTTGTTGTTGTTGCACCTTACACCTTGCTATAGGCGTACTATGGTTATTTATAGCTATGACAAATATATGACAAACGCGTTTGGTTGTGTTTTGTTTTGATGGCTCTTTGGTCTCCATGGGATACACACTTTTTATATTTTGCCCGTGTAGAAGATGTCGGATGTTGACGAAATATGCAGAGCAAATGCGGAATATAATTCCGCATCTGCTACAAAAATCTTGTCAACTTTCGAAGAAGTTTACAGAAAACATCACAGTTTCTGTAAATATTTTTTCATGAAAAATCACACATCTACATGTACAAAATCTCAAAGGTGCTCAAACTTGTCTCAAAGGTGCTTACCTGTAGGTGTATTCGGTGTTTCCTCCCCACCAACCACCAACCTTTCAACCCTAATGAACTGGAATGGACTGTGATATGCTAATGTTCCGACCAATCCAATGGTCACAACATGATTTTCAGATTCGTCCATTTATGAAAAGGGGGTGTTTTTGTTCTAAGAAATATTAAAATTACTTTCAAAAAGTGCAGATCCTGATGAGACGGCTCGTTACGAGCCGGCTCATCTGGATCTGCACTTTTTGCATAAGCCGCTATAGCGGGATTTCGGGTTCAAAGGGTTAAAGGTGCTTACCTGTATGTGTATTCGGTGTTTCCTCCCCACCAACCACCACCCGTGTATAGCGGCTCCCGCTTGTATCGAGCATTCCACGTGACTTGTCTGCAATTTGTCGGAGAATGCACGGATGTCATAATAATAATAATACTAATTTAAATATTATACAATTATTGCCTTTTTGTGAGGTCAATACGTGGTTTTATCGACCCTATACAAGTGATATCGACCGAGGACGAAGTCCGAGGTCGATATCACTTTTATATGGTCGTCAATATCACTTTTATATGGTCGATAAAGCCACGTATTGACGGGGAAAAAGACAATAATTGTTTTATTATACATTCAGAAACATCCATGTACGCGATTTGCCAGATGCTGCATCCATCAAAATGTTACGTAGTGACTAGAGATAGAAGATTTCAAAACAAAACCTATTTTCGCTGTTTGTGTAATTTTTTGAAAACCCTACATGAAATGTAGAAATAATTGATTCTCTGTTGGTAAGAACGCTGGTGGTTTGTAACAGCAAATGTGATTGGTTGGACTGTTTCATACGTCACAAATCAGTTCGGCCCTTAGCAATTTCGCACGTTTATGATGGGAAGCTCCATCCCTCGGTCAATATAACTATTTGATATGCTTTTCTCAGGTTAATATCACTTTTTATTTAAAATCACGTGTCCAACATCTGTCCAATCACATACATGGAAATTTCTTAATACTAACAACATATATTACGTGTTAGAAAGATTATGGGTATTTCGTTGGTGGAATGGCGAATAGTGCATATCCTGATCAGACTGCGGATACACAGGCTGATCTGGATCTACACTGGTCGCAAATCCCGTAAGCCCCATTTCTCCAGTCACAGCCACGTATCATAACGCCATCGATCGGCGTTCTCAGTTGGAATCTGCTTTTGTATGACACGTGTTGCATCTTGCGTTACAATCATACGGAGCACCACAGGTGACGTACACTTTTGTTTTTATTAATTCGTTCCCACGAAATAACAATTCGTTCCCACCACGTGGGAACGAATTGTTATTTCGTGGGAACGGATTGTTAAATCGAGGGAACGAATTGTTAATTCGTTACAATGAGGGAACGAATTGTTATTTCGTGGGAACGAATTAATAAACAAAAATAATTCTACGTCCCCTAGTGTCGCGCCTGCCGAGGCATTTTACCGTAACATGATAATGGGCATGTTCCAAAGTAAGCATCACACAAACCATCAGATAAGTGCATGTTTTAAATACAAAAAAGGTCAAGGTCATGTAAATGGGAGCATGCGTGTGTTCCAAATGCTCACATGTATCAAGTGTCCAAATATTGAACCAATCCGCTAAGTGATATTAAAGTTATATAATGACGAAGAAACTGGTAAAAACTTTTTGACGTAAACAAATGGCTATGTGTTTCCGCAACAATGTGAAGGTCAAAAAGGCCAAGGGCATGTTAATGGGAGAGTGAGTGTGTTCCAAATGCTCACATCCAAATATTGAAGCGATCCACGAAGCAATATTAAAGTTGTAAGATGACGAAGAAACTGTTACAAACTGTTTCCGCAACAATGTGAAGGTCAAAGAGGCCAAGGTCATGTCAATGTTGGCATGCGTGTGTTACAGATGCTTACACGTATCAAGTGTCCAAATATTGAAGCAATCCATCAAGTAAAATTAATCCGTCAAGGTATATCATGATCAAGAAACTTGTAGAAACTTTTTGACGTAATGGCTAAGTGTTTCCACAACTATGTGAAGATAAAAAAGGTCAATGTCATGTTAATGGGGACATGAGTGCGTTCATGAAGAAACTGATACAAACTGTGTTGACGCGGACGACGACTATACTGCCCTCCCAAGTCAAACTGCAGTATCTGTTAAACTGCAGTATCTGCACTATGATGCTATGCTGACCCTGTGCAATCATCCCAAGTCAAACTGCAGTATATTTTAAACTGCAGTATCTGCACTATGATGCTATGCTGACCCTGTGCAATCATCCCCACCTGGGGATGATTGCACAGGGTCAGCATAGCATAGCATAGCATCATAGTGCAGATACTGCAGTTTAACAGATACTGCAGTTTGAATTGGGAGGGCAGTATTGTCGCGCCTTCTGCTAAAGCAGGCGCGACAAAAATTGTATTTTACCGTTTAATACAATCATAATACACTAGCGTAATAAATATGCAAATATACGGAGCCCCACAGGGGACATGGATGATTTATTTTTATTAATTCGTTCCAACGAAATAACAATTCGTTCCCTCAATTTAACAATTCGTTCCCTCGAATTAACAATTCGTTTCCACGATATAACAATTCGTTCCCTCGAATTAACAATTCGTTTCCATGGGAGTTTACTGGGATATAAATTTTGGACAGAACTTGCTACGGACCAATCAAATGTTAGGGAATTGTGTAAATATTTTTGTGCTGGAATTATTATACCATAACTTCAGAACTATTGTACGGATTACTTTAACATTCACACACTTGATACATGTGGACATACAATTATGAGACACACTCGCACAACCATTAGCACGAACTTGACCTTTCTGACATTCACACGATCACAGAAACACAGAGCATATGTATACGTCAAAATGGTTATAACAATTTCTTTTTTTATGATCCAGTATGCCAGAGGGCATACCGATGTTTACAAACAGAATATCTAGTTTCATATGGAAACAGAAAACACGTTTACTAAATATAATAGTAAATCTTCATTCAAGTACGATCAATTATTCTTACAAATTATTTTTTTCCACATTAATAAACCTTAATGCACGACATGCGTGTAAAGTAATTCTGAACTTAATTACAAAAAGAAAAATCAATTTGTATCTCTTCCCCTGAAATTAATGTCAATTGACCGATATTCAACTGCAGGGGCCTGTTTCACTAAACTTCGTACGACTAAAATATTCGTAAGTACAATTGTAGGATCGTCTGTAAATTTCAATTGATGGATTTACATGTATTGAGCATGCAGCCTATGCACAGTAAATGTAAATCCAATAATTATTTACAAGAAAACATTGTTAGTGTGAAATTTACAGACTATCATAATTTTGCACTTACAAACATTTTATTCGTACGAAGTTTAGTGAAACGGGCCCCAGATTATGTAAGCGGAAGGCCTATGACGTCATATTAATAGAGGATCTTACATGGGTATGTTGATCTATTATATGCAAAAGCAGCAAATATATATGGTTTTGCCGTAGAGTCGAGTACCGTCGTTGAAGGTAAACTATTCGAGTACAGGAATCGCCAAAATAAACGGTATTCGCGAGTCTTCGTGACAATTATATGGTATTAAACAATTAATTTTAGGATGATCATAAACACATAAGTCATTATTGGTGCACTATGCCATCAACATCCACCCGCTTGTTAGGAATAATTCACTTTTAATTATATATGTCAATGTTGTGCCCATAGCTCCAGATAAGGTGCGTATTGGTGTATTTTACGCAATTATTTTAGCTGAATACGCATTAATTATCAAAAGTGGGAGTACGAAATACGCACAGCAATGTGAAAATACGCATTGATTTTCAAATTGAGTAGTGAAAATACTGTCATAAAGTTGAAAATTCACTTAGTTGAGCTGCAAAAAGCAAACAGTGCTTTTTGCAGCTCAACTAAGTGAATGTTTATTTTTTTTATATTTTTTTTATCCTTTGTTCCCTATTTTGAAGAAAATCATTAATCCATTTGTAAAAGTAAAAACGTAATGCTTTTGAAATCAGGAGGTACAGTACGCGTTAGGCACAAACCTTATCTGGAGCTCTGGTTGTGCCTGTATTTTATGTCTCCTTTCGTGAACCAGGCCCGTACGCAGAGGGGGTGCGACGGGTGCGTACGCACCCCCACCTTAACCCGTCCAACACCACAGGCCTGTATAGTGGTATTGTCAAAAAGTGTAGATCCAGATGAGTCGGCTCGTAACGAGCCGTCTCATCAGGATCTGCACTTTTTGCAAGCAATTTTTATAATTTTGAGAACAAAAAACACCTCATGTTCATAAATGGACTGGTCTGAAAATCATTGTGTGATGATTGGAATGGGTTGCAAAATTAACATATCAAAATCCATTCCAGTTATTTAGGGGTGAAATGGTTAATCTGCCAAGGTCTGTCCGTGAATGTGCAAACAATGTTTAGCCCTTCGCGCCGTCGATAACGCACCCCCCTAAATTAATTCCTGCGTACGGGCCTGTGAACCGTTTTCATATTTGACTGATGCCTCTGTAACCTCATCCCGCATCATTCCGGACATAAGGTGCCACCCACGCTTAAAGGTACATGCCCACTCAGCAGGTACAAAATGTATGTTCTTTATAGCAATTAAATAAGTGTATAATTGTGTCAATATTCCACCAGTTCTAAAATTTACGATTGCTCACTATACAGATATAATAATTTAGTAATATTTATTTTACTGATAGTGACTGGCGGTGGTATCAGGCTATTTTCATATGCAAACGAGTCATCATCTGATATAAAATGTATAATAACGCCAATCAATACGTGGGGTAATGGTGAATGAATGTTTATAGAAAATGTATCAGATGATGTCTCTGATATAAACATTAAAGAACAGTGTGTGCATACTGAGTGGGAATGTACATTTAACCCCAATGCCAAGGTCATTAAAATGCCATTGCTATTTCATAAACTTAACGTTTTTTTTCCTTTTTCTTCATGGAATGTTTTCATACTTCTCCGTATATCATCCCCGCATCATGCTGCGCACAATGCCGGGCACATATTTTACCTCAAGGCAATGAGCCACAAACTAGTTCACTTATTAACAAAAATACATAATCTAATAATTATATGCCATTTAGATTTGTTTTTAAACTTGGCATGACGTGCTTAGACGCAGTGACGACAATTATTGAATGCAATAATCGAGTGCATGTCTTTCGTCTCCATAACTAATTGTAAATTTTATTAGTTTATTATGTACATTAACTATCAACTACAACTAATTTTAAATTTTATATTGCGCATGTCTGACGCAGGCAGTAAAGCTGTAGACACGACATAATGAATAGTAGTCCTCCCTACAGGGTTGTCGACTACGTGACAGCATTATCATCTACGTTACGGAAAGACATCACTATGACATATGACCGAGTGTGTTGTCGTGTCACCAGTAGCCGATTTCATCATATTGCAAAGTATACTTTTCTAACAAAGTATTTTTGAGGGAGTAATCATTTATTTTCCCGAAATGCATTATTTCGTACAGAACTAACGACTGCATATATTTGATGATTAAACGTATGTATAATTATTATACTGAATTTATTACATTATAACAGCCAAAATGGCTGTGATAATGTAATCAATTCAGTATAATAAATGTGTTATCCTTAAATTGAAAATTTCTCCCTCAAAGTATACTTTTCTAGATAGGTATACTTTGCCATGTTGGTTAAATAGGCTCCAGGGGCCCGTTTCACTAAACTTCTTACGACTAAAATGTTCGTAAGTGCAAAATTATGATAGTCTGTAAATTTCATATTAACAATGTTTTCTTGCAAATAATTAATGGATTTATATTTATTGAGCATAGGCTGCATATGCAGCCTATGCTCAATAAATGTAAATCCATCAATTGAAATTTACAGACTATCTTATATTTGCACTTACGAACATTTTAGTCGTAAGAAGTTTAGTGAACCGGGCACCAGGTGTGTTTAATATGCACGTCATAGTCCAATACAATCTAAAACGACTGGTGAAAACCGCGTGAAAATATTCCATCTCTGTCACAAGTTACATCGGTTTTAATTTTAAATTAGCTTGGATTAACATGCAGCAGTTAATTAGTGATCATGTATACAGAAATACACATTAAACATATTTTTATTTATTTTTATTCACAATACTATTCATTTTAACAAATATCGTAACTTGCATTATTTAAATGTACTTACTGTGATGTCAAAGCTCATTTGCATAAACTACAGAAATTAAAACGTCTATAACTTGTGACAGACATGGACTACTGGCATGCGCTTTTATTAGATTGCCAAGTACTATGCTGTGCATATGAACACTACTGCATCCCTGAGGCCCTTTAAGCGACACCATGTAGATTGTTCTCTGGTCGAGTGCAGATTGAAGTCCTATGATACTTTTGCTAGTACAATGTTTTCATAAAGGTGTAAATTCACTTTTTGCAGTTATTAGCCAATTTCAAATTATTTTATTGTTCGTTATCAGTAGCCTATTTCACCAACATTGCAAAGTATACTTATCTAGCAAAGTATACTTTGAGGGAGAAATTTTCAATTTTAGGATAAATTTATTATTTTTTAATATACTGAATGTATTACATTATCACAGCCAAAATGGCTGTGATAATGTAATACATTCAGTATAATACTTCTGCATATTTTTAATCATCAAATATATTATGCAGTCGTTAGTTCTATATGAAATGCATTTCAGGAAAAATAAATGATTACTCCGTCAAAGTATACTTTACTAGATAAATATACAATGTACTTGGCAATTTTGATGAAATCAGCTACTGGTCGAGTGCAGATTGAAGTTCTACGATACGTTTACTGGTACAAATCTTTCATAGAAGGTGTCAATTCACTTTTTGTAGTTATTAGCCAATTCAAAATATGTTTATGTTTCGCTATCTGACTAAGGTTAATGAATTTTTCATGGTGTTACATTGGCAATTGATCAATATTTATAGGTTATTTGATTTGTATATGGATATATGCACGAGTTCCGCAGCGTGCGACTTTAGGAGCGCAGTATCGTTGCGCGGCGGAACGAGTGACATATATCCACATACAAATCAAATAACCTTTTTAGTATATGCGTACATCATTCGCAATTTGTATGCGCTTCAACAAATATACAAAATGTAAATAAAAATTAGTAGTTGCTATTTAGAAGGAACTATTTTGCGAGGTGAAGCCTACTGTCTGTTTCACGAAAGCTGCCCACATTTTACGGCTATATAAACAATTCAAAAACAATATATTTTTTGGTAATATTACATTAAAGAATTCAAATATTGATATATTACTACCCAGTTTCACGTGAGGAACAGTTTGGGGTGCTTTTAACACCATATGTGTTGCATTTAAAAGAAAACATTGAACCTGTTGGTCACGTGATGTAAACAGTGTTTCAGTGTAAACAATATTGGGGGATATGACGAGGTTGAATTTTTCTTTAGTAGGAGTAAGTGAACCTATTGTTTAAGTACAGACTGGCTGCATGTCATGTACAAGTGGGTCCCACAGTTTCCATACGAATAGTGAAAGTAGGAGATACTGGCCTTATTGGATGGCATTCGGTTAAATTATATAGTAAAACTATTTGGTGTGTTCTAACCTGTATTCACTGACAAGGAGACAATGACTTACACCAGTATATTACCCATGTGTAGTTTGATTTATTCTACGCTACTTATGTGGTCCTGAGACTCCGCCAAGACGACAATAAATAACAGTGAAGTATGACGTTAACAATGCTGAATATGTGATAATGCGAAGCCCGTATGAAAATTAACCGTATGTTGGTGAATCCATGCTTAGGTTTAAAAAATAGTTGTGGTGCGGGCAACAGTTCAGTATATGCTAAAATGTAAATGCTTGGATTTAACGACGGCATTGGCTCTATGACCTTGCATATCGTCTCCAAGAAGGGGAGAAAGGAAGGCGGTGGATACAGAGGAAACCGGCCCCAGGAGGCCTAGCGCTTATTCAAATAGTCCCCTCTGGTTTTTGGCTCGACTATTCCAAGAATAGTTAGAGCTTATGTTGTCACCCCGGCGTCGGCGTCACCGTCACGCATTGGTTAAGGTTTTTAGTCAAGCTTGTATATGCAATACTACTGGCCCTACACCCACCATACTTGGCTAACTTCATCTCCTAGTGATGTACATCAATAACCCAGATCTATATTTCACCTTGACCTACATTTCCTCTTGAATTACTTAGTTAATTCCCCTTGGTTAAGGTTTTTAGTCAAGCTTGTATATGGAATACTCCTGGCCCTACACCCACCATACTTGGACAACTTCATCTCCTAGTGATATACATCAACAACCCCTGACCTATATTTGACCTTGATCTACATTTAACCTTGAATTACTTAGTTAATTCCCCTTGGTTAAGGTTTTTAGTCAAGCTTGTACATGGAATACTAGTGTGCATACAGACACCATAATGGACAGCCTTTTCTCATAGGGATGTACATCAATAACCCCTGATCTATATTTGACATTGACCTACATTTCCTCTTGAATAACTTAGTTAATTCCCCTTGGTTAAGGTGTTTAGTCAAGCTTGTAGATGGAATAATCCTGGCCCTACACCAACCATACTTGGACAACTTCATCTCCTAGTGATGTACATCAACAACCCCTGACCTATATTTGACCTTGACATACATTTAACCTTGAATTACTTTGTTAATTCCCATTGATTAAGGTTTTTAGTCAACCTTGGTTAAGGTTTTTAGTAAAGCTTGTACATGGAATACTATTGTGCATACATACATCATACTTGGACAACCTTTTATCATAGGGATGTACATCAATAACCCCTCATCTATATTTGACCTTGCCCTACATTTCCTCTTTAATTACTTAGTTAATTCCCATTGGTTAAGGTTGTTAGTCAAGTTTGTAGATGGAATACTCCTGGCCCTACACTAACCATACTTGGACAACTTCATCTCCTAGTGATGTACATCAACAACCCCTGGCCTATATTTCATCTTGACCTACATTTAACCTTGAATTACTTAGTTAATTCCCCTTGGTTAAGGTTTTTAGTCAACCTTGGTTAAGGTTCTTAGTCCAGCTTGTACACGGAATACTATTGTGCATACAGGCACCATACTTGGACAACCTTTTATCATAGGGATGTACATCAATAACCCCTCATCTATATTTGACCTTGACCTACATTAAGATTTTTAGTCAAGCTTGTATATGGAATACTCCTGGGCCTACAGCAACCATATTTGGAAAACTTCAACTCCTGGTCATATACATCAATAACCCCTGACCTATATCTGACATTGACCTACATTTAACCTTGAATTACTTACTTAATTTACCTTGGTTTAGGTTTTTAGTGAACCTTGGTTAAGGTTTTTATGCAGGCAGCTGCCACCTTGTTTGTCAAGCTATGTGTACATCGACAACCCTCGTAGTCGAGCTATGCTGTTCCCCTACATCTCTTGTTTAACGTGCCCAGACTCTCCTCCTTCAAATCTGATAACACGCGATAGCCTTTTAAAGTCCCCATCCGAAAGGACTAGTAGAGCAGGAAATACAAAGTATCTCAGAAATACTGACGCCCTGGCCGAGAATCGAACCCGGGTTGTTTTATGTTTTCGTTTTATATAAGATCATACTGTGGCCGAGGGGTAACATCGTCGTCTGCCACGCTGGCGACCCGGTTCGATTCAGTGTTCAGTTACAGGGCGTCAGTATTTCTGAGATTCTTTGTATTTCCTGCTCTACTAGTCCCGTCGGATGGGGACTTGAAACGGCGGTCCCGTGTATCAGTTTTGAAGGAGAGTCTGGGCACATTAAAGAACCAGATAGGACTAAACTAATAAGAGGTAGGCCTCCTGGGGTCGGTTTCATCTGCATCCACCTCCTTCCTTTCTCCCGTTCCTGGGACGACATGCACGTACTCTGACAATTCTGTCAACTTTTGACACCATTTACGGAAAATATTGTAAACTTTGTAAACGTATTTAGGTACAAAATCACAGGGCGTGTCTCAAATGTATACTTCAACAATACTTTCTTCCTCATCCGCACCCCAACCTTCCTAAAAGATACTAAATAGCAGACACCATGTTTGACTAGTAAACTATAGATCATCTGCAATCAATATGAATGAAAACGAGAACACATTGATGTGCCTTAATTTGTTAAATGTGTGTTAATATACACATCATATGTTGTATTTTATTGACATATATGACCAACAACGGAAGGTTCATACATTCCACTATACCACAGAATATAATCAGTTAGCCCGTTTGTTTTTAGCTGTTGACCTATTTTCGTTGTCATTTATATTAATAGTTGACCATAATATGACGCAAATCTATTAATTGTTGAGTGTTGTTAATATCGTCTTTTATCGTGCAGAATACTTGAATATTTTACTATTCTATCCGCCAGTTATTCAGGTCTTTTTCGCACTTGCATTACATAGCAATCACTGCTAGATTATTCGAATGTATAGCAGTACTTATTAACTGTATTTATTGGAAGTAGGCCATCAAACAGTTTCTAATCAGTAATTATACGAGACCAATTTATTGTCATTACGAACGTTTAGGATTACTCACGTCAACAATAACACATAGTCTATGATAAAATGCATGGTTTACTTTTCGAACCAGTCACGTATATCGATTTAGAAATTACACGTTTGTCTATAATTAAAATGTAACCAGGTATTGAATACGTTGGGCAATATGCGTTTCATAATATCCACTGGTAGAATAAATAATTTCTGAGTTTGCCAGATATGTTTGTTGGTGCTAATCGGAGACTGTTGCTTGAAATCAGTCAGTCCGCATGTGCATTTCCACATGGGCCGATATAGGAATATAGGATTACGGCAAGGTGAAACGACCTTCATTATTAATAATCCAAATACACGAAGGTGATTATGAAGAGTGCTTACAAAGCACGCATGTCGTTGCACGAAATACTAAATGCCGTGCCAGTTATATACAATTTAATCAGCTTTATTAGCTAGTGGCCTTGGAATTGAAATAAGTGTGCACATTTCATATTAATTAAACGGAATAGTTTGCATTAATGAAAGGAGTCTGGTTGAGGGAAATTTTACATAGATATGATAAAATAGTTGCAAATTCGTTCTCAGTAGCTATGGTATTTGTTACGGCTGTACAACATGTAACTACGCCACTAATAAGTAGACGACCAGTGCGACGTTTGTGTTGTTAAGACAATTCAGCTAAATGCGTTTATGCGAAACATATCGAATTTACATTTTGAATGTTTGATGCACGTGAATTTGCAGAATGTCAACTTAATAACCAGGAGCCAACGTGGAACTGCACACACACTTATATCATGCAAACAGTAATTATCTAATATAACATATATGCTAGGGACGTGGTTGTGTTAGTGAATCTTTTGGGGTTGGGGTTTTTGTTGTGTTGCGTTTGTGGTGTTGCATTTTACATGTAGTGTTGCATTCGTTTGGGGACCATGCATCAATGGTTGTTGAGAATACATTCAGCCTCCTAAGACTTTGTAACCACCACTACATCCATATCACCACCCTCTATGCTAAATGCGTTATCTAACACTTTCTCCCCTGAATATCTACCACGGACAGCTGAATTATTCCATTAGCCACATACGTGGTATTTTCAAACATCTGACAAATACTGACAAAGACTGTAGATCCTGATGAGACGGCTTGCTACAAGCCAGCTCATCAGGATTTACAGTGTTTGTAAATGTTTACTTAATGGTCTGTCAGGTTCCAAGGGTTGAGTCTTTTAACTGGATCGTTGGCCCCTTCGTCCTTATTCGCTCGTTCTTATAAAATATCAAGCGATCGATAATAACAAACAAATAAAATATAAGGCAATATAAGACATACAGTCACCGAGAATACATGGTACAAATGTTAAGAACGGAAACTATCGTAAATTTCATAAACATTTTTCATGAGTTATGCACATCTTCTTAGGTACAACAGACATGGCTTGTCTCATATGTAATTGTCTTTGACATATATGATATTATTGCACGGAATAAACATTTAGAACGTGTGGAGTATACATTTTTAAACGTCCCACTACACTGAATAAAGGCCGGAAGGTATTCACCTAGTATTCACATGGGGACCTCACATGGTGTCCGGTTTAGAGAGGCTTCTCTGTAATTGATTTGGAGTTGGAATTGTGTACTTACATCATACACTGTCTCTGCTTCACTTCCAGATACACTGTGTAATCCTTCCACACAGCTCTGGACGCAGGGCACACGTGATCGTCATTTAGATACGTGATATTCAGCTGTTCTGCAAATACAACATCACATATCACGCATAAACACAGTAACAACGACAGCGTCACGTCCTTTGACATGCTTGTGGTTTACAATAGCCTGTGATATGTAATCCTTATTGGTTTCACGTCACTGTGGAAATTCTATTCAGAAAACATATATATCAGACTATCAAAGGTATGTTCATCGGCTATTCATATTATACACCAGGGTGTAAACTGCATGCACATCAAACATTCAAAAATACATTCTTATGATACTAAGCTGATTTGCATAATTCCGACACAAAGTTCGGATTGTTTTTTTATGTCCGTCTACAATGTTTAGTTTACCGAGTATTTGGTCACTCTCCCCACACAAGTATAACTATCGTCGTGGTTGGGAGGACTTACACTTAATTAATTACCTGTACAACATTTTTGTAATATATCATGTACCATAATACTACATGCTTCGTCGTAGGAATGTGTGGCTTTTCTAGAGCCCAAGTATGTTACAGCGGTTTAATATCATAGTACAGTAGGCCACTATGAACTGTTATACACTCCAATAATCTAGCAGTTATTTGTATGAGTTTCACTGTAACCCGTAATCAACTCAAAGTGAAGAGAATACCTTAATAGCTTATTTGAGAAATGCTCGCAGTTTTCAAATATCTATTTGGCCAGAAAAAGAGTATACTTTCAGTTCGGGGTTTCTGCCGAGACAGACCCGTAGCAGGAAACAGTAGTCAAGCATTACGCCTGACTACTTTTCCTGCTACGGGTCCGTCTCGGCAGAACCCCCCAACTACAATACTCTTGTTTGCCAAATCGAGGGGAGTTCAATACATTCCAGGAAAAATCATGTAAAAGACTCATTTTTAAGTGAATTGTCTAAAAACTATGGGCTTAGCGGGGGCGGCACGGCAGATGCAAATATTTTCTTCAATTTGGCATGTAATTTACCGAAATTCGATTATGTAAAACTGAAGACCGATAACCATAGTAACGTCATGTTTTGTGACCCGGCGCACTTGCGACGTCAAGAATACTTGTTTTGCCAATAAAATGACGTTTTCGATTGATTGAATATGGCACAGTATGAAAACTAATTATATTTCAATTATGACTTTGTCATTCAGCAATCACTAACGTAATGTACATAATTTGGTGACGTCAAAATCATTTTCTGGCGTCATGCGTCAATCTCGTGGGCGCCATCTTTGATGCAGTACAAAATGGCCACCGAACAGAGAAATTCAATCACATTGTGTGCCATGTTGGGTAAATCTCGCAAATAAACCATTGATATGTTGATCCATGCCTATGGTGCTGACTGTATGTCACAAAGCAGGATATACGAGTGGTTCGGGCTGTTTAAAAATGGATGCGACTATGTAGAAGATGGCGAGAGGGCGGGCCTGTTGACGCCACAACGTCAGACATCGGTCGGTGAAATTTCGTCGTGCCTACAAGATGGAAGGTTATCCGTATTTGAACTTGCTGATGACATGAATATCAATGTAGGATCGGCTTACAGTATTACTATATAGACCATTTACGTATGCGTTTTGTGTTAAGTTATTAACGATGTATGCGATATCCAAGAAGCACGAACGTCTTGACGTCAGGAATGTGGTGTTTCACCAAAACAATGCACCCGGAGTGGTGTTGTGTAGACGACGATCGGGAAACTGGGGTTTAAAATATTGGAGCCAGCACAATACTCTCCCTGCAAACTTCTTTCTATATCCGCGGCTGAAAAGTATGCTCCGGTGCGTCAAATATACTGGAAAGTCAGAATTGTCCGCCGCGGTACAGGGCGTCAGTTCAACACGTCAGTTCAAGACAGATGATGTTCAAGGTGCATTTGCGAGTTGGGTTGTGCGTCACCAGAAGTGAGTACAGTGTCGGGGATGATACTTCGATAATGAATAACAGCTAGCCAATCAATAGGACAGGTATGAGCATGTTAGCTTGAAACATATACATGGTACATACCATTCTATAGCACATGCATGTTTTCAGATGCGGACATTTGACGTTGCGCCGGGTATCCTAACCTGACGTTGCCATGACGACAGCCACGCGACATGTATTATGATTTGTTATAAGATTATGCGAAATATCCGTCAATTTGAACGATCGATGTAGCGTCTGTGAAAACATTCCTGTAATGTATTGAATGTCCCTCGTAGTAATTTGAAAACTGCGAGCATTTCTCAAATAAGCTATAATTACACTTAACAACTTTAAAAACGCACCACTTTTAAAGGTCGCATATTTTTCGAATGAGGCTTGTTTTCAAACATATCTGTATTCGGTATGTGTGTACCCGTTATAAGCGTTATGTTACATACACATCATGTAACGGTGTGCAACAAACTGTATCCGAGCTATGCTTCCCATAGCCAAATATGACATATTGCTCGTGCAAACTCGGAGTTTCGTTTTCATCAACATTTACAACACGACAGTACGTTGCAATATGATAGCCGGACAAGGAAAACACAGCGGTTGTACGGCTCTCTCATTGGGCTCTCTCATTGTACAGAATGCCAAGATTGCCTGAACATTTGCGTTCGAAGGCTGTGGGAATGCTGCGCGCTGTGACGTTTTATAGAACCATAGCTAGGCAGTTTCGATGTCATCAATCGACAATCATGAGACTGCAGCATCGTTAACAGGACAATGGATCCGTGAAAGACCGAGTCAGGACCGAAAGACCGCGAGGAACTACCCATCGATATGATACAACCATACGGATGTTGCACCATCGGGACCGTTTCAGGGGTCATCATGGGTAAGCTACATTGCAACGGTATTCCAAAATGTAAATGGTTGATAACGGTATGAGACCCGTTATCTGTAGCATTTGCAACATAACGGTTTTCGTTTCAGGCGCCGTATCCACCCCGTTACGGTGCGATGCCGACTGTGGGTATTCGATACAGACGACCCGTTAAATGTTCCGTACTTATTCTCAAACACAAACTTGAGCGGTCACGATGGGCTAGACGACATCACCGCTACACTTAACGCTAATGGGGCATCGTTTTATTCGCCGATGAGTCTAAATTCAATTTTTATCCCGTCAACACAGTGCACATGTGCCGTGAAACACGGTGCCGTGAAACATTTTTGATATCCAGTCAATACTATTTTTGCATTTTACAGCCATTTGTAGGTGTTGACGGGATAAATAGAATAGTAGGTTAGTGCCGTGAATGGAAAAACATATCTGGCGCGGCTCGGAAACGGGATGTGCTCGGCAGAGCCTCGCCCATCCCGTTTTCTAAGCCTTGCCAGATATATTTTCCCATTCACGGCACTAACCTACTATTCTATATAAGCCGTGCTGAGCGTTTCCATGAAGCGTGTGTGTTAAAGTATAACCGATGGGGTGGTGGTAATATTCATGGCTGGAGTGGAGTCACTCGCTTTAAGAAAACACAACTGGTTTTACTGGAAATAAATGTGACAGTCCTACATTGATGACGTACAGTAGATGGTACTCCCTTTCATGCGACGCCACAGAGGCGACCAGCCCCAGCATAACGCTCTCGCGCATCGAGCTCGACGGAAGTCAACTTTCTCCAGCAGAACAACGTAAATGTAATGGACAGACCGGCTTTATCACCAGAAGTCCATGGGGAGAAGATGCACAGCTTGCATTAACGCAACTGGAGAATACACGAAATACGGATTTGCGAAGTTGGTTGTTATATGATGTGATTCAAAAGCATGTGGTTCCCCCAGTTTAGTATATATATATTAAAATAGATCTACGATCTTCATGAAGGGTATTTATTCGCCTTTCAGTGTGCTAATTTCTACCGAATTCCGACGAATATAAATGTTCTAAAATCAACCCTAATTAGGTGGTGCATTTTTAAAATCGTTAAGTGTATATCATAATAATGATAGCAATATATTTTAACACATTCCACATGTGAACTAAAACATAAAGTCCATAGAAATAACTGCGTAATTTGGGTTTAACAAGTTTGCATGACGATATTTTGTTTACGTCCAACAACGTGATGTCAAGACACGGCGGGAAAAACGTCACTGTACTACTATTAATGCGCGTAATACAATTCATTGATATAACCTAACAAACAGACTAAATGAATATATATCCCACACAAACGTTCAATAAATATGATACAAAACTCCATTGTACATGTTTGAATAGCTGCAACAATAAACTCGTGTTCTCCGTGCTTCATTTGTGAATATCTGTTATGAGGGCTTTCGTTGCATTTTTGTATGTATTTCACGTTCTGTTGTTTTCTTTTTGGGACCGCATACTCATGCATATTTGTGTTGCTTTGAATGCTCCTGGACCACCGCTGTGCGCGTTTCATGTACATTTATATCATCACGTATTGCGTTAGTTTCTTCTTTACATGTGTTGATGTGTCTCCTTTTGGTATTTTGTTCTCTACGCCGCTTACTCATTGTTAAAGCCGACGGACATTTGTGTAATGTTTGCCGCTATTCAAACATGTATGATGAAACGATGCGATGCTGTGACCTCTGATTTGCATCGTCTCTGAATGGAATGCACACGGTCACATGCGTATTCCACTAAGCGCTGCTTTCATATTTCATTTTCCATGTGAACGTATGTGTTCATTATGCCAATGAGCAGCGGACACAAGAACAATTCATGTCTTTACCGAATCCATTACATTTTGAGAATACTGCATTTGTATTCATCAGAGGTATATAGTGTGACCACCATTTGAACCGTCTCATCGAGACGGTTTAAATGAGTCGTCACAACATATACTTTCATTGAGAAGTAGAAAAATTGGAAAGATAATATTTCACAATTGTCACAGATCCAAAAGTGTATTACAAATGTAAATGGGCTAACGAGTTATGTGTGATTTGTTTTGCAGATAACCAGACGCCAACAGAGGAGTGTCGTCGACAGGTGTCATAAAATATCACATACGTGCATATTTAGTACATAGCTTGCCGTTTACGAGGAAATTTTCTTTGCTTAATGAACATACAAAATGTGCGATCTGCCTAGCGCCCGATAAGCATGCGCATCCACACAGTTATCGGGTTATATGATCTTCGTCAATTGATCACTGACATTGCATTACTTGCGTCAGTAAATATATTGTATGCTATTTCCGAATGGGCGAATAGTCATAACCAACACTTATACTATGGTCCATTCTGTCAGATTGTGTCAGTGGAAACAATATAATTATGCATAATATACTTAAGGGTGTTGTTGTCTTTGCATTGTTTACACACTCTCTTTAAACACATGCATCTACTGTTTTGGTGCAGTAGTTGCAGAATTGATTCAGCATTAAAACATAATTACATCAGGTTTTAAACATACATTTGTACTTGTTCACGAAATATCGAACCATTTATATACTGTAAAGTTTCTTTTGGCCTTAAGTATATAGGTTAGACAATACCAAATGGCGCGAAATCGCCCAGAAGTAGTACGGTATACAAACTAGAGCGGGCGTTTTGAGGTCACAGACCTAGTTTGCTTGCAAATCATGATCTATTTCTACCCAGTTTCACTTGAGGAACATTTTGGGATGCTTTTAACACCAGTTTTCAGCATATTTGTAGCATTTAAAAGAAAACACTGAACCTGTTGGTCACGTGATGTAAACAGAGTTTCCGTGGCCAAAAAATGTAAACAATATTGGGGGATATGACGAGGTTGGATTTTTATTTCTTAGGAGTAAGTGAACCTATTGTTTAATTCATGCAGAACCAGTACATACTGGCTGCAGGTCATGTATAAGTAGGTCCCATACGATTAGTGAAAGTAGGAGAGACTGGCCTTATTGGATGTGATTCTGTTAAAATATATAGTAGGCCCTATGTGCGAAATGTTGTTTTTTTTGTACAATTTGAAGTTGGAAGTTTATGTTTCTTGTAGCTATGTATCCGTGAACATACGTTAAAGTTACTGCGATAAGAGTAATCGAGCGAACTCCGCGATGCAACAAAAAATTGTTATTACCGCCTTCAAAATCTTGATTTCTCAGCTTTATTTGTCAAATATTATATTCCAGTGTATGTAAATTACCTGTAGGTGATTGGGCTTGTAATGTGACAGTAATATACACCAAAACGGTCATTATAGTGTGTTTTTCAATTTTTTTAATTTATATTGGTTTCCTGATGGACAATTAACAACTTCGGGAGCATGGCGCGACATCCCGACGCTGTTCCAACATTTGTAAAAATTAGGCGTAAGTGTATTGTTTTCGCATATCAGTATAGTACCAATACACTAGTACTCAGAACATATTGTTTTCCCCTTCCTCCTGTGTCATAAAGCAAATTTCTGGACTGACCGTTCCAAGCCAGTACCCTTTATCTGTCGACCATTCCAGAGTGGCATACATGTTGGTATTGTTTAGTGATGAGTCTTTTTATAGAATGGTTAGCTATAACACTATTTGGGATAATGTTATGTGATTGTATGGACTTTTATGCTTTTAATCCATTATCTATTAAAATTCTCCATAGTTCTGTAGTAGCTTAATTTAAGGCAGAATATGGACAGTCACATGGTGGAGTTACACAGCTACTATGTGCCAACCATTTGAGATATTTACTCTAAACTTGGTACTGTATCAAGGAATAGAACCTAGTTTGAATATTGCACATAATGAATATTGTAGATAGATTTATAGCGAGACTGGTACACGTATAGGTTAGACAATACCAAATGGCGTTTTTAGGTCACATACCTAGTTTGCTTGTAAATCTTGATCTATTTCTACCCAGTTTCACTTGAGGAACATTTTGGGGTGATTTTAACACCATTTTTCAGCATATGTGTAGCATTTAAAAGAAAACACTGAACCTGTTGGTCACGTAATGTAAAGAGAGTTTCCGTGGTCAACAATGTTAACAATATTGGGGGATATGACCATGACGAGGTTGGATTTTTCTTTCTTAGGAGGAAGTGAACCTATTGTTTAATCATGCAGAACCAGTACGGACTGGCTGCTAGTCATGTACAAGTAGGTCCCACAGTATCCATACGAATAGTGAAAGTAGGAGAGACTGGCCTTATTGGATGTGATTCGGTTAAATTATACAGCAAAGCTATTTGATGTGGTCTAACCTATATATATACACATACCTGCAGCGGAGCTGGAATGGAACAGGTGAAACCCTGATTCTCGAAGTCTGAATCCGTGCTGCCCTTGAAATATTGCTGGAAGTGGGTCTGGTCTCGGTGTCGGTGGCAATGTCGTCAATGGTGTTGTTGAGGCAATCAGTCTCGGTGTCGGTGGCAATGTCGTCAATGGTGTTGTTGAGGCAATCAGTCTCGGTGTCGGTGGCAATGTCGTCAATGGTGTTGTTGAGGCAATCACTCTCGCCACTGGCGATTTATCAAGTGGAGTACCTTTTGTAGTAGTTTTAATGGTACTAGTTGCAATTGTAGTACGCGTCTCGGTGGTGTTTATTGGCATTGCAGTCGTACTAGTGACAACCTGTGTTATATTTGTTACTTGTTCGTTACCTTTGTCTACTGTTGTAGTTACACCAACCGACGCTATGGTACTAGTTGTGGGTTTACTTGTGGTTGTTTGAGGTTGTGTGATAGTTGTTGCAACTACTATCACTTTCGAAACATTATTTGTATTATTAGTTAAAATAGTCGTGTTCTTCATCGACACGTTTCCGCTTGTATGTACTCCAGTATTTGTAAGTGCCACGTTATCAAATAAAAGTGCTACTACTCGTGTTCCAGGAACAGTGTGTGCCGTTTCATTTTCTGTAATGCGAGTTTCCTCGCGTGTTAAATGCGTTGGATCATCAATGGTTCCAATTGTGTTATCCATAACACGGTTCTGCGGAAGAATGTGATGTATCGTAGAAGATACATTTGCAGTGGTTGTTGTTTCCGTTATTTGGCCTATAATTGTCGCTTCCGTTGTTGTGACGTTCACTAACTTCTTGTTGACACGCTCCACACGTGTGCTTGTTTTATTTTCGCCTGCCACCTGCGTTATAACACTTTCCGTGTTGTGGACGTCGTGTTTAGCAAGAGCACGAGGTTTGTGTTGCGACCTGGTTGGACCATCAATGGTTCCAATTGTACTACTCATAACAAGGTTGTGCGGAGGAAGATTGTGTTTTGGAAGATGCGTCGTAGAAGATACAATTGCAGTGGTTGATGTTTCCGTTATTTGGCCTATAATTGTCGCTTCCGTTGTTGTGACGTTCACTAACGTCTTATCGACACGCTCTACACGTGTATTTGTTTTATTTTCGCCTGCCGCCTGCGTTATAACATCTTCCGTGTTGTGCACGTCGTGTTTAATAATAGCACGAGGTTTGTGTTGCGACCTGATATGTTCATTATCCAGTGCTGGATTGACGGCACCAAGGACGGAGCGTCCATATTCTTTCAGTATATCTGCAGGCGGGATAGCATTCACTGACGCAGCATGCTGGTACTCATCAAATATTGACCCATGCTGACTGTGACTGTTAGTAACTTGTTCTTTTTTCCTTGGTCTAGAATTACGGACTGGCTGTAGCCGGCTATTACGAAGACGGACTTCCTTCTTTTTAGCAGGTGTCTTCAACGTTACGGTTGGTTTATCATTTGACTTTAATACCGCACGTCCATCTGCAACATTGATAACATTTCCCGACAGTCTTTCAACTATAGTATACGTCCGCTTGTAGACTGGTTTTGTAGCACTGGCGGATTGAAATCTATCGCGTACACGTAATTTGTTACTGCCTTTGTTCCGTAACAGGTTTGTCGGTTTTCCGTGTGATTTAGCTGGTTTTGCCTCTGCGCTCAAAGTCTTAGGCAGCGTTATGGCAGTATTGACTGCTGGAAGCGCATCCATACCTGTGACGATTTCGGCTTGCAACGGATGTGGCGCGTGATTATTTAAAACTGTAAATGTACTATCACTATAAGAAACCGGATTCTTGTTTTTAACTTTGTTAGAACTGTTCCAATCTCCATTTACACCCCTATCTGCAACATGCCTAGTTCTGACCGAGTTCCGTTTCGTGTCTTTTAGTTCTAACCGTACTAATGAATTGACGTCTCTCAGTAGCTGGTCAAATATCCCCCAAAACGCTCTAGGGTAGTTTCGTGGTTCTACACGACCGGTCATCATATGATTGCCACGTGAAACTAATCTTGTATTACTAGGGATAGTTTGTGTCGCTTTACTGCGAGTGTTTGTATTCTGAACATGTTCAGTTCTAGATGGAACCTGACGTATGTGTATAAACGGCACGTGTTCATTGCTCATATGGATATCAGTATGCACATTAGTGGCGTGATGTTTTGTTGGAGCGATGTTTTGGTGCGTAGCTACATCAGAATGTATACCATTTCTAGGCGAAACGCGACTTACATGGGACAACTTTGCATTCGGTGTATGCTTTGGTGCTCTTTCATCCGACAGCACAAATAGAGCCATTGGTGTACCTGTCTGTTCGTGAATAGGTTTGTGAAGTGCCTCATTATTTTCTTTGTATGCTCCTGCTATATTCATTTGATTTGAATTAGACACTGTGATAATCGTGTGTTGATGTGGAGTAATTCTCTTTCGGCTTTGTCTATTCACATTGATGTCCTGTTTTAAATGCGGAATGTGCGCCCGTTTCCATTTTCTGTCTGTGCCCGTACCCATTGGATTTTGAAATCTTATTACTGGCGTTTGTTCTTGGTTAGAAATATGTTTACGCATGAGCGGTACATGCTTAGCAGGCGGTTTGTCCCTAGATTGGATGAAATCCGTTAGTGAAACCATCATTGGTGTATGAGGTATAACTATACGTTGTACAGTATTGCCAGGCGTTTCCCTAACGTTTCCAGTGTCCTTGTCATTGAACCTATTCGTAGAAATGATTGGCATATTCGCATTGTTCGCATTATTATTGTTTCTATTTGCCAGGTTCTGCATTAGTGCACGCAGTGATGAAACAAGTGCTGCGGGTGGCGTAGTATTCTTCAATTGAAGAGTATGCACAGTTCTACGAGGACTGTCTTGCTGTAATACGGACTGCGCCTCTTGTTCTTTCTTCTGAAAATATTGCAATTGCGCATTCTGAATGTTATTCGGTGTATCGGCACTATTAACTGTCGCACTAGTGAAAGAACTTCTGTTTCTTAAACTCCATTGCGACTGCGACACATCTGTATTGGTTGCTTGACCAATCTGTCGGTGCTGAGGAAAGTATGTAATGTCTGACCTTATCAATCCACGAATCACATCTGGTCCAATTTGACTGTTTGAGACAGAAATCCCTGGAAGGAAAACGAAAATAAAGTAACATACTGGGGCCCCGTTTGACTAAACTTCGTACGACTAAAATGTTCGTAAGTGCAAATTTAGGATCGTCTGGAAATCTCAATTTTAATCCAATAATTGTTTACAAGAAAACATTGTTAATGAGAAATTTACAGTCTATCATAATTTTGCACTTACGAATATTTTAATCTTACGAAGTTTAGTGAAACGGCCCCCAGTACATTATCTGAAATACAGACATAATAGACTTTAGCATTTATAATCGGTTATACCGTCGCAGTTTTTTGTTTGTGTTTTTAGTTACGTATTTATGCAAATAACGCAGCTTGTCTGGAGATTTGGAAAGCAGAGACAAGGCCGCCGCTTCACAAATAGCAATCCATTGACAAGTATACGTTGGTGTGGAGTGGGTGAGAGTCCTCGTCTCAGTTTGCTTTATCATCTGACCTCAGTGACACGTACTCGTAAATGTCAATTATGCTACATGTACACGCGGTTGTTGCTATAAATATGTGTGACATAACTTGATTGCCCAAAGTTAGACAACCATGCCCTGAAATATATTCACACGTGTTATTATTAATATGTAATTATCTTACATTTGAATATCATTACAACATATTTATAGATTTACCATTCTGATGACCTTACACGATGTGACAGTTATATTATACATGATGAACTCGTCTAGCATAAATTCATTGGAAATAATATGCAATACAGTGGAACCTCTCTAAACCGTACATCATGGGAGATCCCCAGGGAGTCCGGAGGTTCCACTGTAAATCAGGGCCCCGTTGCTCAAAGCTTCTGTTAGCTTAACAGAATGTTAAATCCTTTGCATTGCTAAGGATTTAACAGTCTGTTAAGCTAACAGAGGCTTTGAGCAACCGGGCCCAGGCATATTACCATTCTGAAATGTATTGGCGTGCTTTGCAATCAAGAACATACATTAACCATCTGAAATAAATGATCAAGAATCCCATCAAAAAATAATATCACAGAGGTTGCCTGTGTGTCCTGTTTGGAGAGGTCCCACTGTATATTACACTATTGAAAATGTCAGCAAATATGGAATAAACTTATATCCTTATACATTGTATATTACAATTATATCGATGAACGTTATGTGTTGTCAATTGTACACGTACATGGGCTTTCAACCGGGAATTATATTCTGAATACCAATGCACGATATTATTATATTGTCGCATGTGCGATGGCAGAAGTCGCCAACTTCAAAATATGTGTTGCCTGCAGGTATCATGTTATGTACAGTTACACAGACATATGTATAATTATATGACAGCAATGTCACATTGACTTACGCCACGCTATGGTTACAGTTATAGTTGCTAATGTATACTGTCACGTAACACAAATTGCTACTGTCTCACTCTGTGTCACGAAACCTGCCCAAATGTAAATGCAAAAACAATATGTGTAGCAAAATTTATGAATGTACCTTCTTTTTATTTCGTGAAATTTGGTCAAATATTGGTTGTATTAGAAACGTAGCAGCTGCGGACGGTAAGGGAGATTTGCAGAGTTATACCACAGGTGGAAGACTCGGACCTGTGACACAAAGAAAATGACCATTACGAAAATATCCATTACCCCACCCACTTGGTCTCATACAGTACTATCTTCTCTTATATAAAGGTGGAAAAGAATATGGCTATTATAGAAGAGCCCTCTCGTTTCCGACTCGCACAAACACAATAGACATCGATTAAATGTATGACTTCTGTCTTTGGCAATCGAAAGAGGTCTTAGGTGCGTGAATATACTCACTTCAAATCGCTGTTTCCATCATTTATTCAGTTATTCGCATTTTGCATACCCCATCCAAAGCGAAATTTGCGTGTAAGAAAGAATCTCACACAGAATCGGAGTCCGTCCGGCGTGGATTATCGGTAATATTTGGCCGATAGCTGATCGCTAAAGTCGTGCACCATGACCATATACATTAGAAACTCCAACCATACGAAGTTCGCCCAATTGTGATCGTTCACCGATCTAAATATCACTTTTTTCATAGAACGCCTATATTCTCGTAAATAGTTACAGGCGTTCTATAATTACAATCGGTCGATGGGCCGAATGGGGTTCGCTGCGGGAAACTTCGTAACATGAAAGTGTGCCAATACCAACAAGCTATATGTTAGTTCAATATTGAAACATGCTAACACCTGTAAACATTGATAGGTTATATTAAAATAATAATACGCATGTAATTTGCAAAAAAATAGCTTCCCAATGAAATTTAGTTTAAATAGATTATCCCGTATGGAGCCTCATTTAGAACGTCCGGTACATAAAGAGTAAATATTTGAACCATTTTACTAAACGCCATAGTGTCATGTGTCCAATTTATTGGACACAGGACACTTTTTTTTAATGTAATATACCAACCAATAACAAATTTACGTTTAAAAAGTCAGCTATTTGTTGTTAAATGCGATTTTATTTTCGTTGTGACGTCATACTATATTTCGTGTCCTGCCATTACACGTACTGGTTCAAGACATTTTGAAATTATTGCTGTCTTCATTGTTGATAAGCTCTACATACGGTAATACAGATACTCATTGTGTACTCGACGATTTGTGAATGCTACAGACGTACATTTCTGCAAATTTGCTAAAGTTGAGAGGACAATACGGCGACAGCCATGGCCCAAGACGCATCAATAATTGACCTACATTTTACATAAGTCTACTGGCTTCAAGACACGAAACATTCATTTCAGGTAAGATTATTTCTTTATTACTGTTGACCAATATTTGAATCGTGCTGACTTCGACAGCACTTTTAACCACAGGGCTACTAAAATAATTCCATTGTATTTAATCTAACATGAATTCAAGTGGGTGGGGATATTCAACATTGCCTGTGCTTGTGCCGAGTCATTGGTTTTCGCGACCAATGTTGTTTCCACAATTGTTGTTTAAATAGCTAATTTCTAATTTATGGTGCATCTCGGACTCTGTGTGTGTGGCACCTCGATACTTGTAGATTCACTTTGAATATAGTATTTTCAGTCCAACAAGTCAATTCATTATATTTAGGCTATTATCTGTTATCTATTCACTATTGTCTATATAGGCTTTTAGCCACTTAAAAAATAAAAGACACTACTTTCATTCTCCCCCCCCCCCCCCCCCCCCCCCCCTTTCGAGAGTCAAATGTGTTTAAAAAAACTGTAACAACAGTGATGAAATAAGTAAAAAATTGAGGTGTGCGAATCCAGGTACACTGCATGCATTGCACAGCGGTGACTTTTCCCCGAAATATCATGAATATAGGCCGTGCAGTATTTCTATTAAGTAAGTGTACCCGGCTTCGCACCGTGTATGTGGCTTTGCACACACCAATATTTTACATGTCTGATTATTCATGTTGTTTTCTTAAGACAAGTGTTTTCAGAAAGTCACGTGTTTACACGATTTAGAAAACTATAACAAAACAGTGACCAAACAAGTACAAAAATTGAAGTGCAGTATTTGTATTAAGTATTTGTATTGCAGTGGGTGGGCTTCCTAAAATTTATTTGTACACAGGGTACCCATGTTTGGTCTGGGGTGGTGATGAGGGACTTCTTTGCTTCATTGGGGGTGACCTCACAAAATATGGGCGGGGGTGGAGACTATGTTTGTTGGGATTACAATCGTGTCTGTTAATTCTGCGCACCTAATAATAATTTTCGTGAAAATGTCCATATTCCGTCTAAATTCCCTGAACATTCAAGGCAGTTCTTAGTCGAGATAATCACGGCTAAACAGATGGCTTTTACTATTTCATCTGTCGTCTATTATCTGTATCCGCCTAGCGGAGACCCAGCCAAATTTGATCAAAATATCAGTCCATTTTGTCCTTGAGTTTTGCGAATAATACGGGAATAAAATGATAACCAATGTATATTTGCATGTGTATTATTGGTTTATGAAGCTTTTTTTAACAGATCTGTTGTTGATCTATTCATTTAGTAAGCAGGACCACTAATCATTTTGACCATGTTCTGAATAACTTTTTACCAAACTATCGGAATGGGATAAAATTGTGACTTAGTATACCGTTAATCAGCTGATTTATTCCAAAATCAACATAATTTATTCTGACGTAAGCTGGGCAAAACATTACGTGAATTGTGCATTAGCCGGTGCGCAGAATTAGCCGAAATGACATTTTTTATATGCAGATCAGAATGTCAGTTTTCATTGGTTTGATACATGTACAGATATGTATGTCAGTGATTCTATATTTTATGTACATCTGGTGTCCCGGTGTAATTTACTGACAAATCACACAATTTATAAGGACATTTTTTTTTTCAGTAAAGAAACTATGTATAATACCAATCCATTAAGAAACAGTATTTACAATTCTTGTTATGTGTGTTTAGTTATTATTTTCTGTTGTTGGCATATATGGTGCACCAAATGGGCATGTCCCGATCATCAATCAGCACAGTTCACAAGCCCGTAATTCTCAAATCTTGTCAATTTGTACTTTACTATACATTGCATCTGAATTAAAATAGTTTAACATTGACATTAAGCTTATTCTGCAATAATTTGCCTTTTGTTGTCAAAAAATACTGACGTTAATGTATCTGTCCCGCGAAATCGAATCATTACCGTTACGCTGAAAAAAAAGTAAAATCAGAGTAACCTCCCTTTCCTACTCTCAGCTACTAATGCAATGAACACTGTTATGGGCGCCCGATTTCCATAAAATAAACACGGTGGTAACACAACTTAAGTCATTGCCGAGAACTAGACCGGTCTGTATTCGGAATTTTAAGGTTACACATTACATGCATCATTACCGTTCACGGTTTATACACGTCCATATGTATGTAGGTCGACTGAAACCAAAATTGGTAGATAGACACACTTACAACTTGTCTTTGCATATTCTACCTTCATGATGCGTTGTATACAGAGGGGTGACAAATGGGAGTTTTTGAAGAAAATCATTACCGTTACGGTCATTTCCGTTACAAAATTGTGTAACGGTAATGACGATCGTGTAACGGCAATGATAAATTACCATACTAACCAGTCAGTTGATGCGTCAATTAAATATAAACCAGGTCCCATCAGTTGTCGGTCAGTAAAGGCACATTTATTCAGACCTACAACATTTATATATCAGGATTTATTAGTAAAAAGTCTCTGAAACAACAAAAAAACAGACACAGCTTGCAAGGAGTGTGGGTTTTCTATTGGCAACACATTAAAAGTAAACACTAACTTGAAGTTATATTGTACAGCATATTCAAAGTATAAATATGTTGTTATATATGCTGTATTAGTATTTTAAATAAATGGAAAGTCATTACCGTTACGTTTTGTCATTACCGTTACATAATCATTGCCGTTACGCCCATATTTTTGGAGGCTGTGCTATTAATTAAATGTAGCTTTATAACGATGTTTGGTACATGTGGTAAAACACGGCATTCTATTAGTTGCCAAGCTATTTTGTTTTGCTTAACTTTACTGATTCATATTAAATACATGTTGTTGGGTTACCATAAATGAGAAATTCCACGACTTGCTACTAAATTTCTCTGTTTCGCACTAATACAATTAGCTTATCATATTCTTGACACTTTTCTAAACAGATGCCCCTTCAGTTGATGTTTTATGCCGTTGAAAAGAAAACAATGTAAATGTAAAGCTATATTTACGTCATGTAAATGTACGTAATGGAAATTACATTTCTGAGACCCCTGGTCCCTTGAAGTGGAAATAAAATTTAAACTAGAAAAAGTCGATGGCGCGCCATCGCAATATACCCACTTTCCCCAAATGCTAAGTCCGAAAGGGGGAGGTAATCCATGATGGAGGGTCGGATAAAAAATCCGAATTCACTTTGCGCATCAGCACATCAAAACGAAGCTACGAACCAAATATCAGACGTGTAGGTATTAAGGGGAAAAAGTTTATCGACCTACGAGGAAAAATAGTGAAATTCTAAGTCCGAAAGGGGGAGATAATCCATGATGGAAGGTCCGATCAAAAATCGGAATTCACTTTGCACATCATAACGAAGCTACATATCAAATATCAGAAATGTAGGTATTAAGGTGAGAATGTTTTTCGACTTACAATGAAAAATAGGGAAATTGTGAGTCCGAAAGGGGGAGATAATCCATGATGGAGGGTCGGATCAAAAATCCGAATTCACTTTGCACATCTGCACATGATAACGAAGCTACATACCAAATATCAGGCGCGTAGGTAGAAGTGAGAAAAAGTTTTTCGAGTTACAAGGAAAAAATGGGAAATTGTGAGTCCGAAAGGGGGAGATAAACCCATGATGGAGTCAGGATCCAAAATCCGAATTCACTTTGCGCATCTGCACAGATAACGAAGCTACATAGCATATAGGCACGTAGTATGAAGGTGAAAAAGTTTTTCGAGTACAAGGAAAAAATTGGGATGTGAGTCGAAAGGGGGATATAATCCATGATGGAGGGTCGGATCAAAAATCCAATTCACTTTGCGCATCTGCACATGATAACGAAGCTACATACAAATATGAGGCGCTAGGTATGAAGGTGAAAAAGTTTTTCGAGTTACAAGGAAAAAATGGGAAATTGTGAGTCCGAAAGGGGGAGATAATCCGATATAGTCGATCGAGCATTCGTCGATCAAAAATCCGAATTCACTTTGCGCATCTGCACATGATAACGAAGCTACATAGCAAAGGTATGAATGGCGCGTAGGTATGAAGGTGAAAGTTTTTCGAGTAGAAATTACTTTGAGGAAAAAATGGGAAAAATCTGCAGTCGAAAGTTAGAGGTAATCCATGATAATCCATGGATGGAGGGTCGGATCAAAAATCCAAATTCACTTTGCGCATCTGCACATGATAACGAAGCTACATAGCAAATATGAGGCGCGTAGGTATGAAGGTGAAAAAGTTTTTCGAGTTACGAGGAAAAAAATGGGAAATTCTGAGTCCGAAAGGGGGAGATAATCCATGATGGAGGGTCGGATCAAAAATCCAAATTCACTTTGCGCATCTGCACATGATAACGAAGCTACATACCAATATACAGGCGCGTAGGTATGAAGGTGAAAAAGTTTTTTTCGAGTTACGAGGAAAAAATGGAAATTCTGAGTCCGAAAGGGGGAGATAATCCATGATGGAGGGTCGGATCAAAAATAATTCCAAATTCACTTTGCGCATCTATGCACATGAATAACGAAGCTACATACCAAATATCAGGCGCGTAGGTATGAAGGAATGAAAAGTGTTTTTCGAGTTACAAGAAACGTGACGGACGTACGGACGGACGTACGGACGTACGGACGGACGGACACCCGTGACGAAAACAATATACCCGTTTTTTTTACAAAAAAAGTGGGTATAAAAATGACGAGAACAATTGGCTATACTATTATAAATGTAACAACTGGACTGTCACCCAATGGAATTAACACAGTTTAATGAATTATTGGTTCTACATCGAAACTAGAAAAACGACACCAATATGTACATAAAATATAGAATCACTGATGTCTCATTATTATTGAACCATGTTATTGTAGTTGCGAACAATAACTCTTGCAATCTACTCCTGTACCATCTGTAGCAAGAGTTACTATTCCATTCATACATGTTAGGCTTCCTCTACATAATAGCTAATCAGATCGGATTTACACTTTAGTTGTTAATTGTGACACAATTTGTATATTTTCCATCTGAAAAAAAATATATAAAATAATACGTATGGATCACGATTTGCCTGGTTGGCCCTCAGGTACGTTTTCATCTTTCGCTCTTTCTGTTACCTGGCAGTTGAATTGGGTTATTGCCCATTATAGAAGTAGTAAGATTATTACTGATCCTACTGCTTTTGAGAGCCGGGGATGTGATTCTGGTGTGGCAGGACCTGGCATCAGATCAGGATCATCCTGATTTCAGGGCTGAGTATATAGTTCTTTTATTGTAAATATTCATTTCTGATTTTAGGATTTTCCCCCCATTTGTACATGTACTTGAACATGTACTTGTACAGGTAATATATGGGATTTATTACTAAACCCATTGACCCGGCCTTAAATGACCGCATCTGTTGATAGGCCGTTAGACCCCAACAAACAAATAAATGATATACGTATGCTTCCTCTACATAATAGCTAATCAGATCTGATTTACACTTTAGTTGTTAATTGTGACCTAATTTGTATATTTTCCATCTGAAAATAAAACTATTATAAAAGTAATACAAAACTTTACGTGGGTGGTGGTCGAGAGAACGAGACGACGTAAATTAACGGTAGTAGTTCCTCTATATAGGAATCACTATTTGCCTGGTTTGACCCTTCAGTACATTTTTATCTTTGGCTCTTTTGTTACCTGGGAGTTGAATTGGGTTATTGCCCATTATAAAAGTATTAAGATTATTACTTATCCTACTGCTTTTGGGAGGGGCCAAGTGATTCTGGTGTAGCGAGGACCTGGTATCAGACCAGGATTATTCTGATTTCAGCGCTGAATTTTGTTATTGTAAATATTCAGTTCTGATTTTGGGATTTTCCCCCCATTTGTACATGTACGTGAAAATATACATGTACTTTTTCTTTTTATATGAAACGTGAATTTCGTCACTGATAACAGGGGCGATAACTGTGTTTCCATTAAAGGTTAATGGAAACTATATTCTGTCTGCTTAGTTTTGTTATGTGCACTATGATCGTACTTTATAATGTGTCAATAAAAATATTTGTTCTGGTGACACATTTAATTGGTATAAATAATTTAAAAATGTCATGTCTCATTTGCATATCAAAATAGCCTGATACAACCGCGAGTCACTATCAGTAAAATCAATATTACTAAATGATTATATGTGTATAGTGGGCCTGCACTCGTAATTTTTTAAAATAAAACTGGCGGAATACATGTACCGTAGTTACACAATTATACACTTATTTAATTCTTATAGGCAAACTGTTATGCCTACTAGATGGGACCACAGGTTGAATTACAATTGTAACGGACCGAGGTCTATAAATACATTAAATATGCCTAAAAGCGTCCATAAACGAAAAAAAAAAGCTAATTTTTTTTGTTACTCCCTCTATAACACACACATATATACCTCGGTCCGTTACTTCAACCTGTGGATGGGACCCCAACTTTAGCTGCTACATTTAATTTGCGAACCAGATCTCTTATTCACTATTCTGCAGAGGAAGACTATGAATGGAAACGTAACTCTGCTACGGACAGTACGGTTGTAGATTTCAAGAGTTACTGTTCACAACTATGAACAATGTGGCTTATCGCTTACCACATTTATCCAAGTGTTGTGAGTTTGATGCCCGGTGGGATGTAGTTCTCTAAGCACTGTTTCATGTTGGAAAGTTGCGGAGTCATTTGCTAAGTAATGGTTAATACTGGTAAGAAATTCAATAAAAGGCTAACCATGTACATAATAGTGTTTGATTGTTTGTTTCAGGGAAGCCGTCTACAGATCTCAGCCATCTGGATTATTCGTCGAGCCTCTTCAACTCACCCTGCAGTCGAGGCAGACACCAGCAGGGCTATTGAGATAATATATGGGCGGTTTCAGAAGAAGCAGATAAGGCGGAAATTGTTTTCTCATTCTGCTGTTGAAGGACAAAGGCCACCAGAAGAATCGCTGCCTGGAAACACTACTCCACCTGGGCAACAAGTTGACAAACACTCGCGAAATGGGAACTGATCCAGTTCCTCACCTACACGAAGCAAAATATAGTGTCGCCATGACAGACTGTCATCATCTTAAGATCAGCGACATCTGAAAATATAACGCTCGAGGAAGAGCTTGAGAAAGACAAGTTCAGTTACAAAAAATAAAACCATTTAACCAGAGTACCATCCATGCCAGTGGCAGTGTTTGTGTGGTTCTTAACTCTGATTTCTGCTCTAATCATCTAATCAACCTGTTGAAAGGATGTGTCGTGAAGACATGTTACTTCTTGTGTTGATGGAATTGAGAATGAATCTTATTCACACAAATCTGACTTGTGCAGTTTTAAGATTTGTCAATATTTTTTGAATCGGTGACTTATTCTTGTGGTGGACAGAATGGCATTTGTACATTTCCGATTATGTGACACTCGAAGGACTAGATATTGAAATGGTCAGAAATATATTTCTATGCTTTTACACATATGTGCTGTGACCTCAGTTTGAAGTAACGGACCATGGCCTATAAATACATTAAATACACCTAAGAGCATCAATAATGAGAGAAACATAAGCTAAACAAAATGTATTTACTCCATGTGTGATATATGGGAGTAAATAATTTGTTTGGCCTATTTTATTTTACTTATTGATGCTTTTAGGTATATTTAATGTATTTATAGGTATTGGTCCGTTACTTTAACCGGTGGCTGTGACTGGAGAATGTGGTTTATGGGATTTGTGACCAGTGTAGCTCCTGATCAAATAGTACACTCCTGTAGCCTGATAATGATGTGGCTTGTTAGAAGCATGATGGAGATTTCATTGATGCAATGGTGAACAGTGCAGATCCTGTGCGGATATGTGTATCTACACTGGTCGCAAATCCATAAGCCCCATTTCTCCAGTCACAGACACATATTTGAGCAAATTTAAAAATCCTACCTAGCCAACCTAGAGTGATTAGCATTTAAGGTATTGCATTCAATCTTTGATTCATAAATTTTTGTTTAACGTCCACAGTCTATAAAGTCTATATTTGGTTGGTTTCACATTGTTTCAGATATCTTCGCAATAAAGGATTTTACTTGAAACATCCAGAATAGACCAAAGACAAACTTTGTAAGATTTCGAAGGGAAACGAAAATTTACGAATTAATGATTTATTTTTGTGCTATTATCATGATTATAATTGAAATCAATGCCCAATGGTCAAACTTGTAACAAATTACATATGTACAATAAATTTCGACTTCGAAATTTGACTTCGAATGAAATGGTGCAATTGGTTGATATTGGTCATTTGCAGTGCATGATGTGGCAAACAACATATTGAGGCATCATCTGTAACACAGTGCCTCAATCATGATTCATACCCAGGCATACAAAGTATGTCGAGGTGTATATAGTTTTTGTATTTTCGTCCATCCGTAAGATTTGCGTTAAAGGATTTTTGGGTACCCATTATATCTGCAACCGTAAATCGCATTGAGTAGAATCTTTATATACTTCTTTATCGTCATCCATATTTTTTATACTGTAGCACACCGATGTGGCTTTCCTGCACAAGGTCAAATTACTTAAAGTTTTGAAATATTTGCATCAAACATGTCAAGGTTTTAAGTACACAATGTCTCTGCAACCGCAAGTCGGGTTGACTTGAAACTTCTATATTCATTATACTTCTTTATTAAGTTAGAAGATCAATATTTTCTTTCTATCGCCCTGGTGGGTGCATGTGATGGGTAATTTAACAATCGCGATTCATCCTTACCGGAAATCCGACTGGAGACCTGGTTTGGCCCTCACATACGTCTTTGGCATTTTGTATGTGACAGTTGAATCTGGTTATATCTCTTGTGTGAGTATTACGATTATTCGTAATCCTTTTTTAGGGAAAGAGGGAAAGGGGCCAAGTGACATTGGTGTGGTATGGACCTGGCATCAGGTCAGGTTATTCTAATTTCAGGCTGACTATATTTTTCTCAATGAAATTATTCCGTTCTGATTTTGGGATTTTCCCCCAATGCAGCAGGTTAATACAGGATCGAACCCGTTTGCCCAGCCTTATATGACCTGAGCTGTTGATAGGCCGTTTAAACACCAATAAACACAAACAAACAACTTTGGCATTTGGTATCCGACAGTTATATTCTTTATGTGAGTATTAGACCATAGCTGTTGATAGGCCGTTAAACACCATTACACAAACATTCTATACGGCTTTCATGCACACGGTGAAGGTGAAATTACTTTGAAACTTGCGTTAAATGTTTTGAAATATATGCGTTAAAGTTTTAAGTAAACATATATTTGTCTATCAACAATCAACATCCATATTTTCATTTTATAGCCCACGCATGTGACTTTCATGCCCAAGGTCAAGGTCAAATTGTGTTAAATGTTTTGAAATATTTGCATTAATGTTTTAAGTACACAATTTATCTGCAACCGTATGTTAGATCGACTGGAAATGTCACATACTTCTTTGTCAACATATTTTCATTCTATATCTCACCTAAGCGGCTTTCATGCCAAAGGTCAAGGCCAAATGACTTTGCTGCGGCCGAGGGTATGTATGAGACCCCGCTCACCGCTCACTTGCTCAGTCCTTAAAAAGCAAGAATAATCATATCTTACCATACTGATTTCTTTTGTTTTTTTCGGATACATGTACTGATTTTGTGTCCCAAGCATAACTGGAATTCCTTTTTGTGTATTTATCACAACTCTTGCCTCACTAATATTCCAGTGTTCTCCCTTTGTTTTTTCACGCATTGATTTTGTATCTGGCACATGGCGAAGGTATCGTGGGTATTGTCAAAATCGGATGATACATCATACAAGATGGCCGCCGACAGGTCATCCTTTAATTATAGATTTCGTCTTCTTCTCATGTACCGTTTGACCGACGCTGGTCAGACTTCACAGTTGTGGTGCGTGGGTGAAAACATTTTCATATTTGTTCAAATGGAGGTTGTCGCATAATCCAAGATGGCCGTCGTAGAAAATTTGGTAAAATTCTTCAAAAAAATCATATCAACCATGTTAATTTTACATTATTATTATTTTTACATGAAGCTTGAATTGCCACTTTGATGTCAAGGGAAAACGATAACATTGACTCTTTAAAATGTTAATGGAAACAACTAATTTATTCTCTCTATTTATCTTTTGATGTGCAATGATCATATTTTGTAACAAGTCAATACAAATATTTTTTCAGGTGACACATTTAGTTGATATAAATAATTTAAAAATGACCTGCCTCATTTACAATCAAAATGGCACGATGATACAACCTATCAGTAAACCTAAGATTACTAAGTGAATATTTCTTTGTAGCGGGCACTCGTATTTTTTAAAACTGTTGGAATAGTTACACAATTATACTTATTTAATATTTAATTCCTATAAAGAACACTTTGTGCCAAACAGATGGGACCCCAATCAAATCATGATTGCAACTTTGATGAAGGATGTCTGGCACCCAGTCATTAAGTGCAAAGGCACGACACGTGTCTTATCAGCTCATTCACAAACACCACATCATACAAAACACTTGTCACATGGATTCACCAGTGGGTGTGTAATTGCATCCCGTAACATTTGGTCAGGTGGGTATTTTTTTACTTTTAACCTACCGTTTTCTGGGGGAAATAACTACCTGTATAATATATGTGAAAATCACTACAATGGAAGAAATTGAATGTATGTTCTCGCACCCCCTTCCAAACTCCATTCACAATTCACACCCCCTCTGCATGAATCTGGCTACTCCACTGCAGTGCAAAGTCGCAGAACAATGTTTGACATACAGCCGTTTGAATGTGTACTTGTGTGTGTGTAATATTTCTCAGACTTTTTCAAGGCAATGATTTCTGTTTCGATGTAATGTATGACCTGTCGTGAATTTCACTCACAAGTTCATATTAGTGCTTGTAGGAGTATTTGATATCACCAGTATACATTTTCCACGGCTTTCACATTCTGTAAAACCGTCTGGAGTTTCGACAATGAAATGGGAGAAATGGCAAACATTTTCATGTGTTTGAATGTGGATTATTTCTGGCACTCATATCTTTGGCTTATAACGTTGTTCAAATTGTACTGCGTCAATTTTATCGAATTTAATATTGCATAATTTTATTTCATGACTTTCTTCAAAACGCCAGTTTTAGAAGTTGATGGTTTTAGGATTTTTATATCATGCACTGCAGTGTCGATGATAAGTCGCTAGGTGGCGTTGCCAAGTCGGACTGTTTGTACTGTGCGGACTCACCGAAACAAACCGCCAGTGGACGCGTAATGTAATCTCCCTGGGTAAGTTTATATATCGCGGCTCAGTCAGCGTGCGACTAGATGCCGGTTTTTTTGGTGTTAGGGAAAGTACTAAAATTGGGAAAATTGGGCCCGCGCAATATTTAAAATTGCGCCATGTCAATTAAAGGTGGTGCAGGATGTTGAATGTAATCTTTATAATGGAAAGACAGAGTTTAATGAAACATAACGCATTAAATGCTTAACAGGTTGCCAATTAGTATCCCCTCGTCGACAGGCAAGAGCTGGTATATCGTTAGTCCATGTACTGCGTACATATGTACGTACGCTAGTAACACCTTTCATTTTTTCAATAACTTGTGAATTGCTTCCACGATTTTGATATTATTTGACCATAATGTGTGTCTAGGAGCATGGTTTAGCATATGAGTAGACTCATATGACCCACGTTCGACCGCCCAAGGTCACGGAGTACTTTTTTTATTATCAAGGCTGCCAGCGAGGGGATTAGCTTCGTTTAATGATGTTCAGTGCGAGGGGATTAGCTTCGTTTAATGATGCCAGTTCTGCATTATGGTATAGTTTGCTTTAATCTAACAATTTTCTGGTTTTGACGAAGAATCGGTTACCATGTATGTGAATAAAAATCTAAAGAACGTGAATGTATGGTGTGATACATATCATCGAACCGGTATGTCACTTCTATGGTGAGATACATATCATCGAAATCCGTCCGTTTGCTTGGAAAAGTTTCAAGAAAATTTACTGTAAAAATGACGTCACAGAATACGTCACGTCGGAAAAGCAGGTTCGGAAACCACTGATCCCATACCCTGATATCTATAACTTTACATGCTACTTGCAAACATGTAGTTGGCCTCAATAGTAATAACGTACACTCAAAGCGTTCTTTTATAACATGATCATTCATGTTATAATTGTTCTTGTTCTAATTTCATTGGCTTTCATGATTCGCGTACTATCAGATTATGTCTTCCGGAATCCCGAAATGGGAAAGTCCTCGCGTTCCTATTTTTAGGCTTAGCCAATCAGAGATGTTCTTACATAGACGCTTCGGTGCTTGTATTATGGAAGATGGTGCATTGACCCTGTTCCAGATAATGAACGAAATTAGACAAAAAAGTGTTTTTTAGATCGGTGAACGATCACAATTGGACGAACTTTGTATGGTTGGAGTTTCTAATGTATATGGTCATGGTGCACGACTTAAGTTTGATCTGGCGATCAGCTATCGGCCAAATATGACTGATAATCCACGCCGGACGGACTCCGATTCGGTTTGAGATTCTTTCGTACACGCAAATTTCGCTTTGGATGGGGTATACAAAATGCGAATAACTGAATGAAAAGTCATGCAGAGCATGATGTTATTAGCTGATCAAATCAGGGTTCAAATCCGCATTTTATTTAGTAGTTACTGAGTCTCGGGGGGGGGGGGGGGGGGGTGGGGGGGGAGGATGAGCGAGTGAGTATTGGTGTTGGAGTAACGGCTTATCAACAGCTAAGGTCATTTAAGGCCGGGACAACGGGTTGTACTATCCCGCATTAAACGGGTCCACGATGAGGAGAATTCCCAAAATCAGAACTCAATATTTCCATGCCACACCAGTCACTTTAGTAGGTCGGCCCCAAAGTAATATGATTTGCCATAAGCTTATTACTTCTTAATGGAGCATAACAGGTTAACGTTTTCACTTGTTTATCCCTTGTTTATCGATTTAAATGGTTTAAATCGACTCGAAGCTTACGTTCAACGGCCGCACAAACTCGATTGAACTGCACGCCTTCCAATGATTTAAATACGCAGCGCGTTTAAATAGTCAATTACGTTTTTTTAATGTGCGCACTGGTCATTTAAAAAGGGGCCCATCCGTGATTTTTTGCGCGATGTCGGGCGCAAGACAATCAATTAATTTGCGCATTGACAATAATTAAGGGGGATTGCCGCAATCGCGCGTGCTGATGCATCCCTGCCATCCCTGCATGATACGTAAACAAATCAAAGTTCGCTATGAAGGGCAATCTTCGTTTTGATTGGTGAACATTTTGTGAATATTAACTAGCGTCAAATTACGCGCATACGCGATCCAATGGGATAAACCCGAGATGCTGGGGTTGCTAGTCGGAGGAGATTTTGAGCAGAGGTCGATTATAAATTAGCCGAATAAACACATTTTACCCGATTATACGTGGCTGAAACTTGTTCTGTTTAATAATAAAAGCTTTAAATTAGCCCAATAATCGGCGTATGTTGGCGTATATGGCCATTAGAGCCAACTATGGACTTCAACAATAACAACTTCCGGGTTCAATCTCTTCCGGCGTTCAGCTCATTACGTATTCAAAATTGTGTTATTTGGCTATATTTAAAGTTTTAAACGGAGATAATTGCCAAAAATGCAAACTTTATCGGTTGATGCAATTTGGAAATGATACAGCAAAATTCGCGTTCGTAGATTACCGAATAGCGGAGAAAAGGGTTGCTACAAACTTTTTCAGAATTCGATGGATGACCAATATATTAGCCGATCTATAAATATATCTGCTAATAATAAATGCTGGAAACAGCGATTTGAAGTGAGTATATTCACACACCTAATACCTTTATCGATTGCCAGAGACAGAAGTCATACATTTAATCGATGTTTATAGCGTTTGTGCGAGTCAGAAAAGAGAGGGCTCTTTCCATAGTAGCCATATTCTTTTCCACCTTTCTATATAGAAGATGGTACGGTACGAGACCAAGTGGGTGGGGTAATGGGATTTTTTTAATAGGCATTTTCTTTGGTGTCATAGGTCCGAGTCTTCCGGATAATACCGTTTAGTATAAATAATTAAAAAATATCAAGCGTCATTTGCATATGAAAATAGCCTGATACCACCGCGCGTCACTATCAGTAAAATAAATATTACTAAATTATTATATATGTATAGCGAGCACTCGTAATGTTTAGAACTGGTGGAATAGTGACACAATTGTACACTTATTTAATTCATAAAGAACATTTTGTGCATACTGAGTGGGCATGTACCTTTAATTGTTCCATAGGAAATACTCGGATGGGAGATGCATAATTTTGAACTTTAACCCTTTGAACCCGAAAGCCCGCTATAGCAGTTTATGCAAACAGTGCAGATCCAGATGAGCCGGCTTGTAACGAGCCGTCTCATCAGGATCTGCACTTTTTGCAAGTAAATTTCATATTTCTTAGAACAAAAACACCCCCTTTTCATAAATGGACGAATCGGAAAATCATTTTGTGACCATTGGATTGGTTGGAACATTAGCATATCGCAGTCCATTCCAGTTCCTTAGAGTTGAAAGGGTTAAGGAACTAACTAAATACGGCCGTCGCTAGCGCTCCCTCGCATTTAATTCCTTAAAAATCCAATATGTGAACAATAACTTCTACTTAAAAATATACGAGGACGGACGTAATAGTAATATCTAGATCACTTGAGCCTCATATATGGCATTTATAAACAATAACCATTTCAACCGGTAGCATACGTTACTGTTAGTTTTTAGTTAACAACGCTGTGCTTGTTATATGTGGTCAACATGATTATAATATAATTTGAGCAAATAGGATTATGAAAACTCGGAAGTAATTATTTTCAAAATCTCTTGAAAAGCAAATGTTGATGTCCCTTTCGTCAAAACCAGCTTCGAGAAAAAGGATAACCGAACATTTAACATTTAACAACGCTACAGTAGGCTCTTATTCTGATTTCATAACAATTATGCGATTTCAGTTCAAAACAAGTGGCTGACGCGATTGGCACTTTACGTACAATAAACGGCACGTTACTGGCCAGTCTTCAGTTAACAACGCTGTGATTTCTTATCGTATATTCAATACTGACTGTTCATAAAAGTACAATGGGCTTGCGCTACAAGTTGTCGCAACATTAGTTACAGCCCTTACCATTACCCCTTACCCGCCCATGATACGCATGGTAAATGTTCCTGGAATGACGTAATTCCTCAAACCTGATAAGTCAATCAATCAAAACCCAAATATACATGCCCACTCAGTAGGCACACAATGTACTTTATAGGAATTAAATAAGTGTATAATTGTGTCGCTATTCCACCAGTTTTAATTACGAGTACCCGCAGCGGCACAGATATAATTATTTAGTAATATTTATTTTACTGACAGTGACTCGCGGTGGTATCGGGCTATTTGCATATGCAAATGAGGCATATGTTTTATTTATTTATACTAATTAAATGCGTCACCTGAACAAAATAATATTTTTGGCATATTATAAAGTATGATCATTGTACATACACAAAATACAGAAAATAAATAGTAATGTCCGTTAACTTTTTAAGGAAACACGGTTATCGCTCCTGATATCAGTGTGGACATTTACGTCTGATATAAAATGTATAATATTGGCAATACGTGGGTTAATGGTGAAGGAATGTTTATTTTGTCAGAAAGATAATCTAAAACATTTTGCGAACCCGAACTTATTCTACCGTCTATATAAATGTACAGTGGAACCTCTCTCAACCGGATACCCTGGGGGGTCCGCCGGGTTGAGAGATTCCACTGCGATAATGTATCTGTGCAATCCAATATATGCTTGCATTCTTTGCAATAACGGACACTTAACATTTAGGGATATTTCATAGCGAACCCATGAAACTGTGTTTTCCCGTGTTTGCTTAATTACCCGGTTTATAGAAGTTCTAGTGTATCAGAAAATCGTTATAAGGCCATAGCAAGTTTTTTTCTCTGTTAAGTGTCCGCGTGCCGGTAGGTTTTGAAAGTGGTTGTGTGAAAAACAAACAAACACAACAATGTGTATACTATTTTACACTATTTACTGGCGAAGTAATATGGAAATTGATTGGGGGACTTGACCGAGTTTTAAATCCGTTCATGAATGTCCACTTAATAAGTTTAATAAGATTCTTTTTTCTTCTTTATTTTAAAGTTTGCTGGATGAAATTTAAATTTATGCTAAAATCTTCATCAACCCTTCTATTATGGCCTAATTGCATATTCGTTTCCAGGCAAATGCATCGCAATGACGTCAAACAAGATTTTTGCTACACCATGCCATGATGGTTTTATTATTCAGAGTACTATATATACTGAGTACTATATATACTGAGTATATTGAATATTGAATTTTCTTTCATGGATTTACATTTATTCAAAAACGTGTTATGGCCATTCGATTCAAAATTACTGTTCAAATAATAGTTAAAGCGTATACTTCCGTGCAAATGTATTATCCGCTCGCCGATATGCAAAATGGGCTATAGCGTTAGTCCATGTACGTCCGTACATACATGCATGCGTACTTGCGTGTGGTAGTAACACCTATATCTTTCAATAACGTATGAACCGCTTTACCAAGTTTGATACTATTTGACCACAAGTGTGTCTTTGGGAGTATGCTTTGGTTTGCATACGACCCATGTTCACTGAGGACTTATGCTCGCCTTGTTTGTAAGGCAATAATGTTAACAGTTTTGTTTATCATTATCGAGGCTACCAGAGAGGAGATTAGCTTAGTGTTAGCGATGCCCTTACATGGCGTATTTATTAACATGTTTGCAACGAACCAACTAGCAACACAGATGGCTGATTTGATTTAGAGGTTAAAAAGTACAGCCGTCGCTCTATAAACCAGACCGAGAAAACCAAAAACAGCTTAATTTTGGTCGATTTTACTGTTATCGATCTCTAATGACATGACAGGATGGGGATTTTGTCCTCCAGTGTCAAAACTCATGGGGGGATTATGTCCGGGGGGATTTTGTCCTACACTCTTTAATACGTGTAGCTGCATTGGAACCTCTCTAAACCTGACACCCTGGGGGCACCCAGGGTGTCCGGTTTAGAGAGGTTCCACTGTAATTGATGTACATGGGCATTTCAAAGCGTGTTTCTAGGCACACCAGTCTGTATCCAATACTTATATGAGACACGCCGTGCCATTTTGTACCTTCGGACAATTGCGTAATTTTAAATACATTTACAAAATTTACAATAATTTTCATAAATGAAGTAAAATGTTGACAAATATTTCATGGTTCATGCGGAACATAATTCCGCATGTAGTCGGAACATTTTGTCAACTGTTGACGCCATTTATGGAAAATGTTGTAAATTTTGTAAACGTATTTAATGAAATTACGCAAATGTCCGAAGGTAGAAAATCGCATGGCGAGTCTCATATGCCTGAATACTAGTGAATTTGGTAGAGCCGACTCCCTGGTGACTTACCTAGGTGTTTGGTTTAGAGACGTATTACTACACTACTACTGTCTGTTTCACGAAAGCTGCCAAATTTACCGGCTATATACAAAAATTAAGAATGAGCTTTCTTTTTATTTCGTGATTTTTTTTTAATTGTTTATATGGTCGTACAATTTGGGCAGAAACAGACAGTAATTACAAACCAAACGAAATGTAAGATTCCTGGGGCCCGTTTCACCAAACTTCTTACGACTAAAATGTTCGTAAGTTCAAATTTAAGATCGTCTGTAGATGTCAATTTATGGATTTACATTTATTGAGCATAGGCTGCATATGCAGCCTATGCTCAATAAATGTAAATCCAATAATTATTTACAAGAAAACTTTGTTAATGTGAAATTTACAGACTATCATAATTTTGCACTTACGAACATTTTAGTCGTACGAAGTTTAGTGAAACGGCCCCCTGGAGAAGTTAAGTGAATTTACAGTACCTGACATCACAAGAAGTGAAATAATGATCCAGTTTTCGTTATCCATAATAACTTATTAAATATGTTTCACATGATACATGCAATAAATAACTAATTCAGATGCAGTCTACATGTGACAATAAATGTAACTTAATTTATGTTCTACATGTTACATTACACTAGCAACACTGCTATATAATGACCACTGTGCAATGAATATGCATATGTGACTCGACACTACAAATAGTATGCATTGAGCTTTTGATCAGCATAACTTCTTATGCGTTGTGCTGCATGTTTAAAGATTTCGTTAGTTGCAACAAGAATAGTTCTGCACTCAATAACAGACACTGCATGTCTTGTGCAGATATGCAAACTGATTTCGGGCTACATTCTACTCTGATCGCAAACGGAAGAGGCCCAATTTGGCGTGACGGGTCGCAATTATGATATGACATATACTGTCACTTTGGGAGAAACGCGTCTATAGTAGTTGTATATTCTACAGATATAGCAAGCTAGTGTACATGTATATATATACAGCGGCATATCATTAATGATTAAACAATGTTGTGTTGAATACTCAAGCCGTCTCATCAGGATCTGCAGCATTTTAACCCGGAGTTTTCAGATTTACAAAACAAACGTAAAGTAGCTTAACGATTGAGATAGCATGAAGTGGTGGATGTCATATGTAAGAAAACGCATATTCGTGATGCGGGGAGTGGACACACTGACGCGGTCACTATACTTAATGACTGAAGTGTCTGGTTATACATGGTAGAAATGGCGGTTTCTAAAATCTGGATAAGGGGATCAAGTGTCACCATTAATTCATCAGGAGACGGTTCGGTGGTTGGTACATGTTCCGTCCATGTGGTTATGCTGGGTCCATGTTGTTCGTCAGCCATGCATAGCTAACTGTAATGTACGGAGCCCCGCAGGGGACATGGATTTTTTTTATTCGTTTCCACGAAATAACAATTTGTTCCCTCAATTTAATAATTCGCTCCCTCGAATTAACAATTTGTTCCCACGATATAACAATTCGTTCCCTCGAATTAACAATTCGTTCCCACGAAATGACAATTCGTTCCCTCAATTTAACAATTCGTTCCCTCGAATTAACAATTCGTTCCCACGATATAGCAATTCGTTCCATCGAATTAACAATTCGGTCCCGTCAGAACGAATTGTTATTTCGTGGGAACGAATTTGTTAAACTAAGGGAACGAATTGTTAATTCGTGAAAACAAATTGTTAATTCGTAGGAACGAATTGTTAAATTGGGGGAACGAATTGTTATTTCGTGGTAACGAATTAATAAAATAAAAAGTATACGTCCCCTGCGGGGATCCGCAGTAATGAGCATACGAGGAGACAATAAATATGTCGTCGAGGGACATTACAAATATCGGGACACCAGGTGCGTCCAGTGTGTTTATACACATAAGTCAAAGCGGGCTTGCCGCCCTAGCAATAACAGTTCACTGTAATAAACTCACTCTTTGCTTTCCCTTTATACGGAAAGACATACTGTCTTTTTCTCACTAACCATGTACAACTTCGCAAAATAAAAAAAAATATTTTCGTACGAAGAATTCTATATATTTTATTTATACACTCACGGAGTTGACTAATACTATTGTATTTTAGCAATATTTACACATGAGAACACCCTATAAGTATTTGCAAACATTAGTTGCCGGAGCAACGGTCATTCTGTTGTTTTTTTGTTTGTCCTTGCGAACCTCTTAATCGTACCAAGTTTGGTGAATTCACCCTTTTTTGCAGCGTATGTGACGCCATCGAGCCAATGCAAGCTCGGGGAAAGTAGTTTTGAAACCAGATTGACCACGGTACACGGAAACTCGCGTATAATAATCAATGCTTTATATTATTATATCCGTTCGATGATCAGTTATTTACAAACTGAATAAGCGCGATGTCGTAATGCGATATCGCATTTATTATCGCCTCTCCGATAGGCAAGACGGGATATAGCGCTAGCAACACCTTTCATTGTTCAATAACTTGTGAACCGCTTCACCGATTTTGCTAATATTTGGCCACACTGTGTGTTCAGGGATGGTGCTTTGTTTTGCATACGACGCACGTCCGATCGCCCAAGGTCAAGGTCACTGAGGAATTGTGTTCACCTTGTTTGTAAGGCAAATGCGTTAAATGTTTGTTTTGTTTATTCAATAACTTATGAGTCGCTTCACCGATTTTTATCCAAGCATATTTGCTTGGATATAGTCCTTATACGGTTTTTGGGACCGCTCATGTTTTATGCAAATCAGTAATTGTCGACCAACGAACGTACTTCATACTTCATGATTCTAGCTACGCCACGTGAGAGAGCGCCAAAGCGAGCGGTGCATTATGAACGTGTCACTCACATTTTTGGCCAGCTACATTTTTTTTCAGCTACAGTTATATTTTTAAAAACAGTTTGTGATTTTATAAAATATTAACTGTCGTGTTTCATAACAAATATTTTGTTAGGAAGGTTATATTTTTAGCGCAATGATCGACCGCTCCACATGTAATTTATACGTAGTTATACGCCATGAAAAATAGTTCTGATAGTGAGCTAACATTATATTGCGTAGTGTAATACATGTGTTGTTAATTTTTCTGTACGACATTTATATTACAAAATGTTTATCTGATTTAATATAATATAAACTGACATGTATTAATTTGAGTATATTTTTTTTCACGCGCAATGATACAACCTCGTATCTCATGAAAAGTAGTTTCCGCCATTTTATGCAGACAAATTGCAGAATCGTTTACATAGTCATAGGTCAATGGCTCGATAAAATCCAACATTGGACAGCGAAATGACGATGATTTAAAACAGAAACATTGTTTTTTGACAGTTACATACCGCATGCTTTAAATAATCATCTTGAGCCATCGATATAATTAATCAGTGTCCATTTTACTTAAAACATCAACTAATCTATAATGACGTTACACAGCATATGCAGTACGATACACTTCACAAAGGAAACGTTGTCTTAGAGTTTGAATAATTATAGGTTCCGCCGAACGAACGAGTACGCCGAAATATATTTCCGTACAAATCCAATAACCTATTTATTATATACCCGTTCAACAAAACATGCATTCTAATCATTAAATAATCCGATAGTGTGATGAAATGCGACTCTCTTTTATTTTTGTTGAACAATCCGAGCGCCTGTGATGGCTTCAGTTTATGCAAATTGGCAAGGTCATTTCGCGCACCTGAATCGATACACGAAAAACCAAGATGGCTGACATCACTACAGACACAACAAAACACAACAAAACCGGGAAAAAGGCGTTAAATTTGGATAAAAAGCCATACTTAAACACGTAAGTTTATTTAACACATGTTTTATTTGCCGACGATATCAATGAATATTGTTAACCCTTCACTTGCTGTTCGCGTATATATACGCGACGAGAGTAACCTCCCCTCACTGCTCTTCGCGTATATTTACGTTCCCAATAATGACCTAATCGGGCACCTGTTTATGCGCGTGCAATTCTACATAGAGACGTCTTTGCTTTCTGATTGGTTGTAAGATGGATTCCCGTTGCTAAATATAGACAAGTTATTACCGGTTTACTAAATTTAGGCGAAATTAGAGGTATTTCCTTGCACTTGCTTGCGGTCAACTTTGTAGGTCGAAAGAAAATGGCGGCGCCAATAGAAAGTGATTCGGAAGACAATGTTTTTGCGCAAATATTCGATAATTCTGACTCTGAATCAGACTTTGAACTGGAAGAAATCATAATAAATGGAAATATGTTAGGCGAATTTGTCATTGAACAGTCCGCAAAAGATCGCGAACTCCCAATTGACATCGAAAATGACTGGCATTACATAAATGATAAAACAAAACAAATATTGAAAACACACCTGTAATCAGCTATTTTACCTGTATAGTACGTTGTCAGGTGAGAAAAAGTCGCAACAAATGACATATTCAGAAAGTACTATCAATTTGCAATCATTTTCATATATGCATTATTGCTGTATCTCTGAAAATGAACATTTTATGCTACATATCCTAAACTGCATAATTTCACTGAAATGAAACAGAATATTCAGCAGCAGCAGCATTTTACATTATTGATTGTATAGCAAGTGAAGGGTTAATACCCCAAAACTCATATAAAATCGTCCGGCAAAAATAAAAATATGAAGCACATCCATCAGCATCGGATCGACTGTCAATAATTTCGACACGTTCAACAACTGCTGAATTTAATTTTGTTCTGAAGACAAAATAACAACATAATACACAATATTGAATTATTGCATGTATCGGTACTACGGTAGTAAACTTCACGGCAACATTTTCAATTCCATTGGCAAACAAAGCAAAAATGAACAAAATTCATCAATAAATGATCATAAAGACAATATTTTGTGTTTGCCTTGAAAATCTGCTTACTATCCCTCAAAAAACACCCTCCATATCTCATTTCTACGTTTGTTTTACACCAATTAGTCCCTATTCTCATGGATCCGTGCCCCTAAGCACATAAATTCATATTGTGTGTTATATTCTGATTAATTCCTGAAAATGTATACATCAACATAATGTTCAAACACTTGACTATGAGTGCACATAAGGAATTCACCAAAATTATGCGAACAAAAAATATGTAGAAAAATCACAAAATAGGTGGTAAATCACAATTGTATGTAACTGTAACTTAGAAAACAGTGGGATACAACTTAAAATACCTTTTTAAAATAATTTTCAATTAACACTATTCTTAGAATGTGCTTATTCACTTGTTTTCTAGGGGCACGAATCAATGAGAAGGCACGAATCCATGAGAATCATTGGGGCTACATGATATTCAGTACAATACAGATCCCTACAATTAGTTGCGAACAGTAACTTGCATTCTACCATCCGTATCGAGTAGCGATTCCACTCATAGGCTGCAGAATAATTAGCTGCTAAAGTTGGAATAAAATCTGATTCGCTATTCTGCAAAGGAAGCCTATGTTTGGAATTGTAACTCAGACTACGGACGGTACGGTAGTAGATTGCAAGAGTTACTGTTCGCAACTAGCATACAATAAGGTGATTTTCGTACAACTAAATTTTATTGACATTTATCACATTTAAATTTCAGATGTGATTTGGTACAGCTCCAAAGTTCCGAAACCGTGGAATGTATTGCCAGACAAGAATGTTGCAGGAAATGGATGTTGGGCAGAGAAAGTGTTCGCTGACGAGGTGACATTTTCGATCTCCTGTAGCGGCAGAACATTCACACTACTAGGGACAGATACAGTGGCCGTGCTCGGTGGGGCGATTAATTGACTCGGTTGTAATGTGCTCGGTGGGGCGATTAATTGACCCAGTTGTACTGTGCTCGGTGGGGCGATATTCTGACCAGACTGTAATATATTTGATATCTGACGACATTCTCCGATGGACAGTTCGGCGTCATAGTGTGTGATGGATTGTATATTTTTATGTCCCGTAATTTTCATTATGTTTTGTGGGGGAACTCCTGCTTTCGATAAAGTGGTGACTGTTGACTTTCTAATACTGTGATTTGTCAACCGTGACGAGATTTCAGCTTGCTCTGCAGCATTCTTCATTAGACTGCCAAGTGTAGCCTCTCCCATGGGCCGTGGGTAATACCTGAAAATAAATATTTGGGAGAAAATGTGTAAGACATACTTTTGAGAACTTTGCATATCGACCAGGCTGTAGAATCATTTTAAGATCACTATTCAGACACACTGAATTACATCTCATTTTTCACCAATTATAATAATTATCAAAAAATTGTCGTATTTATAAATATTTTACTTTTCTAACTAAATATTAATATCACTTTCTATAAAACTTCATTTGATCTTCAGCCTTGTCCGTAATGATTTTCAGTGTCATATGATAATGTTTAAATAACATTTAAAACAAAATGGTAAAATATCATAGTGCATTATTTCACATAATAAATGTCATACCATGGCTCATTTTCTGTGCCTTTCAATCGTTGTTCTGGTACTGCTGTCAGGTAAAATGGACTGTCAGCAGCCAACATCTCGGAAGGTCGGCGACTTCTGAAGATCTAAAAAATCTTGACAGGGTGACTCAGTCACTGAAATGGAAATATTGGTCCATAAAAAAATGTTATGTTTCTCATATATTGTCACGCCAGACGGCCGATATTGATTTCAAACAAAAATATAATAGTTGTTCCAACAAATTTCACAGTACATTGTATTCACAGAATTATATCTCAAATTCAACTTCAGATGTATTTATGGATTTAAGTCGATATCAACAAAATACAGTGATAAGAAACAATATTTTTTGCACATGCTGGCCCAGATATATTTGCGAGCGGTAACTCTTGCAATTTGCTCCCATACCGTCCACGAGTAGATTGCAAGTTACCGTTCGCAACAAGCTTTATTCTCTGATGTTTCCATGCCAATTCAGACCTATTTATCTTATTAACAATGATATAGTAAACTTTCTTTACTGAATGTATGAAAAGCAAAATACTTTTTATGGACTACAAGTAGTAGTGATCACAATACATCGGACCTCCGCTCGTATGCACCTAACTTTATTGTGTCTTGAGATATTTGAATTAATAAAAAATGTATAACTAAACAAATATTTATATTTGAATGCTGATATATTGAGGATCGATTAACATTACGCCCGTGAACATTTGATCGATTCTCCAAGTATCGTCATGACAACCGTGATAGTTTTCAAGTTATTCAATTTTCTATCGACAATATCTCACAACTCAAAAAAGTTTTGCGCTTACAAGGCCAGCAAACATACCTGGTGTTGTCTGATGCAAATATCTTCGGTGTGGTCTCTCGTGTATTCGACAGATTCGCCCCATCCCTGGTCTTGCTTGCCCTCTCATTGAACTCGAGAAACTTTTCCCCATTGGATGTCGTTTTCATCTCTATATCACCGAATTTCAATTGTCTTGCGCTTCATCTCGTCCACGCAGACCGAACATTTTTCCGAAATAGTAAAATATCGTGAATTGAAGGCTTTTTGGTGTACTTGTACCTAGAGACCCAGATGAATACATGTTCTCTTCTTCTTCAGGTGTAATGTTCATGCACTTTTTTAGGTTTATTGCCCTTCCCAAGTTTCTTCAGCTCCATTTTCTTGGCCGTTAATGCTCTGATACACTGCCCAAATACTCTGTCTCGATAAATATTGTTTTTGCAGCATTGATAATGTATACTGATTCGACGAATATATTTTTTTTAAATGGAGTATATATGATTTTTTTGTGTGAAATATTAACTAAAAATGCTTGAGCACTTACTGCGAAGGATTTCAGGACTTTCACTCCTTTGATGATAATATGTGGCCACAATGTGTGTCTAGGGATGGTGCTTTGTTTTGCATTCGACCCACGTCCGACTGCCCAAGGTCCAGGGGGGCGTTTCACTAAACTCCGTAGGACTAAAATGTTCGTAAGTGCAAACTTCACATTCACACTGTTTTCTTGTACACACTTATCGGATTTACATTTATTGAGCTTAATAAATGTAAATCAATCTATTCAAATTTCCAGACGATCCTAAATTTGCACTTACGAACATTTTAGACGTACGAAGTTTAGTTAAACCGTCCCCTGGTCACTGAGGACTTATGTTCACCTTGTTTTTATGGCAAATGCGTTAAAGTTTGTTTTTTTAATATAGGAATGAATGGCCTTTTTCTTGAAAAAGTCGCGGGAATACTGGACGAAGCGATAAAAAATTACAATTTTCGAAAAAAAAGAAAAAAAAAAGAAAAGAAAATGTGTTTATTTTCCGTTTTCTTAAGAATTATTTTAACTGCGCCTCACGGTTACGGAAAGTAGTTCGGCGTGAGAGTTTACTGGGATATAAATTTTGGACAGAGACTTGCTACTGGCCAATCAAATGTTAGGGAATTTTGTAGATATTTTTGTGCTGGAATTATTTAATATTATCAAGGTTGCCAGCGAAGGGATTTGTCTCGTAATAACGATGTCCTTGTTCAGTTTCTGAATATGTAGCCGATCACCGACATAAACATTTCCATTGGATTTTGTTTCTCTTAGTATTTTTTGGCGTCTATTATGAATCGCTTGGCTTTGTCGGGTTGTACTTTTTATCTTAACCACTCTATATTTTATTCACGGACGTACATGCCGACTTTCTTTGTACTCTCCATGGGCGGATTCAGGGGGTGGGGGGGGGGGGCGGACCCGGCGCGCGCCCCCCCCCCTAAAATTCGCCCAGTAAAGATTTTTTACAAGTTACAAGGCACGTTTCATGCCAAGTGCCATGTATTCCATGCATGTTTCTGCTCCGCTCCGCTCGGTCGACTATTTTGCAATACTTGACTATAAATTATTATCGAACGAGCTAAGCTCGTTCGATAATATAGTCAAGTATTGAAAAATAGTTACCCCTAACCCGAAATCCTGGATCCGCGCCTGCTCTCAATACTGACACTAGTGGGTATCATGTCTCATGTACACGATGACATAAAGACGTCATTTACCATCATGTCCCTTGACAGTCGACATGACACATATTATATAGTGTCATCCAAACACCTTTCAACTATGACGTATATACATTATCTAATATAATTGAATATATTTATCGTCCATTAATTTCTTAAGTAGCCATGTATTAATGTGTGCATGAAAAATTCCAGGGATTTTCAACAATGTCAAGCTGAGCCACACCATTGGCAAAGACAATTGCACTTTAAAGCACTTACTGTCTGTTTCACCTTTTGCTGCCGGCGAACTTTTGGCCGTTAAGCACATTAAATCTAAAAATACATTAAATTTACGAATGCGATTTTTCATCAATAACAAAAACGTCACCTCTTCATTTTGTTTAAAAAATAGATTAAAAAAAACAAAACATTTCGGATTGTTTGGACCGATTTTCAAAATTTAACTTTTATTTTCTTAGTTACACCATTTCCATTCTATTTAATGAGTCAATTTCCAAAAACAAATTTCGATTTTCGACTCCTCCTGCAGCTGCTCCAGTTCCATCTGAAAATTGTATTCTTTTCGCAATAAAATCAATATTTTCATCAACTAAATTGTTTGGGGAGGGTGACTTTGTTATTGATGAATAAGTACACTCGCATTTAAATGTTTTTTGGATTTAATATGTTTAATAGCCAAAAGTTCGTCGGCAGCAAAACGTGGAACAGACAGTCATGTAATATGATTTTATTACGCTGTGCTAATACACTACGAGCGATTATTTTGTGCAATACTATAGGAATGAATGGCCTTTTTTGTGGAATTTATCGGGGTATTAACTTGGAAAAGTCGCGGGAATACTGGACGAAGAGATAAAAAATTACAATTTTCGAAAATTGTAATTTTTTAAGGCCTCGTCCAGTATTCCCGCGACTTTTCCAAGTTTATATCCCCGATAAATTCCACAAAAAGGCCATTCATTCCTTATAATTCCAGTATTTGAAATAAATTCATCAAGAAAATGTGTTTATTTTCCGTTTTCTTAAGAATTATTTTAACTGCGCCTCACGGTTACGGAAAGTAGTTCGGCGTGGGTGTTTACACAGAACACAGAAGTTGACACAAATTCCAGAGTACATGCGATATAATTTCGCATATTCTCTGAAATTGTTGTCAACTTTTGACTTCATTTATGGAAAATGTGTTAAATGTTGTAAATGTATTTCATGAAATAACGCAGTTGTTAGAAGGTACATAATCGCAATTTGGTTGTCTCATATGAGTCGAGTAAAACAAATCAAAGTTTGGTGAAAACAATGTGAAAATAATGACGAACGTGCTTTGCCAACTTTACCTATACCAACTTACAGTCTGTAATAGTAAGCAGTACAATAAAACGCAAACTCTATGGACGTTGATCAAATAAAATGGAGCGATTGGTTGATACAGGTCAACTGGAGTTCATAAAACGAAAAATCACGTAACTAATATCTCTAACATCACCTGAGTCACAGTCACAGAGGCATATCAGGAATTTAAAAAATGTATATCCTATAAACAATAAAAATTGTTTTCATCATGGCCCTGTGTAAAGTGGTTTAATTGAAGATAGATGATGTTGCTAGGACCGCTGAATTTTTGTTCCATGATTTAAAAAAAAGAAGAAGAGTGTTTTCATCATGGCCCTGTGTAAGGTGGTTCAATTGAAAATATATAACTATACCTGTAGCCTATTTCACCAACATTGCAAAGTATACTTATCTAGCAAAGTATACTTTGAAGGAGAAATTTTCAATTTTAGGATAAAAAATATTAATTTTTATTATACTGAATTTATTACATTATCACAGCTGTGATAATGTAATAAATTCAGTATAATAATTATGAATACTTTTAATCATCAAATATATAGTGGTTGGTTCTATATGAAATAATGCATTTTGGGAAAAAGTAAAGGATTACTCCCTCAAAGTATACTTTGCTAGATACGTATACTTCGCAATGTTGGTGCAATCGGCTACAGGACCACTGTGTTGTTTCTATTCTCACCGATATCGGTTCATAAGTATCAGATATCCGATATGTATGTACTATATTGGAATACTGACCCACTTAACTCTTGTCGTTTCGTCTCTCCGAGAAAACTACGGAGAACACATTAAGATGCGAACATAATTGACGAATATTGCAAACACATTAACCGTTCGTAAACTGCTGTCAGATCAAGCTCATTATGTGAAAAGTGGCAAATAAAAAATGAACAGCAGACGACAATATTTAATTCAACATAGTAAGGGTTAATCAACTTAATGAAAAGCGAATGCTCGACCATATAAAAGAAACAAATCGCACAAAGACTGTACATGCAAACACACAAACTAGGACACACGGAGAATTTGACGCTATAAAAATTAGGACGGGGAAAGAAGGAACGGCCCTGTCAACATGACAGTATATAGAAGGTGAGATACCCAACACAATACATAGAACACACAGTACTCACACGATATAATTCCCAACAAAAATGTACAGCGAAGCAATAACAAGGTGCATGATCACGTGGTTACAACTAAAACAACAGCGGCTGAAAGTGTTGACATCTTGCCCACTCCAAAGTAAGTATATTATTTGACATTTTCCTTAATATGCAACGGATTTTGATGAAATATGGCCTCATAAGCTGCATTTTATGGTCCCGGGAGTTCGGCACATACTTGTGTCGTTTTTGCGAAGAATCGATATCGATTCTTCGCAAAAACGACACAAGTTTGGGCCAAAGTACAGAGATCACCAAATGCAGCTTAACAAGACGCATTTGATGCGCCAGAGTTCACCAAAATCCGTAAGACACTAGCCTTGTATTCTCTATTTTCTTGTCTATATGACCAGTTGCGATAAATCAGCACGTGTAATGTACGGTTTTTTTCTGTAAGTCGTCTTCACCAATTGTCATGGATCTATTGACTATCAGTTAATTTGTTTTCATCACGTGTTCAGAGCTCCAGATAAGCTGCGTATTTCCTTAAATACCCAATTAAAATTGCCAAGACCCCAATTGAAATCAGAAGTAGCGAGTATCAATCAAAGGACTGAAAGTCCTGAAATCCTTCGCAGTTGCGACAAAAAAGTATTCTCTCAAAGAGTCGTCACAGACTGGAATGCACTCCCTAGTGATGGTGTAAATTCGAACACACTAAATAGTTTCAAAAGTTCACTCAACTCCGCCTGGAAGAAGAGACCCAGCAAATTCAACACGTGAAAATATTGTACAGACATTTTAACCATGATTTAGTTGCGCTCTCCCCCCAGTTTCAAAGACAATTATCCAATTTGACGTCGCTAAAATAGGCCAGTACACGCCTAGCTTACAAGAAACGGCATTCAACCAAGGTTGAACCAATGTAGGTAGAAAATTAAAAAAAGTACTTGCCCAGGTCAAAAAGTTACTCGCCCAGTTTTTTTTAAAAATAAATTGCTATTTCCAGTTTTTGTAATGTTGCATCTTATTTATAAAAAAAAAGCTTTTACATATGATCATTACCAAAACGTATGAGACATATTCACTATTATTGTTATTTATATTTTAAGTATTAAATGAACATAAACAAACAAATAGCAGCGAATTTGCTCAGAGGCTTGCACACTTCTTATTTTCTATAAGCGTTGAGTGACATAGATTTAGTTTAATTTATTGTGGCTATGTTTGCATGCGCTGCGTGCTGCCTTAATTATTAAATTCAATGGTTTCGGACCCGGCGCCGACCGTTTCGTCCCAAGCCGTTATGTTCTTTTTTTCTTTTTTTTTTGCTTATATTTAACGGCGGCACTGGCTCTAGGACCTTGCATGCCGTCTCCCAAGAATGGGAGAATGAACGGAGGTAGAGACTTTTTGAGAGAAGCCGGTAATTCGTATTTACAGAGCAACTACGAATTATCGGTACCCATTTACAGCTGGATGAACTGGAGCAGTGTGGATAAAGTGTCTTGCTCAAGGACACAACGCACGCCGCTAGTCAGGCTCGAACCCACGACCCTTGGATCAGTAATCCGACACACTAACCATTACGCCACGGCGCTCCTATCCGTTATGTTCGGCGTCTGAAATGCGCGTTAACCCAACTGTATACGAGACGATATATGTGGCCGCGTATACACTAGTCTATACTCGCAGTCCTATTATTTGTTAGCCCGGCCGCGTAAAGCCGACAAATAATCCGTGAATTAAACTTGCCCGATATGGACCGTGTTCAAAATCGCTAGAGATTCTACCCGTAACCGTGTACATAGACACTGCTTGAATCTTACTTCCCGCAAATTGACGTAAACTGTAAACAACAAATGGTCGCTGAATTAATACCATTTGTTGGCCGTTATCGATGGAATTAATTGGCAATTTCTTCCAAAAAAAAAAATCCTGACCTAATCTTTCACTCGCCAAACTGGGCGAGTGCCTGTAGAAAGTACTCGACCGCCACAAAAAGCACTCGCCATGGCGAGCTGGGCAAGTGAAATTTCAACCCCTGAATTATTGTATCGATTCAGCTGCGCGAAATGACCTTGTCAATTTGCATAAACTGAAGCCATCACAGGCGCTCGGATTGTTCAACAAAAATAATAGAGTCGCATTTCATCACACTATCGGAGTATTTAATGATTATGATGCATGTTTTGTTGAACGGGTATATAATAAATAGGTTTTTGGATTTGTACGGAAATATATTTCGACGTACTCGTTCGTTCGGCGGAACCTAAAATTATTCAAACTCTAAGAAAATGTTTCCTTTGTGAAGTGTATCGTACTGCATTTTCTGTGTAACGTCATTATAGATTAGTTGATGTTTTAAGTAAAATGGACACTGATTAATAATATCGATGGCTCAAGATGATTATTTAAAGCATGCGGTATGTAACTGTCAAAAAACAACAATGTTTCTGTTTTAAATCATCATCATTTCGCTGTCCAATGTTGGATTTTATCGAGCCATTGACCTATGACTATGTAAACGATTCTGTAATTTGTCGGCATAAAATGGCGGAAAACTACTTTTCATGAGACACGAGGTTAATTGTATCAGTGCGCGTGAAAAATAATATACTCAAATTAATACATGTCAGTTTATATTATATTAAATCAGATAAACATTTTGTAATATAAATGTCGTACAGAAAAATTAACAACACATGTATTACATACTACACAATATAATGTTAGCTCACTATCAGAACTATTTTTCATGGCGTATAACTACGTATAAATTACATGTGGAGCGGTCGATCATTGCGCTAAAAATATAACGTTCCTAACAAAAATATTTATTATGAAACACGACAGTTAATATTTTATAAAATCACAAACTGTTTTTAAAAATATACTGTAGCTGAAAAAAAATGTAGCTGGCCAAAAATGTGAGTGACACGTTCATAATGCACCGCTCGCTTTGGAACTCTCTCACGTGGCGTAGCTAGAATCATGAAGCATGAAGTACGTTCGTTGGTCGACAATTACTCATTTGCATAAATCATGTGAGGTCTCAAAAACCGTATAAGGACTATATCCAAGCAAATATGCTTGGATAAAAATGGGGAACACAGTCAAAACTAACGAATTACAATTTATATAGGAGGTTGGGTAATAATCCAAACTATTTCCACGCCAGAAACTCATGACGTCATGATTTTTGTCGAAGTCTACGTCATCAAATTGAACGTAATTTAGATTGGTCGGTCGACGCGCCCCGCCAACTTTACGTTCATTGCGTCACATGCACAGTAACAGGTTGAGTTATAAAACAGTTATTTCGTGGTAATTCGGGGAACAGTCAAAACTTATTACCTCTCAGTGCTGTGGACGACCCGAGGCACTATTGACCTTGGCCTCCGGCCTCAGGGTAATAGTGCCTCGGGTCGTCCACAGCACCTCGGGGCAATAGTTTTGACTGCTCCCCGAATGACCATGAACTAACTGTATATTGTTACAGGACTGCCGTTGTTCGACACCGCTCACAGCCGTGTTCAAATGTACAGCGCGTGCTGTTTGACCATGGCTATAGACATATGCTCAATTCGGGGCCAAACCAACAACTACGTAATGCAGGTGTCCCATGAAGTTACTAGAACGCGCCTTTACATCACCAGACTAGTTTATAACGGTCGCACTGAAATTTTGAAATTGATACGAGAGTTCGATCAGATGAAATTAATGCTGAAAACCGCATGCAAAAATAACAAATACTTCAACAGTGACAAAGGTTTGACATTTTTATTAGCTGAAATATGCGCGTCCCTACGGAGCCTTATAAGGGACATGAGAAGAGAAAAAAATGTTCTGACAAATTTGATTATTTCGTTAGAACACATTCCAATTTGTTCTAACGCATTCCAATTCGTTCTAACGAATTCCAATTCGTTCTAACGCATTCCAATTCGTTCTAACGATTTCAATTATTTCGTTGTAACGAATTCCAATTCGTTCTAACGCATTCAATTATTGCGTTCTAACGCATTCAAATTCGTTCTAGCGATTTCAATTATTTCGTTCTAACGAATTCGAATTCGTTCTAACGCATTGCAATTCGTTCTAACGCATTGCAATTCGTTCTAACGCATTGCAATTCGTTCCAACGCATTCAATTATTGCGTTCTAACGCATTCAAATTCGTTCTAACGATTTCAATTATTTCGTTCTAACGAATTCGAATTCGTTCTAACGCATTGCAATTCGTTCTAACGCATTGCAATTCGTTCTAACGCATTGCAATTCGTTCCAACGCATTCAATTATTGCGTTCTAACGCATTCAAATTCGTTCTAACGATTTCAATTATTTCGTTCTAACGAATTCGAATTCGTTCTAACGCATTCCAATTCATTCTAACGCATTCGAATTCGTTCTAACGCATTCAATTATTGCGTTCTAACGCATTCAAATTCGTTCTAACTATTTCAATTATTTCGTTCTAACGAATTCGTTCTAACGCATTGTAATTCGTTCTAACGCATTCCAATTCGTTCTAACGCATTCAATTATTGCGTTCTAACGCATTTAAATTCGTTCTAACGATTTCAATTATTTCGTTCTAACGAATTCGAATTCGTTCTAACGCATTGTAATTCGTTCTAACGCATTCAATTATTGCGTTCTAACGCATTGTAATTCGTTCTAACACATTCAATTATTGCGTTCTAACGCATTCAAATTCGTTCTAACGATTTCAATTATTTCGTTCCAACGCATTCAAATTCGTTCTAACGATTTCAATTATTTCGTTCTAACGAATTCGAATTCGTTCTAACGCATTGCATTTCGTTCTAACGAATTCGAATTCGTTCTAACGCATTGCAATTAGTAGTATATAGGGAGTCAAAATGATACCACCTAACGGTGGTATCATTTCTCCTCCCTATATACTACTCCACCACCCCCCGAAAAATCAAAAATTGGTTAACGAGGAAATTGTCTCCCACCAACCACGAAATATTCAAAATTGGTGTCATAAATACATCATGTTGTTTTCACGTCCAATTGAACAGATAAAACAATAGTCTTAAAAAGGATTTATTTTTGACACCAATTTATGAATTTATTCTAATAAGTTTCCGATTTAAATGCGTCCTCGCGCAATAGTCTATATTCCAACACCATATTTTCCTCCTCCGATATAGCTAATTGATTCCGTAGATCAGCAATTAATTCTACCAGCTCTAGTCTACCACGTTCACCTGTAGCCACAGGGCAGCGTAGTTGCTTATGTCTACAAAGAGTTTGGGCACTAACAAATTTACAAGGGCATCTGGGGCATTGAAATTGCGGGGGGACACAAGGAAACTTTCTACGTCTCGCTAGATGCCTTCGTAGATAGTCTTTACGCGTAAACGTCTTACAACAAGTCTCACACTCCATTATATATGTATATGTTTATGTTTATATTCAATTGGTCGTAAAAAAAACATAATGTTTTCAAGACCAATTGAACAGATAAATTTCATAGGTTATACAAAAGTATATTACAGAAAATATGATAACGTCAGAAACTAGAGCAGAAATAGAAAGTTTGAGAAGAGAAGCCGAATCTCTAGGGATTACTTATAGTAAACGGTTGAGAGTTAGGGGGTTGACAAAGCTGATAAATGCCACAAAGAATGAGGCGTTTATGAAGCGGTTTACCCGCGCCCACAAACGAGGAGCCTTTAAAGATATATCCAAAGCGGAGGAAGTATGGTAACAGAATTCAAAAAGAAAGTATTGCGGGGTTAAGGGCTAGTGTAATCAAACCTTCAAGCACAAATAATTTGTCCCAAATTAGACGCCAAAATAATAATAAGAAAAAATCTATCGTTAGTGCGATAGTGGAAAAAGGTGAAGAAATATTGGGGGCTCACGATGAAACATTGGAAAAGGTAGAAATAGAAAATGGAGGGTAGGGTAGTTACATTATCCTTTCGTAAAAACATTAACATTAACGAGTCTGAACGCATGTCCGATAAACTCGCTCCGTATCTAACAACCAATTTTTATTTGAGATATTCATATTCTTACAAGCTAGAACATATGGAGGAAATTAAAAATGGAAAACCTAAAACTATAATATTTCACAAAAATCTCGGTGGTAGCGAACCACTATCATCAATGAAACCTGTTAAAAAATGGCTGTCAGATAAGGAGCAAACACGAATAATGTCCGATAAAATAGACAGACCGAATACAAAGTGGAAGTTTGTAAGATGGGTAGAGGTTTTCGTAAAGCTAATACAGGGTAGTAGGGGAATAGATTTGGGACTACAATCCAAAGAAGCGGCAGGAGGAGAACTTCCAGAATGGCTGAAGAATAAAAAAGGTATGTATTCTTTAGATAAGTATAATGACGACCTTTGTCTGTTCAGGTGTCTAGCTATGCATATGACAGATAAAAGACCCGACAGATGTACAGAAAAGGCGAAAGAACTTAGTAAGCAATATTTTGGTAGTAATGTGGTTTCACCAATTCCTTTTTCAGATCTGAAAAAGGTTGAAGAGTTTTTTAAAATCGGTATAGAAGTATATCAACCCACCGAATGTAATGTATGGTGGTTGAAAAAGGTACCAGCACACTATAAGGCAATAGGTAATAAACCAATGACAATAGGACTGTTTAATAATCACGCATTTCTGATAAAAAACCTTAAAAACCTATCTAAAATTTACGCCTGCGATAATTGCAAACAGAAATTCACGAAAGCGAGTAATATGAAGAGACACGGACCAAAATGTATGAAAGGTGAGACAAAAATAGTATGTGATGGTAATTATTTAGAGCGCCCGCGTTCGTCGTTCGAGAAAGCGTTTTACCCAAAAGGTTCTAACAGTTATGGGGCGATCGATTGGATGTATTCTGTGGAAAAGCGGGAGGGAAAATTCACATTCACCACGAACAGTGCGGACACGGAGGTGAAAGATGGATTTTAGGAGCTCCGGTAGATGGATACTGTCCAGAAACCAATACCGTATATCAATATCACGGTCTGTACTGGCACGGGTGTGAGATTCATGCAAAGCATAAAAAGAAGAACGCGCATCCACAATGAGAAGAGATAAAGTTATTAGAAAAAGCAAAGAATTCAACCTAGTAGTTATGTGGGAATGCGAATTCCAAAGAACGGGTAAAGATATAAAGATCGGTTGTGACACTACTCTTTATCCATATCAGATAGTATACGATTTTGAGGCGTATCTCCAGCCGAGAAGTTGAAACTACAGGTAATAGTTTAGAGTACGAAGCTGAGCACGTTCCGGCAAGCGTTAGTATAGGAGATAATTTCTCAGGAACAGTAACTCATATTTGTGATAAAGATCCCGCAAAACTTATAGAAAAATTCATAGAAGATTTGAAAGTCAGGGGAAAAGCTATAAGAGAAGAATGTGTCAAGATATAAGTTTAATACGGAATATTTACGTAAAAACCAAATCGCCAAGATCGAACAGTGGATAGAGCAAGTACCGGTTATAGGTTTTAACAGCAGTAAGTACGATATAAACTTAATAAAGAAATACCTAGTAGGCGAACTGACATCAACAACAAAGAAAGTAATGGTCGGAAAACGTGCAAACGCAACAATATTTCTATTTACTCCAGAATTTAGATTTCTTGATGTAATACTTATCTAGGACCTGGTGTAAGTTACGATAGTTGGATAAAAAAGCCTACGACTGCAAAGGACAGAAATCTTTCTTTCCTTATGAGTGGTTCGATTCTCCAGACAAACTGGATTACCCAGGACTACCCGATATAGAGAATTGGTATTCCAAACTATCTGGAAAATGTTAATAGATGAAACAGAATTAAGTAAATGTCGTAGAATTTTCGAAGAAAATAATATGAAAACTTTCAGAGATTGGTTGAAATATTATAACGATTTAGATGTAGCACCGTTCCTAGAAGCGGTGGAAAAAAATGTGTGAATTTTATAAACACAGAGGTGTGGATATTTTCAAAGATGCGGTAACACTACCTGGAGTAGCTATACAATATTTATTGAGAGGAACCATTAAAGAACAAAAATCTTCAAAGACGATTATACCGGAGGATGCTCTATATGCACCAAAAGAAGAAACATACGAAATGATGAAGGACGCTCTAGTTGGTGGTCCATCAATAGTATTTACACGCTATGCAGAAGCCGGTGTTTCCAATATTAGATCAAATGAAAGTAACAAACCTTGCAAGGCTGTTTTGGGGTACGATGCAAACGCGTTATATTTATCTACGTTAAATAAAGAGATGCCGTGTGGGAGAGAAACTATACACCATATAGATACCCCACATAACCCTAAATTTATTAAAAAGTTTTGTAAAAGAGTTTTATCTGGAGACTGGTTTGGGTTTGCGGAGGTGGATATAGAAGTTCCACACAACTTAAAACATAAGTTTTTCTGAAATGTCCCCAATATTTATAAACAGAGAAGTAGAGGTTGATGAAGTTCCCACACACATGTTAAAATATTTGGAAGATACTGGAAGAACTAGAGGAAATGGAAGAAAATTGGTGGGATCTATGACCGCCACTAAAGTATTGCTGTACGCGCCACTGTTGAAATGGTATTTAAAACACGGCCTAGAAATAACGGGAGTTCATCGTGTTATAGATTATATTAGTGGTAAACCCTTCGAATGGTTCGCAAAAGAAGTTACAGCCGCAAGACGAACAGGCGATGTAGAACCAAATAAGAAACCAGTAGCCGACATAATGAAATTATTAGGAAACTCGTGTTGTGGAAAAATGATAGAGGCAACGGAGAGACATTTAAATACGACATATACGCGAGACGAAACCTGTGTTGACAAAGCATTAAGATCCGCGTATTTTGATGATTTGGAAGAGATAGGATATGCGTACGAAATATCTTCAAGAAAACCCAGGTGTGCGCTAAAGAGACCATTCCATTGTGGAATAGCGGTTTATCAACTAGCTAAATTGAGAATGTTGGAATTTTACTACGAATTTCTAGATAAATACATAAAAAGAGAAGACTTTGAATTAATACAGATGGATACAGATAGTATGTATATAGGAGTTAGTGGAAAAAACGATAGAGGAATTTGATTAGACCTAACTTACTAGACGAGTTGAAAAAGAAAAAAATAATGGTTGGCTTGGGATAAATGGAGCGAAAGAGAGCCCGGACTTTTCAAAATGGAATTTAGCGGGGATAGGCGATAGCGTTATCTAGTAAGTGTTTATTTTGTAGAAAAAATTATTTCACTAAAGATAATTTGGAACAAATTAAAATAATAAAAACTCTGCGAAAGGAATGTCCAAGAGAACTAACAATTTAAATTGGGATAGATATAAACGAGTACTAAGTGAAACTACAGAAGATGGAAAACACATTATAGATGTAGCACAAAATAGAGGATTTAAAATGAAAGACGGCGTTATGAAAACGTACTGTCAACAAAAATTAGGACTCTCGGCATACTACGATAAAAGACGCGTGTTACCAGACGGAATACATACAGAACCTCTATTGATTTAAGTAATCGGGGGTAGCTGGGTGTCAGAAGACACTATAAGAAGTTCTTCGCGAACAAACCCTCGAGATGGCCCATCATCCAAATAGTAGAGCACGGGCTCATCGGGTTTGGTAATAGATCGATCTAGATGATATACATTGAGAGACCACACTGGATCAGTCGCGCGGCGGCTGCCACCTTCGAGCTCTCCCGGTTGATAGAGGTACCGGACGTCAATATCTGATGGAAGCCGCTGCTCCTCTAAACCAACGGGTCGCCCGCGCGAGACGGCAGAGGGCTTGCTCGTCACCCTTTTAAACTTGATAGCATCTACAGGCTTCTTACCTATCAATCTGGTCACCTCTCCGTTCAGTGCGGAGACCACGGTGGGCAGTCTGGCCACCCACTCGGTCGACCGTGAATGGGGGTCTACAAGTTCTTTGGCGTATTGGTGTCCGAACAGTCTCTCAGCCAGGGTTCGATTGAAGCGTTCCACGATCCCCTGGTCCCGGTGGATGTTGACGCGGCCGCGTCTGATAGAAACTTTATGCTTAGAGAACAATAGATGAGAGACCGCGCCCATGAACTCGCGGCCGGGATCGACCTGGAGAAGTCTCGGCCATTTGAGAGGACTCCTCTTATATATTCGGGAAAGAGCCTCGGCCACTTCCTTAGACTCTTTAGTGGCCAACGGCTCAGCCCCCTTGTAACGACTCGCTACGTCAACCGATTGTCAGTGCGTACTTGTACGTTTTGCGACCGACGCGATCGTGAGGGAGAAACAGGAGATCCGCTTGGTGAACTTGGTTCGGCACCGGCACGTCGAAATTTCGGGCGCGGAATATTGTGAGGCGCGGGTAAATAGATCTGCCAGATGGCCTGCTTCTTGAGCCATTCCTTGACAGCGTTTTCTGAAACCTTGGTCGCCGCCGCGAGGTTCTTGATGGCCGCGAGTCCCTTCCAGTAGCCGCGTGGACTATAGTATGTATTCGACAGCTTGCGCGTTAGTTTGGTATCAAGTTTGCGCGTGTTCATCGTATGCGAAGTATTCTAATATATCGGACAATCTCCAACATGCCCTCGCCAGTTCGTCCGGTAACTGCGTCGTTAATAATAAACCTTTGTTGGAAGTTTCGCTGCAGCCCCAATCGCGTTTGGGTTGGAACAGGAGAGGGAAATCTAATTCATCCAATCTCGATTGGGAGGAATCTAACATCCGCTTTGCGAAAAGGGTGGCCGCTTTTTCGTCCTCGAGACAATCTCGGGCCAGACGAATCATACTCTTTGCACCAGGTAAACGATGCTTTTGGGCAGTGTAGCCTACATCAATCATAGCGTTATAAAGTTCGTCAACTAACATCGTTCTATATATATATATATAAAAAAAAAATGTTTTAATTAATTAATTTAAATCTCGATTGAATATAATAGCCGGCGAGACCCACCACACCCATTCCACGATGATGAACGCGATCTCGCGGTCCTTTTGGGGCTCTGACGGTACATAGAAATCTGAAAGTTGGGGCTCGGGATCCATTGGATCGAGATTTTCTTTTGTGCGGATATGCCAGCGCGTACTCGCGGTTGGCTTCTTCAACGTTCTGAAAGTTTGCGCGGCGTGATTTTCGCGGCGAAGCTCTTCATTGACCCAGTCCAGATGGGCGGTTCGTTTTTCGACCATGCTTCCTTTGCGCTATTGAGTTGTTCTACAGCTAAATCATGACGCTTACGCTCCTCATCCACGTTCGAGCTTTTCATTTTAGAGAATATAAAGTTGCTACCGCTGAACGCCAATGCGTTTACAAGCGCACCACCTACTATTACTGCGATTGAAGCCATTTATTTCCATATATTAACTGGTAGAATTCCAGCTTTAACTAGATAATCTCGGGTCCAAACTGCGGCCGCTACATCTAAGGTCGCGAGCCCTACGTCTCTCACAGTAAAGTCCAATTTGGGAGCGGTTCCTCCTAGGGCCATCTTTGATAGTCGAGCATACCGATACTGAAACCCGATATCACCACGGCGTGATAAAGCGCATTCACTAACATTTTACCATCTTGTTCAGCCATTGTTATAATTATTGCATATAAAATGGGTCGCGATCAATGTTTAAATGGGGCGCATCCAAATTCAACATTGTTGATGATTGGTGTTTAGATAACTTTCTTTCTGAACACTGGCTGGTTGATCTGGTATTTCCACACGCACAGGGCACCAACAACTGCCAGACCACCACCAACAACCCAACTCCAATTCACGAATTTGGGTTCAATCGGATTCGCCCAACTCCAACGGTAGTTGGTATTGGGTGTTGAGTGTGCTTCCAATTCGTGAATTGGGGGTGTTGTTGTACTCAACTCTGTATTCAGATGTTTTGCTGTCTCCGTCCCCGATTGCAACCCCAATCTCGATTGGAGTTTAGCCTCTCGAAGCTCGGCGAGTATTTTATCTTGTTTAACTTTTCGGGTGGCAGCCGCCGCCCTCCCAGCTGCCTGTCTTTTGGGATTTTTTATATGCGGTATGTCATCCAGTGGCGGAGTAACACTCTGGTTCGATTGTGTTGGAGCAATCTGGTTCAACTCCGTCACTCTCGTGGGTGTGTCTTGTGTCATCATTTATAATATTAATATTAGAGCTTATAGTTCGTGGGCATATATGTCCAAATTGACAGTGTTTACGTGGTCAACGCGGTTGTCAGCGGAGCTAAATACATTCCAAACTTGTGATAAATTGAGCAGCAGGTTAGTTCTAAGAGTGTGTCCTATAAAAAGGGTCAGTCTCTAGATCGTGAACAACCCTTCGGTGTTTGGTATAGGGAGAAGAGTCTACTAACGGCTTGGTAGCGTACAAATGAATAGCCGCCGATCCAAGAGTTTTTGTCATCTCTGCTCCCAATTTGGATTCGTATCGCGCATACATTTTATCGATCTCCGCATGACATCTTATCCACCTGAAAAAACTGAGAGACGCCTACGAGATAATGCTCGATTGTCCCCAGCAACCAGCGCAGCTACCGCTCTCGTCGCGCCGCATTTTCATTTTCATTCGGAGTCGTTGCACTCAACCCAGATCCCGATTGCTCTGTCGGATCATTATTGTTGGCAGTCGGAGTTGAGGTTTCTTCTATTAGCTGATCGAGAAGTTCGTCGCAGTTCATTTTTCTTAATTTTTTCAAAATTAGTAATTTAACTATTCTAACAAGTCTCATCACTTTAACATATTTATTTAATTTTTTCAAAATTATTAAAATAATAAATGCGCACCACCCGATACTTATGATCACCATTATGCTCGCAACAAAGCTCGCAGCGGAGCACCAAATTGTTAACATTGTTAACCATTGTTCAGTATTTGTTCAGTATTTGTTCAGCATTTGTTCAGCATTATTCAGCATTTGTTCAGCATTATTCAGCATTATTCAGCATTATTCAGCATTTGTTCAGCAATTGCTAAGCATTGCAATAGCTTATTACTTTGCAATTTTCCTAATTTTCCTAATTTTTTCAAAATCGTTAGATTTAGTTGATAACTTTATAAGCAGTTGGTTGATCAGTCTTTAGCAGAAGCTTGGCGTGCTTAGTTTTCGAAAGTATCTGTCGAACCTCCAGGCGCTCCTCGCGCGTTGGGATAACGTCATTCTCTCGAAGACAGTCATCGAATGAGTCTCGGTCCTTGCAGTGAAAGAGGGCGACCCATTTCGTTTGCTCGCGCAGATCCTTGAGGACGGCGTTGTATTTTTGAGTGGATATCCATACGCTTTGCCTCGCATGGCGGCCAGAAAATGCGAGCTCGGAGAGCATGTCCTTCTTTTTGGTCATCGCCGCCTTGGCTGAGCAATCGTCAATCACGTATAGGGTGGGCTCACCCTGAAATATTTGGTATAAACCACGCAACCAATCGTGAAGCCTATCACCGGGGTCAATAACGTATACCTCAGGGTCGGTCCATATCCACGGGCACCGCTGATAAGTATCGTTGTGCCGCACAGTGGGACATAGGATCACAATGTGACGAAAGGCATCGCGGTAGGATCCTCGAGTAAGTTGAGGATGAAAACCGTTTTTCCACATCTGTCTGCCCACATATTATGGCGGAGTGAGCATCTCCAATCGTGAATTGGTATTGATTGCTAGATTTCTTAATTTTTTCAAAATTATGTATTAATAAATCGTTAGATGATTTTTTTATTAATAAATCGTTAGATTTAGTAGATCGCTGATACGTATCGACCATCTTCGATGTTGAGTTGTGCGTCTGTAATTATATAAGTACACGTTCAATGGCCCGGCTCCGTCCGCCTCTTTGGTTATCTGGATCGTCACACCCTCACTAGCGTTCTCAACTTGGCGTCCGCTACCGTGTATTTGGTCATCGTCGCTGGCTCGCATGTCTAGCCATAACGCGTATTTGGTATTCAGGAACTCCGCGAGGGAGACGGCCGAGAGATGCAGGTCTTTAGCAACTGCTGCAACCTCCGGAGAGCGCTTAGATCCGGCAGCAAACTGCTTTCTTACTTCATCCCACTGCTGGTGCGCGCGAAGACCCGCGCTGTAGAGTTGATTGGGGACTCCCTCGATCGTCACCTCTACCTTCGTGATTTTGGGGTTATAGAATCTGTCGTTTTTTCTAGCACCGAACGCGAACCGAGCATCCTCGAACAACATCAGTATCCCTTTCATCGAGCGGGCGGGTACGTTGACGTTAATATTCCACAATGTGTCGCTTTTGTTTTTCGGCATCTTGCGATGGCGAAGAACTCGGTCGTAAAGTATGGCAACGCGCCCGGCGTACTGGGTTCTGATCAATCGCGCTAGTTCGGGCATCGTGACCATGTCGTACTCCAGCGAAACATTATCGATCGTATACGTCGATAACTGGTCGGTGGTCATGATAACTCGGCCGTAGTCGTTGAACGTTAGTTCGTATTCGAGGCGGTCAGCCAAAGCGCTCTGATAGTAGGGCATGTGACTCTCCAGCAACTCAAAGTCGAGCGGGATGTAGAAGACGGTTGCCGTAAGCGCCCGCGACCGCGTTGTCACTCGCGTTGTTATCTGCCTTGTTAGCAGCCCCGATTCTAAGTTTGGTTACGTTCTTATTTTTGCTGGTGTCAATACCTTGATAGACAGCGTTTTCAAGCTCGTGTGACGTCTTCCACAGGTCCTGATAGCAATGGTAGACGTCGCTGTCATCGATCGACATCACCTCATTACCAGAAATCTTTATCATAGTCTTCTTGACTATGGCGCGACCCAGGTTCTGAACGACGGTTCGGTCCGCGTCCGTCGACGTTAGCGAAATAGTGAAAGCGAGGCGAACAGTACCCGGAACAATGACGTCGTTAGCTCCGAGGTTGGGGAAGCGGACTAAGAGCTGCTGGTTCTGGTCGATCGTCGATGGGTTGTTCGTAATAACGACACTCTGTCTCACGCCTTTTGCCCCGAGGGGCTCACGCAGTCTGCGGTATGGATTGAGTTTGCGACCGTATTGACTCGAAGACATAATTAATTTTTTCAAAATTATTGAAACTATTAAACCCGTATGGTTTTGTCTTTAATACATAATTAATTTTAAGAAAATTATAAATATGGCTGATTACATGGACGAATTCGATCGCACTACGGCGACCGAGAGATTACCTCGATGGTGATGATGATAACTTCGAGGATTCCCTCACGACACCCACCATAGAAACTCCAGTTCCAATCCAATCACAATTGGGTGACGCTACCACTAGTCAAAGTCAGGAATTACTTGAGGGAGCTGTAAACGACTACTACAACAATTTGGCAGCAGAAAAAGGTCTGGTCCCCTCTGTCGGTCGCGACTACTCCAAGTTCAAATTTATGAGCGGTAAATTGCGACTAAGAGCAGCACTAACTGTCCAATTAGTTAACGGGAGGACCGAAAACCACTATCACTAAACACCATTGCAGGAAACCGGGGCGGTGGCCAACTCATAAGGGACGAACTAGGCTTCACGGATTGGAAGAGGGTAAAACAATTATACCGGCCCGCGCTGTAGAGGCCCTAAAGTCTACCGACGAAACTATAGCGAAGACGGTCACCGCGATAGAAAAAAACGGTCGAGCTCAGCGAGGTCCCTCAAATAGCCACCGACGTTATTAACACTATGGAGACCACGTTCAGCGTCCAATCACAATTGGGGAAAATACTCAACGATGACCCACCGTTACCTCTTCGAGAACTCCGTGGACTCGATAAGGCTCTACAAACGTCCGGGGCGAACTGGTCCTTAACCTCTCCAAACTCACGGCGCTGGATGAACATATCGCGCTAGAAGAAAGAAAACTGGAGGAAGCCGGTGACGATAGAGAATCTACCGAGCGGATCAACAAACTCCTGCGGTCTTTGCGGGATGAAAGAGAAGCTCGCTTGGAGGCCGCCTCGGCTAACCGTGAGGCTCTCCGCACACAAATAAGTCGGATCCGCGAATCAATCTCGAGGGTCCTGCACGAGGAGACGACACTCGGTGAGCGTCTTCGCACTCTGTTCAGAGAGCAGGGCGTCACGATAGCAAGCATCCTCGTTGCTATCGGCATGACTATATCGACCATAGTTCTAACTTTCACTGGTGGTGCGGCGCTACCACCCGCTCCAGCACCAGCACCAGCACCAGCACCCTCTCCATCCGGTGGAGCCAAGGAGTGGATAAAAAAACAACTAAAAAAAAGCCCTCGCCAGTCTTCTAGCTAAATTAGCTGGAAAGGCGGCTGCCGCACTACCTGGACTGATCGGAAGTATCGTTTCTTACTTGCTATCTATATTATCAAAAAACGGCGGCGGATGGCTAGCCAAAAATTAACCTGGGCTTTAATCGTGGCAATCGCCGGTCTCCTACTATTCTTCGCCAGAGAGTTCCTACAACCAAAGCGTAAATAATCCGATCGCCACGAGGGCGATGACGAGCCCCAATTTCTCCTCCTCGTGTATTGTGCTTCCAATTTCAACATTGTTGATGATTGGTGTTTCTCCAATCGCGATTGGTCTGTTGATGGAACTCGATGGTGCATCCAATTTACGAATTGGGGTACTGGGTTCGATTTACGAATTGGGGGAGGTGTATCCATTTTGTGTTTTATGAAATCGGTTCCACTGTTGGGGGTGCGCTTGATGATATCCGTGTTCACGTTACCGTTGTGGCCGATTTTTTGATTGGCGGTGGCGATTACGATATGATTATTGTAACCGTCAACCGGGTCGTCTCGTAGTATCATATTGCTCGGCGCCATATAAAGACCTATTCCAAATACATAGTCTACTGGGGTGCTGGCATTCTGTAAAACGTCTTGATTAATTCTGGATCGCCTTCTCCAGGTCCACCCTAGCTGAGATGGCGTCCTCTACAAGTGCCAAAAATTGTTTTTGTGCATCAAACGCTGTTCCCATGCCCAGTATAGAACTGCGAGTTTGTTTTTGTGCGCCGAGAATGGCCCAGACGTACGTGCGAATGGAGTCGTTGACGCGAGTAACCCCGGCCTGCGTGAACCCTAGACCCGTATCTAACATAAATGTACCCCACGCGTTCTGAACCTCAGCAGCCTGCTGTATGTAATCGACGTGAGCCAGTTTCGGAGGTAACATTTTACAAGAAAACACGCCACAGTGTCGACCTCCAGACACTTCCGTCCCGAAAGTCATAGTCGCGGGGTCAAAATTCCCGGCGTTCCGACTGACGATGTGGTCACCGGAGTGATCGTGTCTAAAATCAGTCTGTGTCCAATTCCCGGACTGGCCGTGAATGAGAACGTCCCCGAGGCCGGTGCTGGTAGGAAATGCTTTCTGTCTCCAGTCCGCGTCTTTTGAAACGTAAAATTCGTTACACAGTCTTTCAAAGGCCATACGGTTATATGTGTTGGAAATGGGATCCCAGGCGTCGTCTTGAGGTAGTGAAATACCTAGTTCTTTGAGAATCCTCCTAATAGTATAATACACGTGAAAGTTGTAGACACTTCGGAGCATGACATTCTTGGATGTCAGATGGTCTTTATATGAAACTCCACACCCGGCTGTTGCGCACCATACAGCGAAATTTATTTGGTTCTGCCAAAACTGCATCGGTGTTGCTTTCCAGCCGTTTACCACCTCCATCGTAGTAATCTTGGGCAACCTATATTGTTCAAAGATGTTAGGGAAGTTGGTGGCAAAGCCACTGTCCGGTCTAACCGTTACGGTTGGGTGTACAAGGCGGTTAACAACGTCTTTTTGTGTGTATTTACCTCCGACCGCGTACTTTACATTAGAGTTAAAGCTAAATGCTTTGGTATCCATTGAAAGATATTATTATGTTTGCTACTATAACTAATGTTCAAAAAGGGAGTTGTGAACTTCAAAAATTAATAGACAACTGCTGCGGAAAACGCCGGGTAGGCCTTAGATCAATCACGTTCACGGTTGGATGGCAGAATGTGGGGAAGAGTGAAGGGTTTTACTATGTGAAGGATGGACAACAATTAGGTGTAAAGCTGCCTCACGGACTGTGGGGAATAAGACAGCTCAAAGATTTTGTCAACTCAGAGCTTGACGGTATAATCAACCTCACAGTATCGAATGTTACCGGGCTCACAACAATGATCATCAGCAGTGATGTAGTGGTCTCCCCGGGGTGGGTATTCAACTCGGTTTTAGAGAGACATACTCCTCAAACAAAGGAGTGTTCACCCCGGGGTGAGTACGTCGGTGATAACCCGGTGGACTTCACCTTCACGAAAACTCTCAGGGTGCACCTGGATCGGGTGAACACATCGTACAACACGATAGACGGATCCCCCAGCACATTACTGAAAACTGTGCCCGCCAGCGATTGTTTCTATGGCGAGACTGTAACGTTAGACTTCCCACACCCAGAGATGAAAGTTTTGGAATCGGGACACATCCACGAGTTGAAGATTTATATTCTTGATGATAAAGGGCGAGAGTTGAAGAACGATTACCCGATTTCGGTCGTCCTAGAAATTTAAACAAATTAATTAATTTTAAGAAATTAGAATTAAACGCATGTTCGTAATATATATTATCAACATTATGAGTATATACGGACCAGGTAGTTCTTCCGATTGGGTGACAAATTCAAATAATTTGGAACCTGCAGAAGGGGGATTCATCCCGACAGAGGGCGACTTTTTAACTACCCAAAAAACAAAGGCCTTGATCAATAGAACTATATCGAGGGCCACGGACGAGATTCACAAGAGTCTACTATCACAACTTAGAGAATATGCCGTGGCTGTGAATACACAAAGTCGTGAAGAAACGCATACGGAACTAAACGAACTAGGTAAAAAAATAACCAAATTTAGAAAAGAGGCCCGGTTGGGGATTGATAAAGCCCGAGAAGACCGCCAGACTGACATTACGGGGGTTTATGATGCGTTGCGCTTAGAAGACTCTCTCAGCAAAGAAGCTACACTTGCTGAATTAGACGGGAAAATAATCGATTTTCGAAATGAGGCCACGTCGGGTATTGAGAAAGCACGAGAAGACCACCAGGCGGACCTTATGAAGGCTTATGAGGTGTTGCGCTCAGAGGACTCTCTCATCAGAGAAGCGACACTTACTGAACTAGATAAAAAAATAACCAAATTTCGAAAAGAGACCCGGTCGGGTATTGATAAAGTCCGAGAAGACCACCATTCTAACCTTGCAGAGGCCATTGCGGAGGCTTATGATGCGTTGCGCTTAGAGAACTCTCACAGTAAAAGAATCGACACCACTTACCGAACTAGATGAAAAAATAGCCGAATTTATAAAAGAGACCAGGTCGGGGGTTGAGGGGGTCCGAGAAGATCACAAAGAGGCCATTGCGGAGGCTTATGGGGCGTTACGCTCAGAGGACTCTCTCAACAGAGAAGCGGCACTTACTGACCTATATGAAAAAATAACCGAATTTAAAAAAGAGACCCGGTTTGATCTTGATGGAGTCCGAACGGGTATTGATAAAGCCCTAGAAGACCACCAGGCGGATATTACGGAGGCTTATAGGGTGTTGCTCTTAGAGGACTCTATCAACAGAGAGCGACACTTACTAAACTAGATGAAAAAATAACCGAATTTCAAAAAGAGACCCGGTCGGGTATTGATAAAGCCTTAGAAGACCACCGGGCAACCATTACGGAGGCTTATGATGCGTTGCGCTTAGAGGACTCTCTCAACAGAGAAGCGACACTTACTGAACTAGATGAAAAAATAACCGATAAACTGAAACAATGATCGTATAGCCGCGACCAAAGCTCTTGAGGAGGCCTCTTATGAGATTCGTACTGAGGCATATAACGCAAACAATGCGCTTGCCGGAATAGTGAAAACAATGAAAACACCAAAACGTGTCATAACCAGTTTGGGTGCTGAAGCGGGGCCCATTGGTTGTGGGGCACTATGAATATTCGTTCGGTGCCAAAGCGAGTAATAAATATGGGGGATAACACTATGACAGCTGCAGGTGAAGTTATCCAAATGGCGGTCTGCTCGGTTAATGCTAATGGTAAACCTGTGGGCGCGGTCGCGATAAATATTGTAGTAGATGGGGAAGAACGGGGGGTTGGAGTCACTAAAATCTCTGGAGATAGTTCGACGGTGGTTTCGTTCTCCGGTGATGATCGAATTAGACTTTCCCAAGGTAGTGTTATTAACTTTGTTACGAAAATCGGTGACTCAGAGAGTTCTTCCACTATTGTCTCATTGTTAATTGAACTTATTGTGTAAATATAATATATTGAAATAAATTTAACTATGAACGAATCACCGCTTCCAATTGTCAATACCGATCCACCAACACTGTATCCAACTCTCAATACCACTCCACCAACACTGTATTCAACTCTCAATACCACTCCACCAACACTGTATTCAATTAACGAAAAAAGTTCAGATTTTAGGTTGAATAATATCGTCGCTATGCAGGATATTTTAGTTAGAGAATGTGCAAATAGAAAAAGACACTCTAATAAATATAGGCGCGCGGCAAAACAGCTGAAGCATCTAGTACGGTTCTGGCAAGTGTTTCTGTGTTGTGTGGGGCGGGGGACTGCTGCAACGCTATCTACAATTGTAATGATTCCACTTGCAGGGGTTTTGAGTGGAATTACCGTTTTATCTGGAACACTTTGTATGGTAATTAGGGCGGCGGGTGGAAAACTCGAGAAAAAAAGTAGAAAACATGATAGAATATCCGTTCTCGCTAGGTCTAAGAAAATAGCATCGACGTTATGGTGTCCAAAGCGTTGGCCGATAAGAAAAATATCAAATTTAGAGTTTGAATCCGTGGTGGAAGAAATGGGAGATATGAAGAATTAAAAAATGATATAGGATCAAGGCGCGCGCCACCATGCCAAAAATTGAGTGTACTGATTGGGATAAATTTTTTAGGGTAAAACTTGGAAATAAAGTCGGAGGAAATGTTACAGCACCATTATAAAATAATATAATTTAAAAAATAATTTAAAAAAAAAAAAAAAAAAAAATAATAATTTAAAAAAAAAAAAAAAAAAATTCTTAATTTTATAATTTTCCTAATTTTTTTTTTTTTTCAAAATTATATTGGTGCAGTAAACAAATTTACATACCTATACAACATGTGTTTTTCACTGAGAATTATCGGCTCTGTTTACCTCGGCTATCAATTTACGCATGGGCCATAACCCGTGTAATTGAAACATTGTCGTTACAACATAAATTAATTACTATGTAATAATAGGGAGTGTTCATCTTTAAATTATTAAAAAAAATATAAAATAATTAATAAAATAACGAACCATCACATGTTTTCTTTCGCCAATATGTATTAATAAATAATTATAATATGCACACCATTTGTATGTTGTATAGGAAAACTGATGAGTATATATATGTTTGTTGACCTTACAACAATTGGTCTCATCTCGTGCATGCCATGTTGTTGATCCGGTATGACGTCCGTTCTCGTCTGTTTAATGGTAGCAGTCTTATGCATATGTGTGTATTTGGCGATGTAATTGTGTAGCTCAAAGGTGCCGGCCTAAAAGATTTCTGCCTAAGAGCTTTGCAATTTCGGAAACCAAATTCACACATAGGCTCGTCTTACTTCGCTGGTTTCTCTTAATAGAGGAATTGGCAATGGGGTTCAAGGCGACCCAGAATGTGAGCCAACAGATGCGTGGGCTTAAGAAAGGTCCCAACACCCCAGTGGCTGGGTGTCCGGCTAGAAATCTGCCCAGTCGCTGGGGTGTTGTGCACGAGTGGAGGCTTTTGCTATTTTTTTTTTTAATTTTTACAAATTATTAATATCTTTATACGCGATAGACCTAATCGTGTAATCTCTCTATAAAATGGACACCTAATTTACATGTTCATAACACTGTGTAATTGGAACATTGTCGTCTGCTTGGTGTGATTATACATAAATTAGTTCTGTTCAATAATTTTCAATTTCTTCTAATAATTTTCCAATTTCTTCGTTAAAAGCGATATTGTAGAAACGCATATCCGTAAACGAATCTTTGATTTTAAACTGTTTTATAAAATTAGTTTGATAATGTTTCGGTAGTGTTTCTCCGATCCTATTTAGTCGCTTCATTATATAAATTTGATACTTATACCGGCGACATAATTGCCGGTTTAATATTGTAAATGCAACGTTTTTATCGCAGCGTAATAAATTACGCTGATATTTCATGTATTCGATATCACATAGTATTGTCATTTTACCGTGTTTTAATACTGTAGAAACAACAGCGTCAAATCCTTCATCCAAATCATTATAAACGTCCAATTCGTTGTGTATTTTATTATCCATTTTGTTATAATATTTTATTATTATAACCTATTATTATATGTTCAATTGGACGTGAAAACAACATGATGTATTTATGACACCAATTTTGAATATTTCGTGGTTGGTGGGAGACAATTTCCTCGTTAACCAATTTTTGATTTTTCGGGGGGTGGTGGAGTAGTATATAGGGAGGAGAAATGATACCACCGTTAGGTGGTATCATTTTGACTCCCTATATACTACTCAATTCGTTCTAACGCATTCCAATTCGTTCTAACGCATTCAATTATTGCGTTCTAGCGCATTCAAATTCGTTCTAACGATTTCAATTATTTCGTTCTAACGAATTCGAATTCGTTCTAACGAATTCAATTAGTGCGTTCTAACGCATTCCAATTCGTTCTAACGAATTCAATTATTGCGTTCTAACGCATTCAAATTCGTTCTAACGATATCAATTATTTCGTTCTAACGAATTCGAATTCGTTCTAACATATTTCAATTCGTTCTAACGCATTCCAATTCGTTCTGACGCATTCAAATTAAAAACTCAGCGGCTGGATTTCAAATAAACAGTGCAGTAACAACAACAACAACAACAGTGCCATTGCCGCCATTGGCATGACGAAGGTTTCAAAGGGACTGTGGGCGGATAGCTTTTAAAAGTGGTACCTGGGGACGATTTTCTATATACTTCACTACCGACCCTGCAAGTTACACAAGTGTGTCTAGAAAAATAGGTTTATGAATATTTCTTGACTTTGGGAGGCTTGACTAGGTGTATGTTTTAGAATATTTCATAATTCTACGAAACTGAATGTTAGCTCCGGTTGATTTTGACATCTTGAAAAATGGCGCATGCTATGCTGTCTCGCTGGTACGGTTTGGCGTCAGAATTTAAGGTATTTTTTCTGGCATTTGTAGCGAAAATTTGAGGTGGTTATGACCCCGCTTTGGAACCATTTTCAGGAAATGGTGTGGTGATACATGTGATAGAACAAGACATAACAAAGTCTCTGTGCCTCATGTTTTGATGAAAACAATTCCAACAAATTCAGTCGTGTTTAAATTTCTGGCCAAAAATAGGTGGGTGGGGTAACTTTGTAAAAATAATTAAACACATCTGATGCGGTTACTGCATTTGTATTGTGTCGCGCGATTTGTACTTCATTTGCGAGTATTTTTCAATGGTTGTCGCAAGAGCTCCTTAACTGATTGTGATTGGCGGTGATTTTTATAACTCACCGGCCGCCCTCAGAAAAGCAGTCAATTTTGGCTATTTTCAACCGTCCCGTGATACCTAAGCTGACGTTGCTCGCCGGAAGTTCATCCCATAAAGAATCAGCCCTACACATCCGCTGGAAATGGTGTACAATAAGTCTGTCAGAAATGGCTAATCTACCATCCCGAAATTAAAATGGCATGACGGCTAGTCAAACAAGCCAAGTTTATGGAACGCCATGACTGCCTTAACTGAAGACATGTACTGCTCTTATATGGTTTCGTATTTATCTTATGCCAGTTCGTCTTTACCTTGTGTGGATTCGTGTTTATATAAGGTCAGTTCGTCTTTATCTTATGTCAGTTCGTATTTATATTATGTCAGCTCGTCTTTATCTTGTGTGGATGCGTGTTTATATTATGTCAGTTCGTCTTTATCTTATGGCAGTTCGTATTTATCTTGTGTGGATTCGACTTTGTCTTATATCAGTGTATCTTTACGTTATGCCAATTCGTCTTTATGGTATGTCAGTTCATCTTTATCTTATGTCAGTTCGTCTTTATCGTATGTGGATTCGTGTTTATATTAGGTCAGTTCGTCTTTATCTTATGTCAGTTCGTATTTATCTTATTTCAGTTCGTCTTTATCTTGTGTGGATGCATGTTTATGTTATGTCAGTTCGGCTTTATCTTATGTCAGTTCATATTTATCTTGTGTGGATTCGACCTTATCTTATATCAGTGTATCAATTCGTCTTTATCTTATGTCAGTTCATCTTTATCTTATGTCAGTTCATCTTTATGGTATATCAGTATATCTTTATCTTGTGCGGATTCGTCTATATCTTATGTCAGTGTGTCTTTATCTCGTGCAGATTCGTCTTTATCTTATGCCAGTTAGTCTTTATCTTATGTCAGTTCGTCTTTATCTTGTGTGGATTCGTGTTTATGTTATGTCAGTTCGTCTTTATATTATGTCAGTTCGTATTTATCTTGTGTGGATTTGACTTTATCTTATATCAGTGTATCTTTACGTTAGGCCAATTAGTCTTTATCTTATGTCAGTTCATCTATATCGTATGTCAGTTCTTCTATATCTTATGCAAGATCGTCTTTATATTAGGTCAATTTATCTTTAGCTTACTTCAACTAACTTTTTTATTTTTTTTATCTTATGATCGTATGTTTGTTCGTCTTTATATTGGCCGCCGGGCTGAGAAATGGGACAGTATGGTGTTTACAATAATTGACACTAATTGGATATACAATTCCTTTTGCACACTCACATAGAAAATGACTCGATTCTAATCGTCTTGCTGGTGTTATTAATGCTACTCCATTGATGGAATAACGAATATCGTAGACCCTGATAAGACTGTGCGGAGGCACAGGCTGGTCTGGGGCTACTCTGGTCGCATATGTCGTAAGGTCCATTTTGTCAGCCGAGGGGCATATATTGTGTCGGGTTGACATTATCTTTTGTGGGTATATCTTAATCTTATGTGGGTTCGTATTTATCCCTGGTCCGGGTTAGTTCTTTTTCTTATCTTATGTAGATTTGTATTTATCTTAAGTGCAGTTCTCTTTATGTTCTGTCGTTTCGCCTTTATGTCGAACATTGTTAATATGGGATTTATTTATTGGAGAGATATTTGTGTTGACACCGGCTATTTCTTTCCCGCAACACTGACAAAAGATAAATACGAACTGATATAATATAAAGACGAACTGGTATACGATAAATACGAACTGACATAAGATAAATACGAACTGACATAATATAAATACGAACTGACATAAGATAATTATTCACTGAAATAAGATAAGTACGAAGTGATATAAGATAAAGATGAATACACATAATATAAATATGAATCCACATAAGATAAAGACGAATCGACATAAGATAAATACGAATCCACATAATATAAAGACGAATTGACATAAGATAAATACGAATCCACATAAGATAAAGACGAATCCACATAAGGTAAAGACGAATTGACATAAGATAAAGATGAATCGATATAAGATAAATACGAATCAATATAATATAAAGACGAAATGACATAAGATAAATGCGATTTGATATAATATAAATACAAACTGACATAATGTATGGGCGAACTGACATAAGATAAAGACGTATCCACATAATATAAAGATGAATCGACATAAGATAAAGACGAATTGGCATAAGATAAAGATGAATTGACATAAGATAAAGATGAATAGACATAAGATAAAGACGAATTGACATACGATAAAGATGAATCCACATAAGATAAATGCGAATCCACATAATATAAAGATGAATCCACATAAGATAAAGACGAATCGACATAAGATAAATACGAATCCACATAATATAAAGACGAATTGACATAAAATAAAGACGAATCCACATAAGATAAAGACGAATCCACATAATATACATACGAATTGACATAAGATAAAGATAAATCGACATAAGATAAATACGAATCCACATAATATAAAGGCGAATTGACATAAGATAAATACGAATCGACATAAGATGAAGTTGAATCCATATAAAATAAAGATGAATCCACATAAGATAACAATATTAGTTCAGTTAAGGCAGTCATGGCGTTCCATACAAGTTGCCCAATGTAGACATATACTGAGTTGCAGTATACATGTACGTCTGCACCGTCTGATTTGGGCCTGAATCCATTTACAAATATGGTGGTCAGTTGAAGTCAGAAAACCAAGAAAATGGTCAAATAAACCACCCCCTGAACTAAAATGGCATGACGGCTGGTCAAACAAGCCCAGTTGCCCAATGTAGACACATACTGAAATGTAGGACTATAACCCGAGTATGCGTCGGCACCGTCGGATTCGGACCTGAATCCCGTTTTCAAGTATGGTGGTCAATTGAAGTCAGAAATGCACGAAAATATCGACCACACCCTACAACAAAATGCTATAATGAAATGTGTTAGAACGAATTGCAATGCGTTAGAACGAATTAGAATTCGTTAGAACGAAATAATGAATGCGTTAGAACGCAATAATTGAATGCGTTAGAACGAATTGCAATGCGTTAGAACGAATTCGAATTCGTTAAAACGCAATAATTGAATGCGTTAGAACGAATTGCAATGCGTTAGAACGAATTCGAATTCGTTAGAACGCAATAATTGAATGCGTTTGAACGAATTGCAATGCGTTAGAACGAAATGCAATGCGTTAGAACGAATTCGAATTCGTTAGAACGAAATAATTGATATCGTTAGAACGAATTGGAATACGTTAGAACGCAATAATTGAATGCGTTAGAACGAATTGCAATGCGTTTTAACGAATTCGAATTCGTTAGAACGAAATAATGGAATGCGTTAGAACGAATTGGAATGCGGTCTGACGAAATAATTGAAATCGTTAGAACGAATTTGAATGCTTTAAAACGCAATAATGTAATGCGTTAGAACGAATTTCGATGCGTTAGAACGAATTCGAATTCGTTAGAACGAAATAATTGAAATCGTTAGAACGAATTTGAATGCGTTAGAACGCAATATTTGAATGCGTTAGAACGAATTGAAATGCGTTAAAACGAATTGCAATGCGTTAGAACGAATTGCAATGCGTTAGAACGAATTCGAATTCGTTAGAACGAATTCGAATTCGTTAGAACGAAATAATTGAAATCGTTAGAACGAATTCAAATTCGTTAGAACGAAATAATTGAAATCGTTAGAACGAATTCGAATGTGTTAGAACGAATTCGAATGCGTTCTAACGAAATAATCAAAATTGTCAGAACTTTTTTTTCTCTTCTCATGTCCCTTATAAGGCTCCGTACGTCCCACTACGATGCCATAAATGATAATTATTTTCTATATTTATTTTCTATAATTATATATATTAACTATATTGTTTTTTCTCATTAGTCTATTATGTGGACTTGATAATTTACACTTAACTAAAAGGAAAAAATGTAAAAAAAATATTTTCATTAATTTTTTTATTGCGATTTTTTTAAATTGGTTTGGAAAAGTTTTGCATAAAATGTACTGATATAAATGTTCTCGATGATCAATATCGCAATTACTCCGCCGGTACCGTCGGATGGCGTTTCCGGTGCTCTAGACATGGTCAACGATCGATGGTTGTCACTAAATGTGTATGTGACTGGATAAATGGGGCTTAATGGATTTGTGACTAGTATAACATACCTGTCTTAGCTTGATTACGATCTATATTGTTTGCTTGATGCCATTAAATGTATTAAATTGTGAACAAGGCATATCCTGATAAGACTGTGCGAATGTACAGGCTGTTCTGCTGGATCTACACTGGTTGTAAACTCCATAAGACCCATTTTTTAAGGCATAGCCACAAATTAATTTGATACCTTTGACATTAAAGTGACAATCTCTCAGCTCGTACATCCGAAGATTTCGTTCACAAACACGGATGCATATGCAGCCTATGCTCAATAAATGTAAATCCATCAATTGAAATTTCCAGACGATTCCAAATTTGCACTTACGAACATTTTAGTCGTAAGAAGTTTAGTGAAACGGGCCCCTGAAAGGTTCAACTAAGTGACTGTGTTAGTAACCATATGGTGATAAAAATAAAACACATCCAAACGTAAAAGTTAATTGAACGAGGGTTGTTCAAAAAGTGTCTGGCTACTTCTGTAGATAATAGTGAGAGTTGCAGTTTGGAATCAGTTTTGAAACATACAATCATTTATATGAATACACGCCAAATTTCAGGTTTATACCTTCAGAAATTTGTGAGAAAAAGTTTAAAAATATCATAGTTTTCAAAATCGCAAATCAACCAGTATTGAGCTTAACTGAAAAAGATTGCTAATACCCCCATTGAATATTGAGCATTAGGAATAGAAATTTAAAATGGAAAATGTATTATTGGAATGGATGGCCTTTTTGTGGAATTTATCGGGGTATAAACTTGGAAAAGTCACGGGAATACTGGACGAAGCGATTTTTTTTTCTTTTTTAAGGCCTCGTCCAGTATTCCCGCGACTTTTCCAAGTTTATATCCCCGATAAATTCCACAAAAAGGCCATTCATTTCTTAAAATTCCAGCATATGAAATAAATTCATCAAGAAAATGTGTTTATTTTCCGTTTTCTTAAGAATTATTTTAACTGCGCCTCACGGTTACGGAAAGTAGTTCGGCATGGGAGTTTACTGGGATATACATTTTGGACAGAGACTTGCTACGGACCAATCAAATGTTAGGGAATTGTGTAAATATTTTTGTGCTGAAATTATCACATAATGCATATCAGTCAATATCAAACATGTGAATTTGTATATTTTATCACTTCTACAGCATCGAAATGTTTCACTAAACTTCGTACGACTAAAATGTTCGTAAGTGCAAAATTTCACATTAACTGTGTTTTCTTGTAAACAATTATTGGATTTACCTTTATTGAGCATAGATGCAGCCTATGCTCAATAAATGTAAATTCATCAATTGAAATTTCCAGACGATCCTAAATTTGCACTTACGAACATTTTAGTCGTACGCAGTTTAGTGAAACAGCCCCCAGGTGCTTACCATGTTGGCAGAAGGTTATTTTGTTGAACTTTCAATAATTATGATTTAATAGTCAATTAATTCCGGCATTTGCATTTTTGGATCATTATTTTTATTTGAAATGTATTACAGATGTACTATTATCAGCATAGGTTTTACACTTTTAAATATCAGAGATAATTGCACGAATTGGTGCTATGGGAACTTATGTTGAGGTACTATGGAAATTATGTGAGATATGGTAATTTAAAATTGTGGTCATTTTTTTGTATCCACCTGATATTAGTGAGAAGTTAGTGAGTGACGTTTTCAGTGTGCATGGATCACGTGGTTACAACAACAACAACAATTACTGAAACTTCCAGAAGCGCCTTCGATTCAAAGTATGCATTCTGTATTATGGTCCTTATTATGTAACGGATTTTGATGAAATATCGATGGTCTAGTAACATAAGGTCGTAAGTGCTATGCTATAGCATAGCACTTACGACCTTATGTTACTAGACCATCGATATGGCGCATAAAACGCGTCTCGTTCAGCTGCATTTGGTGGTCTCGGTTCTTTGGCCCAAACTTATGTCGTTTTGGCGAATAATCGATTTCCGTGTTTACGGACACGGAAATCGATTCTAAGCAAAAGCGACATAAGTATGTGCCGAAGTCTGGAGACCACCAAATGCAGGTCATAAAGACGTGTTTGCTGTGCCATATTTCATCAAAATCCGTTGCATATTAAAGGTGCATGCACACTAAGTAGGCACACAATGTTCTTTATGGGAATTAAATAAGTGTATAATTGTGTCACTATTCCACCAGTTATAAAAATTACGGGTGCCCGCTATATGGATATAATCATTTAGTGATATTTATTTTACTGATAGTGACGCGCGGTGGTATCAGGCTATTTTCATATGATGCAAATGAGGCATGATATTTTTTAATTATTTATATTAATTAAATGCGTCACCTAAAAATATAATATTTTAGACAGATTATAAAGTATGATCATTGCACATCAAACAATACATACAGATAATAAATAGTAATGTCCGTTAGTATTTTAATGGAACACGGTTATCGTCCCTGATATCAGTGTGATGTGAACATGTACGTCTGATATGAAATGTATAATAATGCCAATTCATACGAGGGTTAATGGTGAATGAATGTTTATTATACCCCCGCAACGAGTTGTGGGGGTTGGGGGGGGGGGGGGTATACTGGAGTCAGGTTGTCCGTCCGTCCGTCCGTGCGGCCGTCCGTGCGTCCGTAAACTTAACATCAGAGAAATATTGTTATAACTTCTATTTCCTTCATCTAAAATGCTTGATATTTCACACATGCATTCCTGTAAGGCTCTACTACCATGCTGTGCCAAATCCACAACCGTCCAACCCCCGCAGATCCCAAGGTCAAGGTCAAATACTTAGTCCGTAAACTTAACATCAGAGAAATATTGTTATAACTTCTATTTCCTTCATCTAAAATGCTTAATATTTCACACATGCATTCCTGTAAGGCTCTACTACCATGCTGTGCCAAATCCACGACCATCCAACCCCCGCTGATACCAAGGTCAAGATCAAATACTTAGTCTCTTTACAAAACTTAACATCAGAGAAATATTGTTCTAACTTCTATTTCCTTCATCTAAAATGCTTAATATTTCACACATGCATTCGGCCTGTAAGGCTCTACTACCATGCTGTGCCAAATCCACGACCGTCCAACCCCCACTGATCCCAAGGTCAATGTCAAATACTTGGTCTCTTTACAAAACTTAACATCAGAGAAATATTGTTCTAACTTCTATTTCCTTCATCTAAAATTCTTAATATTTCACACATGCATTCCTGTAAGGCTCTAATACCATGCTGTGCCAAATCCATGACCGTCCAACCCCCGCTGATCCCAATGTCAAGGTCAAATACTTAGTCTCTTTACAAAACTTAACATCAGAGAAATAAGTTATAACTTCTATTTCCTTCATTGAAAATTCTTATTATTTCACTTGTGCATTCCTCTAAGGTTGTACTATCATGCTGTGACAAATCTACGACTGTCCAACCCCCGCTGATCCCAAGGTCAAGGTCACATACTTAGTCTCTTTACAAAACTTAACATCAGAGAAATATGTTATAACTTCTATTTCTTTCATTGAAAATTCTTAATATTTCATATACTGTGACAAATCCCCGCTGATCTCGAGGTCACATACATACCGTATAACCTCGAATTAACGCCCCCCTCCTAATAAACGCCCCCCCCCCCCCCCGCCCCCCACCCCCCCCACCTCCCACCCAAATTATTATTATTTTTTTTTTTACCAATGACCACCAATTTCAAACACAAATAATCCGTAAATCCTTATTTGTGTTTGAAATTGGCGGTCCTTGGTAATTTTTTTTTCTTTTTTTACTGGCTAATAAACGCCCCCCTTTTGTAAAATGTAACGCCTCCGGGGGCGTTAATTCGAGGTTATACGGTAGTCTCTTTACAAAACTTAACATCAGATAAATCGGTTATAACTTCTATTTCCTTGCTCGGATCTGCTTCACATTTCACACACTCATTGCTCCAATGGACCTCTACCACCCTGTGACAAATTCACGTTCATGCCGCTCGCGCTAATCCCAGAATCAATGTCACAAGCCCACACACTTGGAAATTTTTACATATTTTAGGGGTACCTGGGCCCACGCGGGGGGTATTCCGTAAGCCTCGCTTACTGACCAATCTAGTTTTGTTAGAAAATTTCTCAGATGATGTCTCTGATATAAAGAACATCTTGTGCCTACTGCGTGGGCATGTACCTTTAAGGAAAATAGAAAATAATATTTTCTTTGGAGTTGGTGCGCTTTCAACACTTTCAGACATTGTTGTTGTGTGGTAACCACGTGATCATGCACCTTGGTTTTTGTGTAAGTGTATCAGACGCTAAATCCTAAGGCTGCTATACATGTGATTTGTCGTCTGCTATTTATTTTTTATTTTCCATTTCTATATCAAAAACATGCTTTGACAGCACTTTAGAATCATTTCCATCTAAAATGCTGCAAAACCATGTTTTTATTTAGAGAAAATACAAAATAAGAACCAACAGCAGACGGCAATTTTTGGTTCCCGCCTTCTACAGGTTAAACCTTCAAATAAGCATCATCATATACGATAACACTGCTACGACTGAATCTCGAACTCCACATACAGTTTGGTCAGCGTGTAAGTGCACACACGAACGAACACGACAGGTTGGAACAACACGAACGAACACGACAGGTTGGAACGCTGACCCCACTGTATTTCATGTATAAAAAAAAATGTAAATATTTTTCTGCATTTTTCCTCATTTCGCATTAAAAGTGTATGTTGTTACCACTCAGTTGAACCGTCTCGGCGAGACGGTTCAACTGAATGGTAACAACATACACTTTGGGTGGGTAGCGAACCAACCTGTCGTGTTCGTTCGTGTGTGCACTTACACGCTGACCCCACTGTATACGTACTGATCTCACAGACATTCAGCGTGTTTCGGCTTTCATCGGTATAACAATATATATTTCTATATGAACAAGGCTTCTAACTTTGGTCGGACACGACCTCGTATCATAACACATTCCGTGATTTCATTAACGCTAATGTGAATATTTTGACGGAAAGTGCACATGTTCATTTGCTAATTATTTTTATCTTGCTAAAATAACATAGAACATATTTATGCAAATAATATCGAATTACAGATCCTTTGCCGGACACGACCGCGTATCATAACAAATGAAACAATGTGTTTAATTAAGGCTCTAACGTCAATATTGTAGTGGCAAGTTCATATGATCATTTTAGAATTATCGATATCCTTCAGAAATACATAAAATGCATAGAAAATTATAATTTTAAACATGTTATTTTGTTACGATGCGAGGTCGTATCCGACCAAAGTTAGAAGCCTTGTTCATGTATATAGAGTTATACCGATGAAAGCCGAAACAACCCGAATGCATGTGCTGATACTCAGCCCTTGGCACAATCTGAATTACATGTACTGGTTAGATACGATAGGAGAATGAACTAGCTATGTCAAATTAATCACCTCATTACCGCAATAACCAGTGATAATTTGAATGGAGAACGGTCACATTCGCTGAAATGAAAAGATACGAATTATTTCTACTGGGCACGGATATCCGGAACAACGGTAATCAGTTCTCAATTAGACACAGCGATTGTCATTGGATTGTTCAATCTGTTGCGTGGTACTTCAACTACGGAATCTTTACTTTGAAGGCGTGTTGCAACTGGCTGTAAGTTGTAACAGTTTTGCAACGGGCTGTATAGTCTAAAAGGTTGGTTGTGTGCGAGATAGACAACCCTTGCCTCACTATTATGTTTTGTCTCATGCAGGAACGACAACTCTCACATTACTAACATATTAGTTGGAGTGGGATACATATGCGCTTGTGGACAAGCGTCAATTTCTAGTTAAACTATAGGTGTATTTATTATCAGATTAATTGATAAATAGCAGACTTTGCATGAAATCTACAACGAGTTTAAACGAGTGTACTGATTTCATAAGAAACGACGCTATGCAGAGTTTCTGTTGAAATCAGTCAATGTGTTTAATAAATCTCATATTAAATCATCATACATGTTAGATTATATTTATTGGACGAGAACAGCACAATACATTGAAGCTGTAATGACCACATGGCGTGTTTTCTGTATCGGCCTCATTTGCATATTTATTACACTAGTGTATTATGATTTTTATTACACCGTGTTATTACACTATGAACGTCTATTTTATGCAATAATTCCAGCACAAAAATATTTACACAATTCCTTAACATTTGATTGGCCGCTTAGCAAGTCTCTGTCCAAACTACCAGTATATACCAGTAAACTCCCACGCCGAACTACTTTCCGTAATCGTGAGGCGCAGTTAAAATAATTCTTAAGAAAACGGAAAATAAACACATTTTCTTGATGAACTTATTTCAAATGCTGGAATTATAAGGAATGAATGGCATTTTTGTTGAATTTATCGGGGATATAATTCCGGCCTTCGTCCAGTATTCCCGCGACTTTTCCAAGTTTATACCCCGATAAATTCCACAAAAAGGCCGTTCATTCCTATAATAAATTCACATGCCCACCCGGGTGTTGGCTAAACAGGTCAGCGGCTGGATTTGAAATTAAGCAATATTAAAACATGTGCGGATTTATTGCTTTTGTAAAAAACCCAACTTTATATTTGAAAATTATTTTAAATATGCATTAACATGTTTGTAAAGTAGATTGAATGATAATACCGTCATCAATATACCTGTAGCCTATTTCAATAACATTGCAAAGTATACTTATCTAGCAAAGTATACTTTGAGAGAGAAATTTTAAATTTAAGGATACATTTTTATTATACAGAATGTATTACATTATCACAGCCATTTGGGCTGTGATAATGTAATACATTCAGTATAATAAATTAATTCTGCATACTTTTAATCATCAACTATAGGCAGTCGTTAGTTCTATATGGCATAATGCATTTCGGGAACAATAAATGATTACTCCCTCAAAGTATACTTTGCTAGATAAGTATACTTTGCAATTTTGATGAAATCGGCTACAGTGTCTGGCATTATTCTTTTCGGATTACTTTTGACCATCAGTGCATGATTATCGAAGTGTCTTACCGTGATGAAAATTTAACCCTTTCAACCCTAAGGAACTGGAATGGACTGTGATATGCTAATGTTCCGACCAATCCAATGGGGTCACAAAATGATTTTCAGATTCGTCCATTTATGAAAAGGGGGTGTTTTTGTTCTCAAAAATATTAAAATTACTTTCAAAAAGTGCAGATCCTGATGAGACGGCTCGTTACGAGCCGGCTCATCTGGATCTGCACTTTTTGCATAAACCGATATAGCGGGATTTCGGGTTCAAAGAGTTAAGAGCGAGCCTAAATTTTGTTTTGTTAAATTCGGTCAAATATTGATTTTATTGCGAAAAACAATTTCCCCATGGGACAATTTTGCAATGTCCAAATTAGTAGACCGATTTTCAAAATTTAACGTTTGTTTTCTCAGTTGGATCATTTCCAAGCTGTCTAGCGAGGTTTCAGAGGCGTGGTCCCATACCTTCGCAGGACCAATATTACGATACTTCCGACGTCCATGTAAAATTATATTTCCTCTTATTGCACTTGCTGTCATTTAGCATCCGCTTTGATTATACGTTCGTATGTTTTCCGGAGCATATTGTGGTAATTGCGGAAATCGATTCTTCGCAAAAACGACAAAAGTCTGGGCCGAACTCCATGGACCACCAAATGCAGCTCATGAAGACGCATTTGCTGCGCCATATTTCATCAAAATCCGTTTCATATTAAGAAAAATATCAAATAATAATTTCAAGATTTCAACACTTTCAGCCACTGTTGTTGTTGTTATGACCACGTGATCATGCACCTTGATACTCAAAGGAGACGGAAAAGCCGTCTAAGAACACATATTATGAGACACGCCATGTGATTTTGTACCTAAAAACATGTGCCATATCTCATGAAAACCATTTACAAAATTTACGATTTTTTTTCCGGAAATGACGTCAACCGCTGACAAAATATTCATAGCAAATGTCATGTTTTTACAGATATCAAAGTTTCTATAAATCTATTTCAAGAACAATTGCACACGATACAACATCACATGGTGTGTCTCATATGTGGCTGTGACTAGAGAAATGGGGCTTACGGGATTTGTGGCTATTGAAACTTCTGATCTTCTAGCGCACTCTTTAAGACTGATAAGGATCAAAACTATACGTTATAAGCAGTACGTCTGTTTCATTGACTGAATGGCGAACAGTGCAGATCATGATCAGACTGTGCATCCGCACAGTCTGATCTGGATCTACACTGGTCGCAAAACACATAAACCCCATTTCTCCAGTCACAGCCACATATAAAACGTGTGCCGAGATAATCACCCAGTCTCCAACACCGGAAACAACAGCACCTTCGAAATAGATGAGATATACAAAATAATGCAACGAATGCGCCACATGACACAAGCGCCTAAGATTACTAATGTCTAATATGAGATTTATTAAATTCGTTGACTGATTTCATAATTATTAAATTCGTTCACTGATTTCATAAGAAACTCGGCATAGCCGAGTTTCTTATGAAATCAGTCAACGAATTTAATCAATCTCTATGCGTCGTTTCTTATTAAATAAGTAAACTTGTTTAATGAACGTCATATTAAACAATAACTCGTGTAAGATCCTCTATTTACAGTGAAACGTCTCTAAACCGGACACCCTGGGAGCTCCCCAGGGTGTCAGGCTTAGAGAGGACAGAACGCAGACTTGTGTATGTTGCGTCCTTACACTGACGTCATTCGGTAACGTCACGTGACGTCATACGACCAATGGAACGCCAGTGTTCACTTCGTTGTAACCCGGATGTTTGTATCAGGTCAATGCCTGATACAACAATATGTTATCAGTCAGTACGTATTCGGTCAATACTGGGTAGGTTACCTGATAAATTATATTTATTTCATTTTGAAATCGTGGCACTGGACCGTGTCCTCAAACCACAGAGCAGTTAAGCCTGGAATAATGTTCAAACTAACTCAAAACAATCATTTTATGAAAGTTCTATTTGAGAATTGATAAAGTACATGATACTCATAATTGCAAATAATGTACAGGTCATGAAACCCCAAAATGTTATGGTATAGGGCGAAGTTCAGAAAATAAACAAAGAAGAAAAAATCGAAAATGAAAATTCCGTTTTCATAAATTATTTTTGCCGGTAGAAGGGAATTCGAAAACTTTGACAAAATATGTGATTTAGTAGAGCTGCAAGTGCAACAGTGACTAAGTTAAATACATGTACTCCGATGAATTTAATTAAATGAGATTTATCAGGATTTCTTGAAATTAATTTCATCTCGTTAGTTTGATGTTCCTTGCTCGATAACTTGCCACATGTGGATACTACGGTGTCCTGTTCGTGTCATTTTACAATCTCGCATTCTCAACTGATACGCGAGATTGCGAGAATGCGAGACGAGGTCGCGAGAACCCAGGCGGGATCAAGAGAACGCGAGATTGCGAGTACGCGATGCGCATTATCGCCTCGCGATCTCGCCTCGCAATCTCGGATTGGCATTCTCGCGATTTTGTAACTTTTGTTCTGAAATGTGTGTTTCATTCATGCAACAGGGCAGATCATGATCAGACTGTGCGGATGCACAGGCTGATTTGGATCTGATCGCAAAACCCATCAGCCCCTCCTGTCACATCCACATTTGTATAGATGTGATGGGGCATCGTCTCAGAATTATGTAAAGATGGTAACACATGAAAATACGTTTTTCCCCAGACTTATGATAGAACTACATGTACCCGTGTTGGAATAACATTACGCTACAATGGGGTCAGCGTGTAAGTGCACACACGAACGAACACGACAGGTTGGTTCGCTACCCACCCAAAGTGTATGTTGTTACCATTCAGTTGAACCGTCTCGCCGAGACGGTTCAACTGAGTGGTAACAACATACACTTTTAATGCGAAATGAGAAAAAATGCAGAAAAATATTTACATATACATGACCGCCAATTTCAAACACAAATAGTCTTTAAATCTTTATTTGTGTTTGAAATTGGTGGTCCTTGGTAATTTTTTTTTTTTTTTTTTTTTTTTTCTTTTTTTTTTTTTTTTTTTTTACTGGCTAATAAACGCCCCCCCCCCCTTTTGTAAAATGTAACGCCTCCGGGGGCGTTAATTCGAGGTTATACGGTAGTCTCTTTACAAAACTTAACATCAGAGAAATCGGTTATAACTTCTATTTCCTTGCTCGGATCTGCTTCACATTTCACACACTCATTGCTCCAATGGACCTCTACCACCCTGTGACAAATTCACGTTCATGCCGCTCGCGCTAATCCCAGAGTCAAGGTCACAAGCCCACACACTTGGAAATTTGTACATATTTTAGGGGTACCTGGGCCCACGCGGGGGGTATATTCCGTAAGCCTCGCTTACTGACCAATCTAGTTTATACTGGATCCATTTGATATGAGCTTTATTTATATTGTTTTGGAATCGTTTATATAGCTCTAAAATGTTGCAAGGTCGTGAAACAGACAGTAGATATTATCTTACGTCATCTCTCATGTAATATTTATTAGTACGTGTACAATTATGTACAATTCATTTTATCAAATATAGCTAATTAATATGCCACATCTCTTTCTTGATGGTTTTTTAAAGAAATGTTTGCTGCCGTTTAATCCATGTTTCCCGTACCATGCCACAAAGGGGTAATACATTTCTCCCAACAAACTCGCTCAAACACACAATCTCACCCTCACCCATAATCCATTACTTGCGAGAGACGTCCATGAGAACTGGGTACGTGCTCAGATAGTTGTATTTAATTGCATGCTTATCGACCAGTATTGAGTATATACCAGCTTTGTCAACCACTATCATACATACATATCCTTATCAAATCGGTTGTTCACCATATTTATATGTATTCATGCCGTCCGTCTTGTTGTTGTTGACAATACAAGCTATGCCTGTACATGTACCTGTATGCACTCATGTACCGCTGCGTGGTCTGAGATTTTGCGAAATAAAGAGTATGTTCTGTTCTGTTCTGTAACGTGCAATACCTTTACCATATTGTCCTTCGGCGCTGTTGTATGAATAAGTATATGAAATATTCCGCCGATAATGAAATGTTGCCAAGCTACGGAGCCCCGCAGGGGACGTAGAATTCTTTTATTTTTTATTAATTCGTTCAATTGTGGGAACGAATTGTCATTTCGTGGGAAAGAATTGTTAATTCGTGGAAACGAATTGTTATATCGTGGGAACGAATTGTTAATTCGAGGAAACGAATTGCTAAATTGAGGGAATGAATTGTTATTTCGTGGGAACGAATTAATATAAAAAAAATCCATGTCCCCTGCGGGGCTCCGTAGAATAATGATACAGTGGGGTCAGCGTGTAAGTGCACACACGAACGAACACGACAGGTTGGTTCCAACCTGTCGTGTTCGTTCGTGTGTGCACTTACACGCTGACCCCACTGTACGAACGTTCCGCCGATAATGAAATGTTGCCAAGCAGCGAGATATGTCACTAGAAGAATCATACAATAACGCGGATCACGCATTTCAGTCGGATAATAGTTTGACGCAGCTAAACAACGGTAACATATCAGACGCTCGGATACGTGCTGATATTTCAATGGCGGGGCGAGTTTTGTAATTTTGTAATATTTTTATAGGAGTGTTTTTGTTTTCACAACACATTAACAGATTAAAAATGTATATATTTATAAATTAAATATTTTATAAATATTTGTTGGACGAACATCATAGTACTTAGTTTGCTCATAACACGTCATGTCATTTTGTACCTAAATATATGTACGATTTTTAATCAAAAATATTAAAACAAATAGGATATTTTCCGTAAATTACGTCGAAAGGGGACGAAATTTTCAATATATGAGACACGCCATGTGATTTTGTACCTAAGATCGTGTGCAACTTGTCATGAACTATACATACAGAAACTTAAATATGTTCTGTAATTGACGTAGAAAGTTGACGACATTTTGATATATAATTCCGCATTTGCTATGAAAATGTCGTCATCTTTTGACGTCAATTACAGAAAATATCAAAGTTTCTGTAAATATATTTCCTGAAGAAACGCAAACGTTGTTAGGTACATAATCACACGGCGTGCCTCATATATGGAAATAAAACATGTATGTGTAGATATACAAACGATATTTAAAATTCTTAAGACTCGATGAGAAACACGATTTGCGAAACAAAACACACATGATGTTTTATACAATGTAATATACAGTGACCTCTTTAAACCGGACCCAAGAAAATACTATCGTGAACGTGAAATATGGCGCATCAAACGCGTCTTGTTAAGCTGCATTTGGTGGTCTCGGTACGTTGGTCCAAACTTCTGGGGACCTCCACAGACTTATGGCGGTCGTTTTTGCGAAGAATCGATTTCCGTGTCGGAGACACGGAAATCGATTCTTCGCTAAAACGACAGAAGTTTGGGCGAAAATACAGAGACCATCAAATGCAGCTTAACAAGACGCGTTTGATGCGCCATGTTTCATTAAAATCCGTGCATAGGGAGGTTTCATTGTAAATCAGGCATTTCATCATTATGTGCTATAGTTGTGTGCTCTGCGATCACGAATATACATTATCACCGGAGATAAATGACCAAGAAACTAATCAAACATAAGATCACATGTGTTTTCTTGGTGTCTGGTTTAGAGAGGTTCCATGCAGTTTGAAAGTACCATCAGTGTGTTAAATACATTGGCACACCTCCATGACATAGTATAACTCACGTTGGAAGTACGCACGAAAGTGAAGGCGATATGATTTTATGAATACATCACATTGAGTAGCATCCGCCTTGCAGACAAGTATGTCCGGAACCCGAGTTCGAACATTACTAGCTAAATGCATACTGGCGTGCTCTATATTTGCGGAGGGCGGGGCGTTGCCAGAACTCAACATAATGGGCTTCCTGCCCATGTCTGGAAACCTGTGGCCGGGAGGGGGCGCCTGTTTGCCCGCTATCCAGATCGCCCTGCGCATGGCAAACGAACGGACGGACATCCTGGCAGGCTACACTCTACAGTACCTCTATAAGGACACAAAGGTAACTGTGTAGTTGTGCGTAGTAGAAGTACCATGTAGCTTGGAATTATGTAATATTTATTAAATTGCCTGTGGATGTAGTCGAGTGACTCATCACTCGGTAATTGAAGGGGTCAGTTGAAGAAGGGGTCTAAGTCCATACGACTTAGCCCCCTTCTTCAACTGATCCTTCATTTTTGTGTTGCATGAGAAAAAACATGAATATTAAGTATAGGTTATTATGGAGTTGTATGTGGATCAGTTCCGTAACGCGCGCTACATGTTCCGTAGCGCGCACCAGTTCCGTAGCGCGAATCAGTTCCGTAGCGCACACCAGTTCCGTGGCGCGCACCGGTTCCGTGGCGCGCACCAGTTCCGTAGCGCCCACCAGTTCCGTAGCGCGCACCAGTTCCGTGACGCGCACTAGTTCCGTAGCGCGCACCAGTTCCGTGACGCGCACTAGTTCCGTAGCGCGCACCAGTTCCGTAGCGCGCACCAGTTCCGTAGCGCGCACCAGTTCCGTAGCGCGCACCAGTTCCGTGACGCGCACTAGTTCCGTAGCGCGCACCAGTTCCGTAGCGCGCACCAGTTCCGTGACGCGCACTAGTTCCGTAGCGCGCACCAGTTCCGTAGCGCGCACCAGTTCCGTAGCGCGCACCAGTTCCGTGACACGCACTAGTTCCGTAGCGCGCACCAGTTCCGTAGCGCGCACCAGTTCCGTGACGCGCACTAGTTCCGTAGCGCGCACTAGTTCCGTGACGCGCACCAGTTCCGTAGCGCGCACTAGTTCCGTAGCGCGCACCAGTTCCGTGACGCGCACTAGTTCCGTAGCGCGCACCAGTTCCGTGACGCGCACTAGTTCCGTAGCGCGCACCAGTTCCGTGACGCGCACTAGTTCCGTAGCGCGCACCAGTTCCGTGACGCGCACTAGTTCCGTAGCGCGCACCAGTTCCGTGACGCGCACTAGTTCCGTAGCGCGCACCAGTTCCGTGACGCGCACTAGTTCCGTAGCGCGCACCAGTTCCGTAGCGCGCACCAGTTCCGTGGCGCGCACCATAGCGCGCACCAGTTCCGTGGCGCGCACCAGTTCCGTAGCGCGCTCCAGTTCCGTAGCGCGCACCAGTTCCGTAGCGCGCTCCAGTTCCGTGGCGCGCACCATAGCGCGCACCAGTTCCGTGGCGCGCACCAGTTCCATAGCGCGCACCAGTTCCGTGGCGCGCACCAGTTCCGTAGCGCGCGCTACCAGTTCCGTAGCGCGCTATCGTTGCGCGGCGGAACGAGCGACATATATCCACATACACATCAAATAACCGTTTTATTATATACGTAAATCACTCACAATGTATATACTTATTATGCGCCTCGAAAACAACAATAAAATATATAGATGAAGTAACACAATTAGTGATGGTTGAGAAGGAACTATTTTACGAGGTGAAACGTAGTTCCGGCACTGACCAATATGAACTCTCGAGACGTCAAAATGGAAAACGTATTGACGGCTTGCGTTACATTGTGCTTTAGCATAGCAGTTATGACCTTATGTTACTAGACCATCGATATATGCACCAAACACATACACGTATAATACTCGAGATATATCGTATACCACGATATATTTATGTCGTGCAACACGATTCGGCGTGTATCGTGTTGAACCGCACGATTTGGAGATTGACGTCGATTTACACTGTATGATTCTTATTAATCAATGAGATTTGTGTTACATAAAATGGAATGGCATTGTGTTTAACGGCCCATCAACACAAAAGAGTATCATTTAGGGCCTAGCAAATTAGTTGGAGAAAATGATAGTAAAATAGTATGTTAGATGTGGTAGGCAGTCAAATGATTGGGGTAAACATAAACATTAAAACGATTAATATTGTGCAGCTAGTGTATTTATCTGCACTGTTTAAATATTACATGACAAAGTCAGGAGACCCATGATAACCGCCGAACACCATTACCAGAAAAAAGGTATTATTGAAAGTGCTGTTTTATTGCACCTGTTGATTTCGCTTTATGGTAGTTGAAACGATCTTTCACATTTAACATGTCAAGATATCACACAGACACACACGAACGGGATGTTCTTGAATATCGTGTGTGTAGTATGCAGTCTCCGCGAAAGTCGTCGGTCCGTCGGGCATGTCCGTTAAAATTGCCGCCGGTCCGACTATGAACTGGAAGTCGCCGGACCGAATGTCCGACTACAAAATAAAGTAAAAACACTTTTTATTTATAGTCGGGCATTCGGTCCGGCGACTTCCGGTTTACCGTCGGACAGGCGGCAATTTTAACAGACATATCCGACGGACCGACGACTTTCGCGGAGACTGAAATCGTGTTACAAGACGAAACCAATTTCCGCATCGTGTTGTGTAACACGACATAAGGATATCGCTTCACACGACACGACGCGGGTTATTCAGTGTGTTGAACTTACCGTGTGCTCATTAAAACACGACACGGTGCAAGGATAATCGTGCGTCAACATGATGCAATTACACACTGACCTTCATTGGTGACTATTTCTCTCTCTTATGGGTTTTTCGTACTTTTATTTTTACTCTATTTTCTTTATTTTATCTACTATTGCTTTTAACTCGAGACCGTACACCGCTGGTCATGGAGTGCATGTTTGTGCCGCGTAGAAGGCTCCTCGATCACTGATATTCGCGTATAAGTTTTCTAGCATGTTGCATTTCAAACAAGCCATATGATGTTGTACATAAGAGGTTGTGTGCGATATCTTATGATTTGTATTCCCGTACATAACGTTGAGAGTTGAGAAAATGTTTACAGAAAATGCGGAATAGAATGATAATTTTAATTTATTTTACTGTATACAAGGTGTATGAGCACGTGGTACTAACAACAACAACAACAAGTACTGAAATTTCCAGAATCTATCTGATGTAAAGTACGTATTCTTTTATCATGTCCTTATTACGTAACGGATTTTGATGAAATATGGCGCATCAAACGCGTCTTGTTAAGTTGCATTTGGTGGTCTCTGTATTTTCGCCCAAACTTTTGTCGTTTTTGCGAAGAATGTTTTTGCGAAGAATCGATTTCCGTGTCTCCGACACGGAAATCGATTATTTGCAAAAACGACATAAGTCTGTGCCAAACTCCCTGGATCACCAAATAGTTTGCTGCGCCATATTTCATCAAAAAACGTTTCATATTAAGGTAAATATCAAATAATACATTCAAGATTTCAGCACTTTCAGCCACTGTTGTTGTTATAACCACGTGATCATGCACCTTGGTATATACACACGCTCCATGCATGCTGTTTCGTTTCTTGTATGTAGTGCGATCCAGGGGTTGCGGCGAATCGTATGTACGAGATGTTGTACGAACCGCCGGTGAAGCATTTCATCTCGGGACCCGGGTGTTCGTTGGCGGCCGAAGCGACAGCGCGCTCTTCACACATGTGGAATCTCACACACGTGAGTATACGAGGGTTGATTCAAAAGTAATGGGTGTATCGAGGATATTCCACTGTACATGCTTGCTTCCGCGTAAACAACGAATAAGCGAAACGAACGAGTTGTTTGCGCGGAAACCGAAGTACACGAGTGTATTATTTCAAGCTATTCAACCATGTACGTTGACATCTCGTATTTATTACATTTCTAAACAACATTTTCGAACAAAAATGTTTGATAGTGTTGTGGGGGCGTTTTCATATGCATATGCATTTTTGTGGGCGGTGCTTATTTTATGACGACTGCGTGAGGGTGCACATGATTATGGTTTTTTTCTTCACCGTGACGGTGTATTATTTGTAAGTTGACGATTACAGGTTTTCTCTCATAGATAAATCCATGCATACAATAGCTTGCTTCACATATAATAAATGTTTATAATTGCCAAAGTAAATATGATTACATTGTTGTTCAACGGTAAATGTGTATGTTTACTATTGCATTGAATTTTTTAATTTTAGCCACGCTATTTTATATTCCCTTAATTAAGTTATAACTAATAATTACTCGGATTGCATTTGGATCAGTGTGTGACGTTTTCTACCTTATCGCATATGATAACGTTCCAAAATTTAACTTAAACATGTGATGTTTTGTGAATGGCTTCCAAACAATATTGACAGTTTTAGTGTAACCCCTCGATTAAAAAGGGACATGGTAAAGCCAGAAAAGATGCACATTTAGCTCGTAAAACAACATTTGTATTACAGTGGAACCTCTCGAAACCGGACACCCTGTAAGGTCCCATAGTGTCCGGTTTCGACAGGTTCCACTGTAAATCGGACATGTTAACACTTCATGGCACATTGTAGTGTTTTGCAATCATGAAAAGTCATTGTAAACAGAGAAACACGTCTCAGATAAACATCCATATATTCCCGAGTGTCCGGTTTAGAGGGGTTCCACTGTAATACTTGAATACTGGAGTGTCATAAAATTGTTGAATGCCAGTAAACCAATGTGTATGATCACGTGGTTACAACAACAACAACAACAAGTACTGAAACTTACAGAAGCCCTCCGATTAAAAGTACGCATTCTTCTGTTTTGTCCTTGTTATGTAACGGATTTTGATGAAATATGGCGCATTAAACGCGTCTTGTTAAGCTGCATTTGGTGGTCTCTGTACTTTGGCCCAAACCTCTGTCGTTTCTGCGAAGAATCGATTTCACGGAAATCGATTCTTCACAAAAACGACATACGTATGTGCCGAACTGCTTGTATCACCAAATGCGGCTCATGACGACGCGTTTGCTGCGCCATATTTCATCAACATCCGTTGCCTATTAAGGAACATATCAAATAATACTTACTTAGGATGGGGAGCGCTTTCAACACTTTCAGCCATTGTTGTTATAACCACGTGATCATGCATATTGTAAACACATTATTATGAGTTTAAATTTATGGTTGAAAACACAGGCATTCGGCGTGTTTCGACTTTCGTCGGTTTGCTTTAACTGAATGGCGCTGAATACATGTACATTACAATGATTACTTCCCCTGAGATTAAATAACGCCATTTGCTTTGTTATTTATTAGAAGGTATGCTGCTTTTGGTCGGACACAGGCTCGTATTGTAACAAAATAACATGTTTAAAATTGCAATTGTCTTTGTTTTCTATGTAATTGTCAAATGAACATATGAACTTGCCACTTCAATATTGACATGAGAGCCTTAAACACATTATTTCATTTGTTATGATACGAGGTCGTGTCCAACCTAGGAAAACCAGCTGTAATTCGATATTCGTTGCATAATTATGTTCTAACTATGCTATTTCAGCAAGATAACAATAATTCTCAAATGAACATGTGCACTTTCCGCCAAAATATTTACATTAGCGTTAATAAAATTGCGGAATTTGTTTTATACGAGATCATAATTCCAGCACAAAAATATTTACACAATTCCCTAACATTTGATTGGCTCGTAGCAAGTCTCTGTCAAAATGTATATCCCAGTAAACTCCCACGCCGAACTACTTTCCGTAACCGTCAGGCGCAGTTAAAATAATTCTTAAGAAAACGGAAAATAAACACATTTTCTTGATGAATTTATTTCAGATGCTGGAATTATAAGGAATGAATGGCCTTTTTGTGGAATTTATCGGGGATATAAACTTGGAAAAGTCGCGGGAATACTGGACGAGGCCTTCCGGCCTTCGTCCAGTGTTCCCGCGACTTTTCCAAGTTTATACCCCGATAAATTCCACAAAAAGGCCATTCATTCCTATAGTAAACAACTTGTTTGCTTCGCTTACTATAGTGTCCGACCAAAGCTATACGTTGTTGTTGATATATAGTTATACCGATGACAGCCGAAACACGCAGAATGCCTAGGTTGAAAAGTGATAATGCCTGTAATGGTATTTGAGCAAGTTGTAATAACGCGTGGCCGTAAAACTGATTCACAGACCATAAAACCTCCCACATACCGCTCCAAATCGAAAAACAAATCATGGTTATCCCCTAATCCTAATGCACTCTAGAAATATCACGCAATCTGATTGGCTGATGGTCATACATTAGAGGTATATCACTGTTGATGAACGGTCGCAAATTATTTCAATATGTATTCCTACGCCAATACTAAGTTTGAGGTCGGTCAATTTACTCTGCCACATAATGACCGACCAAAACATGGGATAACTCACATAAAATGTCCCAAGTGGTATTCTGGTATTATTGTCAAAGACGCAGCTGACTTGCATATGAAACATCCTGATCCGAAACGTCCTGGTGACCTGGTCCGAAAATGGCATGGTCCGAAGCGTACGGCGAACAAAAATACAAATATCTCACCGTTGATTAATTTTCTTATGTTTTGGCAGTAATAGATCGTTCACACAAACAGAAAGTATGTATCCTGTGTAATCTTGCATCTCAAATGGTAGTATATCACGAATGATTAGACCAGTTATCACAATATGTATCAACATCAGGGATGGGCCGGGTTAACTATATTATTCATTATTAGACCAGGTTTCTCCAAGTAACGCACTGTAGTTTGAGTATGCGCCCCTGTGTGAATAGCACATATGCATAGGCTTATATATATATATGTTCTTGTGTATAATTTTGTGGAGGTGGAGAACAGTTGGGCCAGGGAAACTATGCATATTTTAATTGTTGTCTCTCCAATCATCACTGTGTATGTGATCATCATAAACTGTTTGCATGATCTATATTTCGAATATAATATTTTATGTTTTTGGCGTGAATATATGTGTGAGCAAGTTTATTTACCGACTCCATTACTGAGGTTATCCCTACTCACAACATATTGTGCATATTTCATGTCTACACTGGTCTCTCATCTGCAGCTATAACACATGCCCTTTACCTAGTGTTGTAAATTATTGAGTGTAATCTTTAGATGCGACACGCCTTGTACGTCACGAGTTTGCTATTATTGACGCCATTGATCATGTCAGACTACATAAACCCGGTTTGGGGCATGCAATTGTTAACTGAGAACTAAAGGTTGATATTCATCGTGTATTGCTACTAAAATATATTTACGTGTATGCTTGGTGAACATTTAGTAATAGTACACCATAATAGAGTGTAATCCTTAGATGCGACACGCCATGTGAATTAGCACCTTGTACGTCACGATTTTGCTATTATTGACGCCATTGATCATGTCAGATTACAATAACCCGGTTTAGGGCAAAGCCATGCAATTGTAAACTGAGAACTAAAGCTTGATAGTCGTCGTGTATTGCTACTATATATATACGTGTATGCTTGGTGAATATTTAGTATGATGGAGGTGTATTTCGTCGATAAAACTATGATTTCATCTCACAGGCAATGACATGTACTAACGCATGTTCGTGTATATTATTGTCTCATTTTTATTTCTTTGTACACCATATACGCCATTATACATTGCCTACACGATGTTTAGTAAATACCACGTGGTAGGATAATATGAACACGCACACATGTGTAAGTAACTCACCGGGTCGCTAGGTAAATCCAGTATTGTCCTCGTCTTTCTTTCATTTCTTTGTACCATGTGTCATTGTATATTGACTACACGTTCTTGAGCAGATAGCACGTGGTCCAACACTATGAGCACGCTTACATGTATGTAACTCACCAGGTCGCTAGAAAAATCCATTCATATTCGTATAATCAACTCATTGCATAGTCACGTGCACGCTAACATAACGTAAGCTATAAATAGAAAGCGAGGGCTGTTGCACGGGAAAGTTTCGACTGTATACCTGTCAGATTAGAAAGGAGACCTTACTTGGTTATTACAACGTATTACCAGTTTGTGCAATATCAAAATCTGATCAGAGTATACGCTACCTAATATTCAGTAAATATAAAATAATGACTATCTAAAACATACATTTAAATATTATATCGAATATATAAGTATCGCTGTTCTGTCATAGGTGCGGTCTCAGTGACCAGTCACAAGTATACATGTACTAGTCGGCAGTCGACCGTGACAGAATCCCTGATCACACAGGCACAGTTGCATCACATAAGTAATGGCTTGTCATCGATGACTGGCATAGACAAGGCTTATCCGGACCACGCAAAATACGTGTACCTTACGTATCTACCATTAAACTCTAAGATAATACACATATGACAAGGGCTTATGTATAATGGCATGTACGGTAGGCTCTCGAACTGTATTGTAATGTGACACCGTCACACGATGACTGTTTTCGTGTTTTCTATTTTAGTGTTTTGTTTGTTGTCGTGTCTTCCGTTTCAGTGTCTTGTTTGTTTAATCGTAGGTTTTGAATCTTCTAAACTGTTGCATTGTCCGCTCTATCCTTTCGATATGAATCCCCGAAACGTGTATGTACTTTTACATGTTTTTCCCCTGTTTTGTTGTGTTATCTGTACCCTATGAAAATGAGCATACATGTACATATTTAGGTTCCAACCAACACCTTATGCCTTGTTGGATCGCACCACATCTCGCTCGCTGCGTTTATCGCATTGATCCGCGATGGCGAACGGAAGCTTCACTTTACGTAATACTGAATGATGCTGTACCTTAGTGAGATGCATAGCGAAGCTTCCGTCCGCCATGAGGCAGCAGCCGTCCAATGGTATATCCTTAATTGTCTGATATCAACTGATAAATATCAAATTATAAATCCAGGCTTAAAAGCAACACTTATATTACTATCTGGCGACATTCATCCAAATCCAGGTCCGGTTTCTGAATCTGAATCAATGTGCTCCGAATCTACAGATTCCTACATGGATATTATCAACAGTGGTCTGAGCATTATGCACCTAAATATACAGAGTCTAAAATAACCCAAAATAGACATACTGCAGATAGAAGCTCAACCTTATGACATACTCATTTTTACTGAAACTTGGCTTTCACCAACAATATCCAATGACGTATTGCATATACTTAACTTTACCGATCCATTTCGCTGTGACAGAATAGGTAGGTTAGGTGGTGGGGTAGCAATATATGTAAGGGAGGGCATGCATGCAACACCACGGGCAGATCTATCTGTCCCTGGCATTGAATCGCTATGGTTAGAACTATTAGTAAACAAAAGAAAATTATTAATAGGAGGCATATATAGGCCACCGGATTCAAATAATAATCAGTGGGCATTGCTTGAAGAAAGTATTGATCGCGCCTTCAACCAAATATGCGAAAATGTAATTATTGCAGGGGATTTTAATATAAATGTACAAAATTCTGACTCGAATAGAATTAGTAGGCTTATCACATCATATAATGCGGAACAGCTTATCACTACGCCAACAAACTTTTCTGAAAATTCAAGCTCTCTCATAGACCTAATAATTACTAAAGACGCCAGACATATACTTACCAGCTTTGTTGCCGATCCCTTCATCCCTGATCATATAAGATACCACTGTCCTATAGTTGCAGTATTAAAGATAAAGACGGCGAAAGTCACAACATATAAAAGGAAAGTCTGGCTCTACGATCGAGGAAATTATGACAATTACAGAACAAAATTAAACTCTGTCGATTGGAACGAAATTCTTAATTCAGGAAATTTAGATATTACAGCCGAAACAATCGCAACTACAATAATAGAGATAGCTACTGAAACAATACCCAACAAAATAGTCACTATACGACCGAATGATATCCCATGGTTTAATAATAGTATAAGAAAATTAATAAGGAAAAGAAATAAAATCCATAAACGAGCTAAAAATGTGAATACAGAACTAGCCTGGTCTAAGTTCCGAAAAATTAGAAACGAGGTTACGAAACTCATAAGAAAATGTAAATCGGATTATGAAAATAAACTAATAGAGAAGGTTAATGATTCCGAAACTTCAGTAAAAACATGGTTTAAACTTGCAAAACAATTGAAGGCTAAACAAACCTCCACGACAATTCCTACATTGCTTGATGGCGGAATAGAAGCACAAACAGACAAAGAAAAAACGGAATTACTTAATTCCTTCTTCTCAAAACAGTCCACCATTGATGACAGTTCTACTCCACTGCCACCTCCCACACAACCGAATCTACCCAATATGACAACAATCACAATCTCTCCTACAGATGTAAACAATGCTATATCATTAGTCAATCCATCAAAAGCCAGTGGTCCTGATTTAATAAGTCCCAGATTACTTCGTGAGGGCTCTCGTGAACTTTCAGTACCACTTTCTACATACTTCAATACATTACTAAGTAATTCATACTTCCCCTCTCCATGGAAACAGGCGAATGTAATACCGATTTTTAAAAAGGCAGATCCTTCAAGTCTACAGAACTACAGACCGATTTCCCTGCTTAGCTGCATTGGTAAGCTAATGGAACGATGTGTTCATAAATATTTGTACAATTTTGTGGCCTCAAACAATAAACTAACATCATACCAATCGGGTTTTATCAAAGGTGATTCAACTGTAAATCAACTTACTTACATCTATAACGATATTTGCAACGCAATGGATGAAGGAAAAGAGGTTCGTGCTGTTTTTTGCGACATATCAAAGGCGTTTGACAGAGTCTGGCATCGAGGCCTTCTTTACAAACTATCAAACATCGGAATCTCTGGTTCTATGCTCGAATGGCTTAAGTCGTATCTGTCCTCTAGAAAACAACGTGTAGTATATAGTAACTCCGCGTCTAATTGGTGCACTATCAATGCAGGCGTTCCACAGGGATCTATTTTAGGACCTTTATTGTTTTTAATATACATAAATGACATAGTCCAAGAAATTAACTCCAACATAAGATTATTTGCAGACGACACAAGCTTGTACATAATAGTCGACGACACAATCTCAGCAGCAGACAGCTGCATTAAATAACGACCTAGAAACTATAAATCAATGGTCAAAAACATGGCTAGTGACATTCAACCCATCCAAGACAGAGTCAATGATTTATTCAAGAAAACATAATAAACCACAGCATCCAGTACTTAAAATGGACACTCGTCCTATTACAATTGTTAATGAACATAAACATCTAGGAATAATTCTATCAGAAAACGGAAAATGGTATCCACACATCTCATCATATCTCAATAAAGCATGGCAAAGAATAGGCATATTACGATCTCTGAAATTCACCCTAAAAAAGGGGTCAGCTCTTGAACGCATGTATTTTTGTTTTGTTCGACCTCTTTTGGAGTATGGTGATGTTGTATGGAGTAATTGCACAGACGAATTAAAACACCAGATCGAAACAGTACAGATAGAAGCTGCGCGCATAGTGTGTGGAGCTACTAAACTTTGTAATATTGATAAATTATATCAAGATCTCAGGTGGGAATCCTTGGAAAACAGACGAAATAAACACAAACTTATACTATTTTACAAAATGGTAAATAAACTATCCCCACAATATCTTAGCGATCTGATTCCTGAACAGATACAAGCACGGTATACCCTTAGAAACGCTACTAATATACCATTAGTACATTGTGTCGTACACAATTGTACTTGAATTCATATCTACCCCACACTATTCGTGAATGGAATAAATTGTCAGAACAGGAAAAAAATGCGCAATCAGTACCGTCCTTTAAGGCAATTATAAATAAAAATGTTACAAAATCACCCATCTTATACAATATAGGCTGCAGACAAGGACAAGTACTTCACGCCCGTCTTCGTTTGTCATGCAGTTCCTTGAATTATGACCTTCATCGTAGATCTATAGTTGATTCTCCAAATTGTACTTGTGGTTCGGTAGAAACAATCAATCATTTTCTACTATATTGCGAAAACTATCAACGTCAAAGACATCTTCACTTAACAGACATTCCGTGTCCACCGATAGCCAACAATCTTCTTTATGGTAACGAACGATTATCATTTGAACAGAATACCACCGTATTTTTGCAAGTGCACAAATATATAATGTCTACAAAACGCTTTTAGGCCAGACTAAAGTAATTAAATTCCTCCTAACTAAATATACTAACAGATAGGTGTATACATAATAATGTCTCGTTTTCAACTCGATTTCAAACCAGACAATCAAAAACAATCAAGTATAGTGGTCCAATTGTCACATATAATAATAATAATAATAATAATAGACTTTATTTAAAGAGGGTTACACATTTTAGTTATAAACTAATCTTCCAAGAGGCCCTCGCTGACTTACATACATGTATATACAAAATGTACAGAGTTAAAGGAAAAGTTTAAAACATGACGCAACAAGCAAACATACATTTGTACAACCAACCCATGGCTAAACACTGGACTCAAACATTTCTCCAAAACCCGCAGCTGTCAATTGCATGCATAGACAGACATAAATGTTTGGCATACAATCGAGAGATGAAAGCTCTTAACTTTTTGGACGCTAGCGATGAAAACAACAGCCAAATATGTCATGGAATTTCATTAGAACTGCGTTGTGACAACGCAATTCTAATGAAATTGCATGTCATATCTTCACAGTATTCAGAGAGCAATAAGAAAATAAGATAACAAATTGGCGGCTGCTGATTTTTTACTATTTATAGTCATTTATTTTATCAAAGACTTGTATACAACCAGACACTCTGTTGCTGCGACTTGTAAGGTAATTGGATATTCAACCAATGACAGGCTGTTGCCTCTGATAGATTGACTGCGGTCGCAGTGAGCGCGGGTGCTGGCCTATTGGTGATTTGATAATATTTGGTGTTGGTATTATAGAACCATATTTATCACGTGTATGCTCCATTTTCATTTTCAGTGATCATAAGATAAACAATATTAAACTATTTCCTGCCACTGTTCAATAACTATTGTGTAATATGGGCACCCTGCTGAGAACAAGGCCCTTACGACATACGCGACCAGCGTGGACCCATGTCAGCCCGCTCATCCGAGCGGTCTGCTCAGGGCGTACACTGTTCGTTTTCAGCTAATGTTGTAGCAATAATCACACCAGCAAGGCGAGTACATGCAAATCGTACTGTGTGAGGTACAACAAACAAAATATATCTCCAAGTATTGTCAATTAACGCAATTGTCGTAAGGTCTGTTATCTCAGCCGGCGGCCCATCAACTGTCAAGGAGAAGAATTCACATAAGCTTTTACGAAGCTTGTTTTCTAATCCTTTTATCACTTGTCTTGTATATATGTAACCTGCTATATATGAAATAAAATATTGTTTAAACTAACATCAGGGAAGTTTGACAGGTGGCCGCCATTGAAATAGTGTTGCTAAGAGATCGCACTGGAGTGACATTAAAAGCGCAAAGTAGTAAATAAGGCAATTGTAATTCTGACATAATTTATTGCTTTTATTATTGAAAAATAACGAAATCAGCAACATAAACGTATTTACATTCATTTAGAAATCGGTAATATCTTGTAATTGTGTTGGAACTATTTTCTTCGTAGAAAGTATTATTTGTGTGATCCGTCCGGTATGACCTGCTCAACCAGCTTAGTTTAAACATATTTTATTTGCATATTATTTACAATGGTACAAGGCGACAAATGGAATTTACAATGATATATACAAATGGGATTGGATTGAAAGCAAGCTTGTTTAAATCCTCTCCCTCGAACTGTTATTTCGTGGGAACGAATTGTTATATCGTGGAAACGAATTGTTAATTCGAGGGAACTAATTTGTTAAATTGAGGGAACGAATTGTTATTTCGTGGGAACCAATTGATAACAAATATTCCATGTGCCCTGCGGGGCTCCGTATACAACATCTCCGTTTTACCAGTCTGTGTTTTACAACTTGACAGATTTATGTAACCTTACGCGCTTTTGTAAACAATGGCCAGCGGCGGGGACTCCAAATAGTTCCCAAATCATTTTTTCGGTTATCATTTGTGCCATGTTGAATGTTTTCTTTGGACTACATTTGGGCCCCTCTATGCACTAATAATCGGTGTTTACTTGTAAAAATATGTCACCAACACTGTGGTTGTGCGGGAATTGGAGATTGTTACTTTACAATTGTAGTAGACAAAATAATGAAGATGAAAAAACACATTAGTAGATTTGCGCAAAATGAACGCTGTCTTTCTTGGGTGGTTTTTAAGTAACATTTAGAGATATGATCTGGATTTGTTTGCTATCAGGACGTTGATTCGTGTTTGCTGTTTCAAAGACAGCGTCCAACCAGGACGTAATATAACGCGTTACAGGTCAATCGCCCGACATGACATTTGTCTGGGCCGTACTAATTAATGTATTTTTTCATCTTCATTATTTTGTATAAAATTTCATTTTAAAGAAACAAACACAAATTCCCGTTGTTGACACATGACAAGTAAATGCCGATTTTTAGTGCATAGAGTGCTTTAATGTAATCCAAAGAATGAATTTGGAAACAGCAACATGTAGTTGCTTAGTTAGTACTGATAGTAATATAGGGTTAACTGTATTGTAATTTTCAAATTTGCGGTGTATATCAGAAAATGATAGGTCGGAAAATATGTTCAATGGCGACGCGCTAGCGGAGCCATTACACATGTTTTCCGACCAATCATTTTCTGATATACGCCGCAAATTTCAAAATTACAATTCGGTTAACCTATTTCTAATGCACTCCTTTACTACTGGCGTAGGAATACATATTGAAATAATTTGCGACCGTTCATCAACAATGATATACCTGTAATGAATGACCATCAGCAAATCATATTGCGTGATATTTATAGAGTGCATTAGAATAAACGTTTTATATTTTGAGTCTCAGAATTGTTCAGAAATTCACACTAATTTTAGATATAGCTAATGCATACCTACAATTGGAAGATGTACATGCAGTTTTGTGATTCTTCTTCATTTCAGTAGTGACAAAAGTAAATCTGTAATGCCTTTATTTGACTCTGCATCGCCACACACACAACATACCAATGCTGACGAGAATACTGGAAATTTTGCGACTAGTTTTGCCGATTTAATACGGCATATACTCTCGTGAGCAATATGCAGTACTTCTCACATTATATTGTATTAATTGTATTAGAAACAAAATAAGAAACATTCTTGTTATCTTTTTCTGTAAATATAATTGTGGAAGTCTCCATGCAGACCCTCACACACTCATTTCCAGGAAGGGCACGAATACTGTTTACCCAGTCTACAATTACGCCATATTACATGACGTCACAAACATAGACAGCGTTCGTACCAATGTTTCATGAATGAACTCGAATATCATGTGAAATGATTGAGGGATGGTTGTAGTCTTTGTTCATGATTTATATATGTTCAGGCAAGTCGTTTATGCTATTTGTTTTTATTTATCTCCTTATGGGCACGAACACCGGTAACTACTCGGTATATGCAACAAAACTGAAATTTACCAATTTGGATAGCATTGTATCATGATAATATAGTATACTAGCGGTTGACTTTAACCAACAGCGTACGATTTGACTAACTAGCGGACGATATGACTTGTATTCTTTGATATACCTGTAACACTTTGATATAGAATCACTTAAATAAATTATTGTTGTGTATGCTTACCTTTCCCGTATATCTTAACATATTCTCCAGAAACAAATGGGTGGTCCGTTTTGTCCAGAAATCTGGTCCGTTATGTCCAGAAATCTGGTCCGTTTCGCCTGAAATCTGGTCCGTTATGCCCTGGTTCGTTATGTGCATGATCCGTTATGTTCATAATTCTTTGATAAAACATTACCTTGCAATTAGTCAGTTGAAATGACAGCAATAATAGCAAAGACGGCGTCCGTCAGGAAATAATTCGAGCTAATTCCCGCTTCATTTTATTTCCCGCAAATAACCAGTGCTACATCAAAGATTATTAATGTATTTTTTTTAATGTGTCGAATTGTAGCCTGAGATAACCATATTGTAGGCAACTTTTGTAGCTAGGGATAACCATGCTTCGTTTTTAGCCAGGTGTTTTGAAAAAAAATCCAGGCTATTGGATTGGCGAAAGCCGGGCGGCCGGGGCGGCGCGCGGGCGGGCGGCGTCCACAATCAATGTTAAGTTTTCGTGTTTGAGTCCATTTCTTTGGTACTGTACCACATAGGACCACCAAACTTTCACAGCTTCATAATCAAGCGGTGTCCACCACATATCACTATCCAACATGTTACTTTTTTTTTTAACTTGACCCATTTTTTCCGCGCAATGGACTTAGCCATTTTCAATGTTAAGTTTTCGCGTTTACAATGTTAAGTTTTCGTGTTTAAGTCCATTTCTTTGGTACTGTACCACCTAGGACCACCAAACTTTCACAGCTTCATAACCAAGGGGTGCCTACCACATACAACTATCCAACATGTGACCATTTTTTTTTACCTTCACCTATTATTTCTACGTAATTGACTTAGCCATTTTCAACGTTAACTTTTAACGTACGTCTGGTTAAGTATTTTGGTTAAAACTTTTTTGTTATACTATATCTCTGCAACTGCTTCGCCCACGGCCATCTAGTCTACAAAAAGTGTGTATAATTATGTTATCCAAGTGTCTATGCTTGGAAAAAACCTGGCCTCGTTTTTTGTTCGATTTGGAGCGGTATGTGTTAGGTTTTATGGTCTGGGAATCAGTTTTACGGCTCCGCTAACGCGTCGCCATAAAACTAGTTCACAGTTAATAATACCTCCCACATACCGCTCCAAATCGAACAACAAAGCATGGATATCCGTAAGATTCCTAATTCTAATGCACCCAAAATAGAAAGCACGCATCTGATTGGTCATTACAGCCTATAAAATATGAAACCTCCAAATATTTCCCAAATGATTTTCGGTACATGTTCGGTTAATCATTCTGCCATAGTGACATGTACAGCCCAAAGCGGAAAAGAGAATCGACCAATGACTGGCAAACATGACTTCAGGGTGGCCTTTCAACAAATTCCCAAAAGTATTACCCCACCCATCCCAAAAGGCAAACTACTGAAGAATTTACTAAAATGCTTGAATGCAAACTCAATATGCCAGTACCAGCCTATAACTTTATGAATATTTGCACATACATGATTATACATAATAAACGGTATTGCAGATGGGTATAATCACCTGAATTAGGTGTAAATCCCGGAAAATCCTGTTGACTCCTGTTTACACTTCCTTTGTAAAATCACACAAATCCACTGCAGAAATGTTGACATTTTTTTAAATGAATAAAAACAATTAACTGTTGCAACTACACATAGAAAAGCAATGCAATTGCTAAAGGTACATGCCCATTCAGTAGGCACAAACTGTTCTGTATAGGAATTAAATAAGTGTTTAATTGTGTCACTGTTCCACCAGTTTTAAAAAATACGATAATCATTTAGTAATATTTTACTGATATTGACTCGCGGTGGTATCAGTCTATATTCATATGGACAGAGACTTGCTACGGGCAAATCAAATGTTAGGGAATTGTGTAAATATTTTTGTGCTGGAATTATGACCACATAAAGGTGTTGGTAATAGTTGTCATAGTGATTCCATAGCAATACAGAAATGTAACTAGCTGAACACATTTGGAGGCAAAGTTAAAATTTACATTTAATATTTAATTTACATTATGATATTGTATGTAAGTACATGTATATATTGAACAAAAATATATTCATTCGGTTGATTTGAAATCGGCGTAGGCCCTGATCAGACTGTGTAGATATGGGGCTGTGCTGGCCTCACAGCGCATGCGATCTATTTACCAAGTATGTGACCTTAATTGCGATGTACCCGACGGAAAATACCAGTTTAGGAATTTAATCCTGTCTATTCGACTTTGTCTGGATGTCTTACGTCAATTATCCAACCAATTATAAAACATCAAACGGCGTTCCATAGCAATTATTTATGCTACATATAACGTACCAATTTCGACATCGGGTCGCATAAGTGCTTCAAAATATATGGCTGTGACTGGATAAATGGGGCTTATGAGTTTTGCGACCAGTGTAGATCCAGATCAGCAAAATAATGTGCGTAATGATAATATAATACAATACGGGATAAGTGTGTGAACGACAAATCAACATGATGCTTCTAGCTAAACTAACTGTGCATAAATAGAGGATGTTATACGAGTTATTATACAAATCAACATGATGCTTCTAGCTAAACTAACTGTGCATAAATAGAGGATGTTATACGAGTTATTATACAAATCAACATGATGCTTCTAGCTAAACTAACTGTGCATAAATAGAGGTGTTATACGTATTATACAAATAAACTGATGCTTCTAGTAAACTAATGAGCTAAATAGAGGATATACGAGTTATTATACAATCAACTGATTTCTAGCTACAAATGCAATAAATAGAGGATGTTATACATGTTATAAAAATCAACATGATGCTTCTAGCTAAACTACTGCATAAATAGAGGTGTTAACTTATTACAAATCAACAGTGCTCTAGCTAAACAATGTGCATAAATAGAGGATGTTATACGAGTTATTATACAAATCAACATGATGCTTCTAGCTAAACTAACTGTGCATAAATAGAGGATGTTATACGAGTTATTATACAAATCAACATGATGCTTCTAGCTAAAACTCTGATTATAGAGTTATTATACAAATCAACATGATGCTTCTAGCTAAACTAACTGTGCATAAATAGAGGATGTTATACGAGTTATTAAAAATGGTGTCCTGGGGGCCGTTTCACTAAACTTCGTACGACTAAAATGTTCGTAAGTGCAAATTTAGGATCGTCTGGAAATTTAAATTGATGGATTTACATTTATTGAGCATAGGCTGCATATGCAATTTAAATGCAATCATTGTTTACAAGAAAACATTGTTAATGTGAAATTCACAGACTATTATAATTTTGCACTTACGAACATTTTAGTAGTAAGAAGTTTAGTGAAACGGCCCCCAGATGTCTATTCCTCTATGACGTTGGTGAACGAGTTTTAAAAGTACATGCCCACTCAGTAGGCACAAACTGTTCTGGTTTCTGGCAAAATAAACATTCATTCACCATTACCCCACATAGTGATTGGCAGTATTATACATTTTATATCAGACGTAAATGTCCACACTGATATCAGGGGCGATAACCGTGTTTCCTTAAAATGTTAACGGACATTACTATTTATTCTCTGTATTTAATTTTCGATGTACCATATTCAAACTTTGTAATCTGTCTAAAATATTATTTTTTCAGGTGACGCATTTAATTAGTATAACTAATTCAAAAAGTTCATGCCTCATATGCATCTGAAAATAGCCTGATTACGCCGCGCGTCACTATCAGTAAAGTAAATATTACTAAATGATTATATCTGTATAGCGGGCGCTCGTACTTTTTTAGATCTGGTGGAATAGTGCCACGACTATACACAATATTTTAATTCCTGTAAAGAACATGTGTGTGCCTTCTGAGTGGGCATGTACCTTTAAGGCTGATCCACTTGATATCAAAAGACACTGGCATGGTATTATCAATGTTCTTGCAGTTATCATGGGCCGCGGCTTCACCTCTACTCTCCGATCAGAATAAATACCCGAGGTTTTTCCGCATCTGCCCCTCCGACTCGTTCTACAATACGGCAAAGGTTGCGCTCCTACGCCACTTCAATTGGAAGAAAGTCGCCATAATCAACGTGGCTCTCGATTATTTCTTTGCCGTAAGTGACCATGGTGTGGGATTACGTGGTTTCCGAACTGTAATCTGTGACGTCATTTTTACAGTAGGTTTTCTTTAGAATCTTCCTAACAAACGGACGGATTTTTATGACATGTAGCGCACTGAATACGATGACGATGGCATATGTATGGAAGCGCCAATGTTAAAATGTATTTATCTCCTAATTAGGAGATACTAACTCCTAATTAGGAGATACTATCTCCTAATTATGACTTAGTGTCTCCTAATTAGGACTAAATATCTCATAATTAAGACTTACTATCTCCTAATTAGGATTTACTATCTCATAATTAGGAGTTTGTATTTCCGAATTAGGAGATAAATTATTTTTTAGCATCGGCACATATAGTAAGTCCTAACTAGGAGATAGTAAGTCCTAATTAGGAGATAATGCATCCTAATTGGGATATAATATACCTAATTAGGACGTACTATCTCGTAATTATGACTTAGTATCTCCTAATTATCAGATACTAAGTCCTAATTATGAGTTAGGAGTTAGTATCTCCTAATTAGGAGATGAAATAGTTTAGCAATATGACGCTTCCATACATATCGATGGTCTAGTAACATAAGGTCGTAACTGCTATGCTAAAGCTAAAGCATAGTAGTTACGACCTTATGTTACTAGACCATCGATATGTGTTTATGGGTGCTATGCAAGTTGTTTACAATAACTTATAACTTTCACAAAGAATCGTGTACCGTTCATTTCTTTCATTCACATGTTCTAGGTTTTATTTACATTTACGGTAACCGATTTTCAGAATTATGAGATTAAAGCCGCATATACAATACAGGGCAAAGTGTTCCGCATTTGCTGCGGTATATTTCATAAACAAATATGTCATTCCATTAAAAAGATATTAAAGAAATCTACTGTAAACACATCTAAAAAACATGACGCCACGCCGTTCGGAAACACGTGATGCCACACCTTGGACTATATTTGTGTGACATCCAGGGCGTCTCAAATGAAGTCGAAGCAGCAGGAACAACCGCCTCAACAAAAACTACCTATCTACAACCACTGTATGAGACACGCCATGTGATTGTGTACCTAAGAAGGTGTGCGATATCTCACGAAAAACATTTACACAATTTACGATGTTTCCGTAAATGACGTCAATAGTTGACAACATGTTCAGAGCAAATGCCGCATTTGCTGTGAACATTTCGTAAACTTTTGACGTCATTTACAGTAAAGATCACCGTTTCTGTAAATATGTTTCATGAACAATCGCACATGTTCTTAAGTACAAAATCACATGGTGTGTCCCATATTACATCCCGATTGAATTAATGCGGCATATATATTTAATTTATCCCGTCAACACAGTGTGTATGTGCCGTGAAACACTGTGCCGTGAAACATTTTTGATATTCTGTCAATACGACATAATCACTGCGTATGAATATGTGCGGTGGCTGGGGTTATTTGTTTGCATTTAAAGTCATTTGTAGGTGTTGACGGGATAAATAGAATAGTAGGTTAGTGCCGTGAATGGGAAAAATATCTAGCGCGGCACGAGCATCGCCGATCCCGTTTCCTGAGCCTTGCCAGATATTTTTTCCCATTCACGGCACTAACCTACTATTCTCTATCTATTTTCCTTATTTCTGAACCAAAATATATGTTGTGACCACTCATTTGAACCGTCTCGGCGAGACGGTTCAAATGAGTGGTCACAACATATACTTCTGATGAGAAATAAAGAAATTATTGAGCCTTGCCAGATATGTTTTCCCATTCACGGCACTAACTTACTATTCTCTATCTTCCTGCAACAGCGATCTCTTATCAACGGCAAGGGTTTTTTTCTTACCATTGGTACCTGATATAGTGATGTTTGACTGCAATATGATATTTAAAGTTATAAAGTGTAATACACTGAATACCGACTACGCTCTTTTTGAAAGCGTGTACGTTTTGTTTAATACAGTATGTAGTTTTATAAGCTACCGTTATTAAATTACACAAAGTACGTCATGACTTACGTCATAACATTAACATAAGAGTCGACAATTGAATTTGGACATTTTATAATGTTTTTTTTTATACATATAATGACGAATACTCTTACTACTAAATTTCGAAATATTTGCGTTAGTTGCTCCGTGCGTCCGGATTAATAATAATGATTTTAAGTACAATCATGACAACCGTAAATGGAAAAAACATCGATATTTCATTTCTTTTCCTGTTATATTTTTTTTTACTCTTGCTGCATCTCCTTCAGCCATTCCCCCATGTTCCCATATATAATTCATTGTTTCGTATAAAATCAGTATTTGACCAAATTGCACGAAATAAAATCATTCTTAAATTTTGCTAAAATTTAATCATAACAGAAAATTCATTGTTTTAGCATTGTCGATATATATATGTAACATTCGGGCATGTTTCGTGAACAGACCTTTTAAAGTAAATACAAACAATGTTTCTGTAGCCTATTTCATCAACTTTGCAAAGTATACTTAGGATAAATTTATTCATTTTTATTATACTGAATTTATCACATTATCACAGCCATTTTGGCTGTTATAATGTAATAAATTCAGTATAATAATTCTGCATACGTTTAATCATCAAATATATGCAATAGTTAGTTCTATATGACATAATGCATTTCGGGAAAAATAAATGATTACTCCCTCAAAGTATACTTTGGTAGATAAGTATGCTTTGCAATTTTGATGAAATCGGCTACAGGAGATTGTCTGTTAGTGCAATCAATCAATCAATCAATCAATAAATAAATCAATCAATCAATCAATCAATCAATAAATAAATAAATAAATAAATAAATCAATCAATCAATCAATCAATCAATCAATCAATCAATCACAATCAATCAATCAATCAATCAATCAATCAATCAATCAATCAATCTTTCAGGTTACAGATGATTTGCTGCGGCTGATTGAAGGTACCGACATCCAAGTGATACGACAGGAAATATTTAACGGCAATCCCGCGCCCAGGGTCCAACACTTAAAGGTAACCGGAATTGATGGAATTTGTATGTGCAAAGGAATCGGAAGCTCTACCCTATGTAGGTGCGTATTTGGCGTATTTTACGCACTTATTATAGCAGAATACGCATTGATTATCAAAAGTGGGAGTACAAAATACTCACAGCAATGTGAAAATACGGATTGATTTTCAAATAAATTTGAACATTTACTTAGTTGAGCTGCAAAATGCAAACAGTGTCTGCTTTTTGCAGCTCAAATAAGTGCATTTTTAAAGTTGTTTTATTTTGTTTATCATTTGTTCCATATTTAATAAGGAAGAAAATCAATAATACATTTGTAAAAGTAAAATACGCATTGAATTTTAAATATGGGGGTATAATACTCTTTAGATACAACACTTATCTGGAGCTCTGCGTTTGTTCACTACTTTCAATTCTTTGATTTTCTGTTCTCTTTAGCTCTACTGTGTGTTCAGTAATTTCAGCACTTTGATTTTCTGTTCTCACTAGCTCTACAATATGTTCAGTACTTTCAGTATATATAAAGAGAACAAAAACTCAAAGTATTGAAAGTACTGAACATACTATATAGCCTGCAATTCCTTTGATATGTGTCTGTGGCTTGAGGAATGGGGCCTGTGTCATTTCTGTGGCATTTCAGTAGCCTATTTCACCAACATTGCAAAGTATACTTTTTCTAGCAAAGTATACTTTGAGGGAGTAATCATTTATTTTTCCTGAAATGCCTCATTTCATATAAAACTAACAACTGCATATATTTGATGATTAAAAGTATGCATAATTATTATACTATCACAGCCAAAATGGCTGTGATAATGTAATACATTCAGTATAATAAAAAATAATAAATTTATCATTAAATTGAACATTTCTCCCTCAAATTATAGTTTGCTAGATAAGTATACGTTGCAATGTTGGTGAAATAGGCTACTGGTCAGTCTCGATCTTAGTCTTCTAGCACAATCCTGCAATCAGGAGCCTATTTCAACAACATTGCAAAGTATACTTTTCTAGCAAAGTATACTTTGAGGGAGAAATTTTCAATTTTAGGATAAATTTATTAATTTTTATTATACTGAATTGATTACATTATCACAGCCATTTTGGCTGTGATAATGTAATAAATTCAGTATAATAAATCTGCATACATTTAATCATCAAATATATGCTGTCGTTAGTTCTATATGAAATAATGCATTTCTGGAAAAATAAATGATTACTCCCTCAAAGTATATTTTGCTAGAAAGTATACTTTCCAAAGTTGATGAAATCTGCTACTGATATTTTGTTTAAAGCAGGAACTATGGAGTATTGACTGAATGTCAAACAGAGTTGGCCTGATCACACTGTGCTGGTCCACAGGCTGCTCTGATGCTGAATTGGTCGCATACTCCTTAAGCTCCATGTCTCCCCTTCACAGCAACATATACGTCTTAGTACGTTTACTTGTCCAAAATCCATCAGCAGATCTCACGTGCAACACACACTGCTATCATCTTCATTTATTTGTAGGAGGCAGATGCGCGGATCATATTTGCAGGCGGGTATGAAAATCACGCGCGGCAGATATTGTGTGCAGTAAGTGACACATGTATATACAGTTACTTGGGTATAAGTATAGTAGCGAGGTATTGTAGAGTTGATGAATCATGGATGATAGTATGTGCAGTAAGTGCACACATACACATATACTACATGTATATTGTTATCATCTTGGCATACGTAGAGTAGCGTGGTAGTTAATGCCAGTGTATGTACCACCAGGTATATCATCACTATGGGTGGTATGTGGATATATGCACGAGTTCCGCGGCGTGCGATATTGCGAGACTTTAGGAGCGATTATACTTGCACGGCGGAATGAGTGGCATATATCCACATACAAATCAAATAACATTTTTATTAAATACGTACCTTAATCGCAATGTATATGCACCTCCAAAAATATACAAAAGATAAAACAAATTGAACACAACTTAGTAATGATTTAGAAGGAACTATTTTGCGAGGTTAATAGTAGTTCCGGCAGTGACCAATATGAACTCACGAGACGTTAATAGCAAGGTGTATAATCACGTGGTACGAACAACAACAACAAGTACCGATTCAAAGTACGTATTCTTTTATAGTGTCCTTATTACGTAACGGATTTTGATGAAATATGACGCATCAAACGCATCTTGTTAAGCTGCATTTGGTGGTCTCTGTATTTTCGCCCAAACTTCTGTCGTTTTTGCGAAGAATCGATTTCCGTGTCTCCGACACGGAAATAGATTCTTCGCAAAAACGACATAAGTCTGTGCCAACCTCCCTAGACCACCAAATGCAGCTCATGAAGACCCGTTTGCTGCGCCATATTTCATCAAAATCCATTGCATATTAAGGAAAATATCAAATAATACTTACTTTGGAGTGGGCGACGTTGTTGTTGTTGTAACCACGTGATCATGCACCTTGAATATGCAAAATTATAGATGGCTTGTGTTCCATTATGTTTCAATGGGCACCGAGCGTACGTATATAATAATGTAGGTTATTAGATGACATGTTCATTTAGGTTGTTAAATAACTAGTAATTAGGTTGACACGTTTTAACTTCACCGACATTGCGGGACTTTAGGAGCGCAATATCGTTGCGCGGTGGAACGAGTGGCATATATCCACATACAAATCAAATAACATTTTTATTTTATACGTAAGTCACTCGCAATTTATAAGCGCCGAAAAATATATTCACAATATAATCATAATAAACACAGTAGTGGTGATTTCGAAGGAACCATTTTAGGAATGAATGGCCTTTTTGTGGAATTTATCGGGGTATAAACTTGGAAAAGTCGCGGGAATACTGGACGAAGGCCTTCCGGCCTTCGTCCAGTATTCCCGCGACTTTTCCAAGTTTATATATCCCCGATAAAGTCAACAAAAAGACCATTCATTCCTTATAATTCTAGCATTTGAAATAAATATATCAAGAAAATGTGTTTATTTTGACAGACGGCAGCCATTTGTTTACATTGACAGCACTGACAGCGCACCTGTAGAAAGTAGTTCGGCGTGGGAGTTTACTGGGATATAAATTTTGGACAGAGACTTGCTACGGGCCAATCATATGTTAGGGAATTGTGTAAATATTTTTGTGCTGGAATTATTTTGCGATGTGAAGCGTAGTTCCGGTGTCATATAGAAAAATGACCCCCCTGAAAAATGACCCGCGGGTCATTATTCAGCTATAGAATATTGACCCGGGGTCATAATTCCGCTATAGAATATTGACCCCCCCTGTGGTAAAATGACCCCCCCCCCCACTATGTAATTTTTTTTTGTCACAAAGTTACCGAAAGTGTATGGTATCATGTACAAACATAAAAAAAACTCTATGGCCGTGGTAAAATGACCCACCCCTATGCAAAGATTTATTTGGGTTCTTATGGGTCACAATTAATTCTAATTGATAATACAAACATAAAAAACACACACTTGGGATCCCCAGCACCAGGGAGGGGGGGGGGGCGGGTCAATATTATATGGACGTGGTAAAATGACCCCCCTCCCCACCTATGTAAATATATGTTTTTGGTCTTATGGGTCACAATTCATTCTAATTGATAATACAGAGTTCTGAAAGTGTATGGTATCATGTACAAACATAAGAAACACACACTTGGGACCCCCAGCACCAGGGAGGGGGGGGGGGGGGGTCAATCAATATTCTATGGCCGTGGTAAAATGACCCCCCCCCCCACCTATGTAAAGATATATATTTTGTTTTATGGGTCACACTTCATTGTAATTGATAATACAGACTTCTGAAAGTGTATGGTATCATGTACAAACATAACACACACACATTGGGACCCCCACACCAGCCAGGGGAGGGTCAATATTCTATGGCCGTGGTAAAATGACCCACCCCATGTAAAGATTTATTTGTGTTCTTATGGGTCACACTTAATTCTAATTGATAATACAAAGTTCCGAAAGTGTATGGTATCATGTACAAACATAAGAAACACACACTTTGAACCCCCAACACCAAGTGTGTGTTTTTTATTTTTGTATTATCAATTAGAATTAATTGTGACCCATAAGAACCCAATTAAATCTTTTCATGGGGGTGGGTCATTTTACCACGGCCATAGAATATTGACCCCCCCCCCACCCTCCCTGGTGCTAGGGGTCCCAAATGTGTTTTTTTATGATTGTACATGATACCGTACACTTTCGGGAACTTTGTGACAAAAAAAAAATTACGTAGTGGGGGGGTCATTTTACTACAGGGGGGGTCACTATTCTATAGCGGAATAATGACCCGCGGGTTATTATTCCGCGCGGGTCAATATTCTATCTGACACCGGCACTGACCAATATCAACTCACGAGACGTCAATATGGAACAATATTGACGTCTTGCGTTGCATTGTGTTTCAATGGGTAACGAAATCAAGGTGCATGATCACGTGGTTACAACGACAAAGTCGCCCACTCCAAAGTAAGTATTATTTGATATTTTCCTTAATATGCAACGGATTTTGATGAAATATGGCGCAGCAAACGCGTCTTCACGAGCTGCATTTGGTGGTTCAGGGAGTTTGGCACAGACTTCTGTCGTTTTTGCGAAGAATCGATTTCCGTGTCTGAGACACGGAAATCGATTCTCCGCAAAAACGACAGAAGTTTGGGCGAAAATACAGAGACCACCAAATGCAGCTTAACAAGACGCGTTTGATGCGCCATATTTCATCAAATTCCGTTACGTAATAAGGACACTATAAAAGAATACGTACTTTGAATCGGTACTTGTTGTTGTTGTTGTTAGTACCACGTGATCATACACCTTGGAAAGTATGTATATAATAATACGATAAATATGTCTTCACTCATTCTCACGGGTGCAGTAAACGAGCATTATACTTCAAGTGTGTGTGAGAGGCATGATGCTGCCACAACAACTTGTATTTATATCATACGACATGATTATATTGAAGTTATATCCGTCGGTACAGTGGGAATTGGCTACTTATACCCATAAGATATAACTAGATAGTGGTTAATTACGTAGGCCTATATTCTTGCCGAGTTTCCGGACCCCATCCAGTGATACTGTGTGGATACGAGGGTGTGTCAATAAGTAGTGTCAATCGACCATTATCTTTCTAACAACTAATTACGTTTATCCCGTCAACACAGTGTGCATGTGCTGTGAAACACGGTGCCGTGAAACATTTTTGATATCCTGTCAATACGACCTAATCACTGCGTATGAATATGTGCGGTGGCTGGGGTTATTTTGTTTGTATTTTAAAGCCATTTGTAGGCGTTGACGGGATAAATAGAATAGTAGGTTAGTGCCGTGAATGGGGAAACATATCTGGCACGGCACGGAAACGGGATGTGCTCGGCAGAGCCTCGCCCATCCCGTTTCCTGAGCCTTGCCAGATATTTTCCCATTCACGGCACTAACCTATTATTCTCTGAACAGTTTTGGATTTCATTTATTGGAAAACAAGATACCCATAGGAGACACATGAAACCACATAAAGAAGAAATTACTACTATACATCATGATAAATAGAGAATATTAGGTTAGTGCCGTGAATGGGAAAAAATATCCGGCAAGGCTCAAGAATTTCTTTATTTCTCATCAGAAGTATATGTTGTGACTGACTGACTGAGTTCAAATGAGTGGTCACAACATATATTTTGGTTCAGAAATAAGGAAAATAGATAGAGAATAGTAGGTTAGTGCCGTGAATGGGAAAAAAATATCTGGCAAGGCTCAGCCAATCCCGTTTCCGTGCCGCGCCAGATATTTTTCCCCATTCACGGCACTAACCTACTATTTTATTTATCCCGTCAACACCTACAAATGGCTGTAAAATGCAAAAATAGTATTGACTGGATATCAAAAATGTTTCACGGCACCGTGTTTCACGGCACATACGCACTGTGTTGACGGGATAAAACATGATAACTAATTAGTAATTATTTATTGCTCGTGGGCTAAGACAATACTAGCAATATTATAAACTATTGTTGAGATCATTCCTATTTGTGGCTGTGACTGGAGACATAGGGCTCATGCGTTTTGCGACGAGTGTAGATACAGATGCAGTGTATCCGCACAGTCTGATCAAGATCTGCAGTGTTCGTCATTTCATCAATGAACAAATGCCATGCTTCAAACAAGCAATGCATATCGTTAACTCTAGCTACAGTAGCGTGTGCTTCGAGCAGGAGTTAGTTGCGAACAGTAACTCTTGAAATATACTCTCGTACCATCCGTAGCAGTGCTACGGACGGTACGGGAGTAGATTTCAAGAGTTACTGTTCGCAACAACACTGGTCACACATCCAATAAGCCCAATTTTTCCAGTCACAGCCATATTTCATATGGAGAAAACTGTTATTTCAGGCGTATGAGGCTGATTTGTATGGTCCCAAAATAGTGTGGTTCTTCCCTCAGTGGTACAGTGAGAACTGGTGGCGACTTCAGCTGCACGAAGTATCGTGCACCAGGTGCGTGTACTCAACCCCACAAATATCACGAGACAAATACCAGAACTATGCGATTTAAAACACAACAAAGAAGTAAGCATGCCATTTTTCACCCATTACATACATTCACCCATTACATACTTCGGCAAACATGAGGATCCGAATTACACTAACTCGTTACATCAAAGTCACGTGGTACACTGTGGTCACGTGAATAATACAAATATTTCCAGTTAGACTCTCAAAATGGCGTTTCCTGCATTGTACGGCCAAAATAGTGCCGTGGCTTCCGTGGTGGTGTCTACGGCCGTGGGTGTCCAATGACCGTGGGTGTCCAACTCCTTGTTGCGTTTGTTATAGGAATGAATGGCCTTTTTGTGGAATTTATCGGGGTATTAACTTGGAAAAGTCGCGGGAATACTGGACGAAGGCCGCAATGCCTCGTCCAGTACTCCCGCGACTTTCCAAGTTTATATCCCCGATAAATTCCACAAAAAGGCCATTCATTCCATATAATTCCAGCATTTGAAATAAATTCATCAAGAAAATGTGTTTATTTTCCGTTTTCTTAAGAATTATTTTAACTGCGCCTCATGGTTACGGAAAGTAGTTCGGCGTGGGAGTTTACTGGGATATAAATTTTGGACAGAGACTTGCTACGGGCCAATCAAATGTTAGGGAATTGTGTAAATATTTTTGTGCTGGAATTATTGTGAGAAAAATATAACGAGGTTACGGCTGCCACTGGGTATATATTGTCAAAAAATTCAACACGGAGGTAGGTAGACATGCTATTGGACACCTTATATGATTATATTTACACTGTCCTTACATTCATAATGGAAACGCCCATTCAACGTATTGCGTTTATATACCAGTATATTATAATAGCCCCACGTGACGTTGCGCGACGTTGTTGATTCGTTAAAATATGTTTGACGTCATTAAAATACATGACGTTCATCGTCGTTGTCAAAACGTCACGCTATTGACCGGCAACAAAATGACGTAAAACAAGATTATTCTTATTTTTAACGCCATATTTGCTTATTTATATTTTTGAATCTATCATAAAATGCAGTGTAAATATAAGTAATAAAACCATGGGCTGTTGCGTTTACTGTGTTGCATAATACATTTGATCTGTTTAAACTTTAAACTTTAAACAGACCAAATGTAGTGTGCACTCCAGTAAATGCAACAGCCCATGGTTTTATTAATTAACCCTTTGAACCCGAAAGCCCGCTATATTGGTGTATGCAAACAGTGCAGATCCAGATGAGCCGGCTCGTAACGAGCCGTCTCATCATGATTTGCACACTGTTTGAAAGTAATTTTCATATTGTTGAGAACAACAAATACCCCCTTTTTATAAATGGAATAGTCTGAAAATCATTTTGCGATGATTGGATTGGTTGCAAAATTAATATATCGTAGCCCATTCAGTTACTTAGGGGTGAAAGGGTTAAATAAATCAATGTGACCCCAGTGTACCACTTGACTTGTATGTATAAATTCCGTTTTATTTAGATAGATACTGAATTGCTGTATATCCTCATAATAAAATGTTTTGCCAAATTATGTAATCTAGTATAAGGTAATGGCTGAATAAGGTTCATGTTTACCTCCTTGTCACGTTTTTAAATAGTGTCAGTTTACAATGTCAACACATTGTTGACGTCGTCGACTAATGTCTTCTGCATATCGCATATTTGTTGCTGTGGCTGAAGAAATGGAACTTAAGGTATTTGTAACCTGTGTAGATGGAGATAAGCCTATAATTCCAGCTCAAAAATATTTACACAATTCCCTAACATTTGATTGGCCCGTAGCAAGTCTCTGTCCAAAATGTATATCCCAGTAAACTCCCACGCCGAACTACTTTCCGTAACCGTGAGGAGCAGTTAAAATAATTCTTAAGAAAACGGTAAATAAACACATTTTCTTGATGAATTTATTTCAAATGCTGGAATTATAAGGAATTAATGGCCTTTTTGTGGAATTTATCGGGGATATAAACTTGGAAAAGTCGCGGGAATACTGGACGAGGCCGGAAAGGCCTCGTCCAGTATTCCCGCGACTTTTCCAAGTTTACATCCCCGATAAATCCACAAAAAGGCCATTCATATCTATATCCGAGATAAATTTCACAAAAATGCCATTCATATCTATATCCGAGATAAATTCCACAAAAAGGCCATTCATATCTATATCCGAGATAAATTCCACAAAAATGCCATTCATTCCTATAGTGAATCCACACAGTCTTATCACGCTATCTACATTGGTCGCCATCCAGTCAGTGAATTATCTGGCATACTTCTAACACACTGTAGAATATCAGGAATTAGACTGGTCATAAATCCCCAGAGTCATATTTATCAAGTCACAGCCAAATTCGAGACAAGCCATGAAAAACTATTTAAAAAAGTTACAATATTTTCCGCAAATTCGTCGAAAGAATATATCAGTTTCTGTAAATAGTTTCATGAAATATCACATATATTCTTAGGTACAAAGTCACATGGTTTGCCTCATACATGTATATAATAGTTATAGTTAACATATAGAATTTTTAATAAATTAATTTCGTAGCGAAATAACGTATTGGTTGCCCCGCTCCATCGCGAGCACCTGTCTATTAGAATGGAGCGCTGCCCATACCGTAGCCTATTTCACCAACATTGCAAAGTATACTTATCTAGCAAAGCATACTTTAAGGGAGACATTTAAAATTTAAGGATAAATTTATTAATTTTTATTATACTTAATTTGTGACATTATCACAGCCATTTTGGCTGTGATAGAGTAATAGATTCAGTATAATAATTATGCATACTTTTAATCATCAAATATATGCGGTTAGTTCTATATGAAATAATGCATTTTGCGAAAAATAAATGATTACTCCCTCAAAGTAGACTTTGCTAGATAAGTATACCTGCAATGTTGGTGAAATAGGCTACTGGAGCCCTGATTTAGTAAAGTTCATTTTAGACATGGGTATTCCTTTTTATCCCGTCAACACAGTGCAGTGAAACACGGCGCCTATGTGCAGTGAAACACGGCGCCGTGAAACATTTTTGATATTCAGTCAATACTATTTTTGCATTTTACAGCCATCTGTAGGTGTTGACGGGATAAATAGAATAGTAGGTTAGTGCAGTGAATGGGAAATATTATCTGGTGCGGCACGGAAACGGGATGTGCTCTGAGCAGAGCACATCCCGTTTCCGTGCCGCGCCAGATATGTTTTCCCATTCACGGTACTAACCTACTATTCTCTATCTATTTTCCTTATTTCTGAACCAAAATATATGTTGTACTTTGAAATTTTGATGAAATCGGCTACAGGTGTTTTCCACAATGATACTACATGTATTACGTATTGGCGGTGTTACACTGAATCAGATTGAACGTACACTTGGAAATTACGTCAATAAGACGGGGGCGTGTGTTTCTAAATATAACCCAGGGGCGTCGGAACAGGTCCGGCAGGTCCGGCGACTGCCGGATCAATACTTTTAGCATATTTGTAATTCATGTATAAAAAAACGGAATGTAAATATGTTTCTGCCATTTTTCCCATTTCTCATCAAAAGTGTATATTGTTACCAGTTAGTTTAACCGTCTCGGCGAGACGGTTCAACTGAGTGGTAACAACATACACTTTGAGTGGATACCGGGGGCACCCAGTAGATTCGCCGGACCAATATTATGATGCTTCCGGCGCCCCTGTAACTGCAATTATTGCAATATTGAATGATTAATGTAATAGGTAATGGCGAAAGCGTCGCAATATGCGACTAATTGAGACGAACTGCTCTGCTTTCATTGGTCGAGAAACTGGGGCAAACAATAAAATGTAATATATATTTCAGGGAACAAATGGAGATAGTCGCGGAGGGTCATTTTGAGACGGGTCAGTTCTCTCACCACCCGAATGTCGACGTCATAGGTAGCTCTGGAATCAGCTACACCGAATTCATGAAGCAGTTCCTGGACCACGAAAACTACCAACAAGAGTTCTCCATATATGATAGAATTGCTGCCAACTGCTTCGACAGCTTATGGGGTGCTGCTCTGGCGCTCAACTGCTCTGACGCCATCTTAAAAGAACAAGGTATATATTAGCACGGACACCACTGCAGTGTGTTACTACTGTCTCTTTCACAAAACCTCCCCAAATTTTACGGCTATATAAACAATGAATAAACAATATTTCTTTCCATATTATTAAATTTTATTAAAATTTAAAATGAACCTTCGCTTCATTTCGTAAAATGTTGTAAAATATTGATTTTATTACGAAATATGATTTCTCTATGAATATTTAACATGAAGGAAAGAGGTGGAGAACGTGGAGGAGTCGAAAAACGAAACAAACATGGACATTGATTCTGAAACCTGGCTAGATAGCTTGGAAATGATCTCACTAAGAAAACAAAAGTTAGATTTTGAAAATCGGTACACTATTTCTGAAAGTACCATGTTTAATCCCCATACTGGCCATAGGCATCTTCTGAAAGTGACGTATTGGCAATATCAAATCGCAATCAAGTTGTTTGCTTTCAAGCACAATATTCAAATATTCTGAAGTAAAAAGAATTGACAAATAATGGCAAGATTACCGCAGGCTGTGTATACACATATTCCGATATCGACATAACCGATGTATCCCCAACGTCGTCCTTACACATATATACACAGGTTTTACATCTTGAATTAAACACCTAACTTCATCATCACTGGGACACTACACAGCTATATACACTGATTTATCCAGTCAACACAGTGCGTATGTGCCGTGAAACACGGTGCCGTGAAACATGTTTGATATCCTGTCAATACGACCTAATCACTGAGTATGAATATGTGCGGTTGTCATACTAGTCGACTCTCTGATTTTGACGATGCGGCTGTGGTTACTTTTTGCATTTTAAAGCTATGTGTAGGTGTTGACGGGATAAATAGATAGTAGGTTAGTGCCGTAAATGGGAAAACATATCTGGTGCGGCACGGAAACGCGACGGGCTCGGCAGAGCCTCACCCATCCCGTTTCCTAAGCTTTGCCAGATATTTTTTCCCATTCACGGCACTAACCTACTATTGTCTATCACTTATGTCATTAGTAATGTCTAAATGGCGTTCAAAAAACTTGTTCACAGGTCACAGCAAATCGCTTGATCAGTTCGAGTATTCCGATGTCGACATAGCTGATGTAATTCAAACATGCACGACCAACTTGAATTTCGTGGGAATGGCTGGAAGAGCGGACCTAACATTTCATGATGCACAGGCAGCCGTGCAAATATCCCAGGTCAACGGTATGTAACACACAGAAATAAATGACCTCTTACAGTGCATGGGCAGCCGTGCAAATATCCCTTTGTCAAACACATGACGTGTCAACGGTATGTAACACAAAACAATACATGACGTGTTACGGCACATTGGCAGCCGTGCAAATATCCTTGGTCAACGGTATGTATAACAGAGAAACATATGACGTGTTACGGTACATAGGCAGCCGTGCAAATAGCCCAGATCAACTGTATGTATCACAGAAAAAACAACACATAATGACGTATAACGTGTCACGGCATAAAGGCCGCTGTACCAGTTTAGTGTATTTTGTTATCAAGTTTATCAGACAAGGCTAGGAAACGCATAGAAATTCCGAGGCTCGCCGAGGAATTCCTACCGTTTCCGAGCCGAACCTGATAGACATGATATCAAATGGTACTAGCTTGTTATTCTATTCATCGGCTACGTTTTTGGCTACTGAATGAGCAATTATGCCGTTATTTTCGTTCGACTAATACTGTCTGTTTTCAATTTGTTGTAACCCGGATATGACTACCAGTAGCCGATTTCATCAACAGTGCAAAGTATACTTTTCTAGCAAAGTATACTTTGAGGGAGTAATCATTTACTTTTCCCAAAATGCAATATTTCACACAGAACTAACGACTGCATATATTTGATGATTAAAAGTATGCAGAATTATTATACTGAATTTATTACATTATCACAGCCAAAATGGCTGTGATAATGTAATAAATTCAGTATAATACAAATTAATAAATTTATCCTAAAATTGAAAATTTCTCCCTCAAAGTATACTTTGTTAGAAAAGTATACTTTGCAATGTTGATGAAATAGGCTACAGGTAAATGCCTGATACAGCGTTATGTTATCAGTCTGTACCTATTCGGCCAATACAAAGCTCGTTGACTGATAAAAAACGCTTTACAAGCTGTACAGATTCATTTGTAATAACGCAAGATATAAAAGTAACAGCAGACGACAATTGTTGTGTGTAGCGGTCTAAGGGTTAAAAGGTAATATGATATTCTGATTAAATATATAGACACCATTATCGTTTCATGTGCTTTTCGCCACACATATAATGTTGGACCTTAGAATACGTTAAAGGGCCTTTGTGATACATTTGTGTTTCATATGTACATTATAGTCCTTGACAAAATTTAACAAGACTTGTGAAAACCGCATGCAAATATTCCACCTCCGACACAAGATATGAAGGTTTTAATTTTTAGCTTGGATTATGTAGAACTTACTGTGACGTCATAGATGACCATGCATACTTAATTTTAATTTTAGGAACTTACTGTGATGTCATAGCTCATTTGCATATAAACTATGCAGAAATAGAACCCTCTATAACATGTGACTGACATGGAATATTTACATGCGGTTTTCACCAGTTTTGTTAGATTGCCAATGACTATACTGTACACATGAAGCACAACCCCTTTAACGTTTTGAGAGACACATATACATATATGGCTATGACTGGAGAAATGGGGCTTATGGGTTATGCGACCAGTGTAGACCCAGATCAGCCTGTGCATTCGCACAGTCTGATCAGGATCTGCACTGTTCGCTGTTCTATCAATGAAACAATCGGCATACTCATAACAAGCAACACATATCGTTATCAGGCTATACGAGTGTCGTGTTATTTGATTAGGAGCTACGATGGTCACAAAGCCCATAATCGCAATTTCTCCAGTCACAGCCACATATGTCTGATTTACAACATCCGTACGTGACGGGTGTTTCATTGATTCGATGGCGAACAGTGTATATCCTGATCAGACTGTGCGGATGCACAGGCTGATCTGGATCTACACTGGTCGCAAGCTCCATTTCTCCACATTAACCACATTTCGCAAATCAGTCGAAATCCTACCCATATTCAGGTCTCCAACTTGGGTCCGTGGGCATCTACGATACGTTTGGACAACGAGATTGGAGCATCCAGTGGGTGGATGATGGCGTGCAATGGAGAGGTAATACAACACATCTCTACTGTCTGTTCCACGTTTTGCTGCCGACGAACCTTTGGCTATTACACACATCAAACCTAAAAAATATTTAAATGTCGGTACTTTTTCATCAATACAAATTAAAAAGTCACCCTCCTCATTTTTTTTTATTTTATGAAATTCCATCAAATAATTATTTTATTGCGAAAAATTATTTTCCTATGGGAATTTAACATGTGGCTAAAAATAGATTTTTTAAAATAAATAAATTTGTGGACCAATTTTCAACTCTAACTTGTTATCTTAGATTATTTCCAATCTATCTCGCCAGGTTTCGGAGTCAATTTCCAATATGTTTTGTTTTTTACCCTCCTCGTCACTCTGGATCCCCTTTTTGCTCCATGTTAAATTCCCATAGGAAAATCTTTTTTTCGCAATAAAATCAATATTTGTTGGAATTTCATCAAATAATTTATTTTGGGGACTGACTTTTTTTTTTATTATTGATGAAAAAGTATTTACATTTAAATATTTTTTAGATTTGTATGCTTAATAGCCAAAAAGTTCGTCGGCAGCAAAACGTGGAACAGACAATAGGTGCTTTGCATAAGGCTGAATAAATTTGTGATTAAATAATTACAGTGGGGTCAGCGTGTAAGTGCCCTGTCGTGTTCGTTCGTGTGTGCATTTACACGCTGACCCCACTGTAATGTCTGTCCCGTCCTTGAGCTTTCCATAAAGTACACAACATAAAGCGAGATAACCAAACTGCCCTCCCAAGTCAAACTGCAGTATCTGTTATGAGAAAACATAATAACGCACGTGACACGCCCATCCGATCCAATATGCCTGTGCGCAAATTAGTATACTGCTTCGTATTTCATTTTGTGATAACTTCAACATCACAGTACCACGACATGTGCTTAACCCTTACACCGCTATCTTATTTTTTTGTGGTCTGCTGTTTATTTTCTATAGTCCATGAGTATCATCAAAAACATGCTTTGAAAGCATTTTACAATCATTTACAACATGCTTTGACAACAGTTCAGAATCATTTCCATTGGAAATGATTCTGAAGTGCTGTCAAACCATGTGTTTATTGAGAAATAAGGCAATATATAAAAGCAACAGCAGACGACAATTGTCGTGTGTAGCGGTCTAAGAGTTAACGTTCTAGTAGATCGTGACATTTTCGTCAGTTTCACTACGAAAACCCGTCACTCAATTTGCTAATGTACACCGGAGCTATAATTAGAAACCCCGCAACCATCGGCATCTCTCGTGTCCTGTGCTGTCATACTCATTATTACCTGCTAATTTTGCCACTCGGTGTAAATGTATTTAATTCCAAAACACTTGTATAGTGTGCTTACAGTTAATCAGCTTGATTGGCTGAGCCTGAGCTGTGCTACCAATCAACCGATTAATCAATATATACACTATTACCAACGGTACATTTCCGCCGGCGCTATTATTCAGGCATGGGAAATTACCCCCAGACCCCCCTAGCAAATCGCAGCGCAATCCGTTGCTCAAATAAATGTTCAGGATTCGGGATAGTGTTCCACTCCCATGCCTGATTATTGCTACAACTACAAGTTATAATATATTTTATTTCAAAATACCAGGTGGAGAACATTGAAGGTTTGCTTAGCTTTCTCCATGAAACCAACTTGTAAGGGAAAATCTAATGTTATCATTGTATACATGTTGCTCATCATTGTATACATGTTGCTCATTTATATTGTTCATCATAGTTTTATTTTTACCCTAATCATTTGATTACCTACCACATCTAACATACTATTTTACTATCTAAATTGCTTGGCCCTAAATGATACTGTTTTGTGTTGATGGGCCGTTAAGCACCATTGTTACATGGTTTCCGTTGTTTGCTGTTTGCATATGGCTTTAGGCAATGCTCATTCCGGGGCCGCGCGTAATGGAAGTGCCTTCATGACGTCACTACGCGGAAGTGCATTCATGACGTCATTACTTAATGACGTTCATGACGTTCATGACGCGGCCCCGGAATATGAATACCGAAAATTATCTACGTGAATGGGACGATTTACAAAAGTACTAAAACTTTCTTCTGCGGCCTTGGGCTCAAACAGTTCCCTCGGGCCACAGCAAACGGGCGGCCTTGGGTTCAAACAGTTCCCTCGGCCCACAGCAAACGTGCGGCCTTGGGTTCAAACAGTTCCCTCGGCCCACAGCAAACGTTTGCACACGGCTGGACATGATCAAACCTTATATTCCATTCCATTCAAAATACTTGAATATTGTGCTTGAAGTCAAGCAGCTTTGTTGATCAATGGTGTACGATCCGTTTTTTATTTCGCTGATAAATACTTGTCGTCCACTGAAATACTGTATATCTTAATTAAAACTCACGTAACGTTATTAAAACGTGATTATGTTTCCCGATATACGTGCATTTGAAGCTTAATTATAGGAATGGTGGTTTAAGATAAAAGGAAAGTACATATATAGTCTGCACTCGTAACATCAAACTCTCTTAAAGGTACATGCCCACTCGGTAGGCACAAACTGTTCTTTATAGGAAGGAAATAAGTGTATAATTGTGTCACTATTCCGTCAGTTCTAAAAAATACGAGTGCCCGCTATACATATATAATCATTTAGTAATATTTATTTTTCTGATAGTGACAGGCTATTTTCATATGCAAATGAGGCATGACATTTTTTTAAATTATTTATACTAATTAAATACGTCACCTGTATGATAATTGCACATAAAAAAAATAAATACAGAGAATAAATAGTAATGTCCGTTTGCATTTTAAGGAAACACGGTTAACGCCCCTGGTATCATTGTGGAAAGTTACGTCTGATATAAAATGTATAATGATGCTAATCAATACGTGGGGTAATTGTGAATGAATGTTTATTTTGCCAGAAAATGTCTCAGATGATGTCTCTGATATAAAGAACATTTGTGCCTACTGAGTGGGCATGTACCTTTAACCCTTTGAACCCGAAAGCCCGCTATATCGGTTTATGCAAACAGTGCAGATCCAGATGAGCCGGCTCGTAACGAGCCGTTTCATCAGGATCTGCACTGTTTGAAAGTAATTTTCATATTTTTGAGAAAAACAAATACCCCCTTTTTATAAATGAAATAGTCTGAAAATCATTTTGCGACGATTGGATTGGTTGCAAAACGAACATATCGCAGCCCATTCAGTTACTTAGGGGTCAAAGGGTTAAGTCAAACTGCTGATAACTCAAAATCATGATCCCAAATACAGTGGAACCTCTCTAAACCGGACACCAAGAAAACACATGTGATCTTATTGTTGACGAATTCTTGGTCATTTATCTCAGGTGATAATGTCTGTTCGTGATCGCATAGCGCATAACTATGGCTCAGAATGATCAAATGAAACCTCTCTAAGCCGGACACCCTGGGGACCTCCCCAGGGTGTCCGGTTTAGAGAGGTTTCACTGTACATGGTTTCCTTATATAACTACTCTCGATAGCTCAAATGTTCATTAACTCAAAGTAGTCCTAGTTTCCTCAGTCCCTTGGACTTTGTGAAAATGAGTGTAGACTGTATACGCGTTAGTGAATTAAAACAAACATGAAGATTCAGAAAATGCAAACATTCAAATCTCGTAGTTTCCACCCAACTGGTCCGCCGTCCCTTTTCCCTCGACAAGTCACACATACAATTCAACCCGAATCTTCTGTCTGTGACGCTGGTCCATTTTTCCTCGACAACGACAAGTCACACATAAAGTTGAACCCGAATCGTCTGTCTCTAACGACACGTTACCTTAGCAATGTAAAGCATCGTATTGCCATCCGTAGGGAAAACGACGTTTATCATTATCTTTTTGTCATATTATTTTCTAACTATTTCTCTTTTGAGCGAGGTTTTGTTCTCAATTTTGTATACATTATTAATTATTAACCATGCTTGGAGAATTGGTGTCGTGGCCATCGTATTATGTGTCGGTGCTACTCGTGTATCTTTTGCACATCATGTACCGTACACCGCCAGATGAGGACATACTCGGTTCGCCATTCAGTCAACAAGAAACAAATCATCATTGATAATGATGTAAGAAATGAAAGTACAATATTCATCGTATGTTCTTAAAAATAATTGTAGTAATTTGCTCAATATCGTATTTTATCCCGTCAACACAGTGCGTATGTGCCGTGAAACACGGTGCCGTGAAACATTTTTGATATCCTGTCAATACGACCTAATCACCGCGTATGAATATGTGCGGTGACTGGGGTTATTATTTTGCATTTAAAAGCCATTTGTATGTGTTGACGGGATAAATAGAATAGTAGGTTAGTGCCGTGAATGGGAAAACATATCTGGTGCGGCACGGAAACGGGATGTGCTCGGCAGAGCCTCGCCCATCCCGTTTCCTGAGCCTTGCCAGATATTTTTTCCCATTCACGGCACTAACCTACTATTCTCTATTTACAGTCTACATGAAATAGCATGAAACACACTTATTGCATAACATGGGGTTTTCACAATGTAACAACACAGTGTAATACAAATCATAATACACTAGTGTAATACATATGCAGATTAGTATGTTGCAGATTAGTATGTTGCAGATTAGTATGTTAGTAATGTTGCAGAAAGCACGATAGATGACCAGTACAACTTCAATGCATAATATTGTGCTGATGAAAATCATGATTTATCCCATCAAGACAGTGCGTATGTGCCGTGAAACACGGTGCCGTGAAACATTTTTGATGCAGTCAATACTATTTTTGCATTTTACAGCCATTTGTAGGTGTTGACGGGATAAATAGAATAGTAGGTTAGTGCCGTGAATGGGAAAACGATCTGGCGCGGCTCGGAAACGGGATGTGCTCGGCAGAGCCTCGCCCATCCCGTTTCCTGAGCCTTGCCAGATATTTTTCCCATTCACGGCACTAACCTACTATTCTCTATATGTCCCATGTCCAGCCGTGGGTAAACGTTATCCTTTTATTGCGAAAATCAGATGTTCCTATGGGAATGTGAAAACCATAATTGGCATAACGTTTGCCGTGGCACGAGGGAACTGTTTGAACCCCAAGGCCGTAGGCAGCGGTTTCAAACATTTCCCCGAGAGCCAAGGCAAACGTTTACCCACGGCTAGACATGGTCGAACGTTATTGTTACATTTCCGTGGGAAATATCATGCATATATGTATTTGAGCATAATATTATATGCAGTACTTTCGGTACGTTGATAATATGCTCCATTCAAACAGCTGATTTACACATACAATGTACATATTCCGGGGCCGCACTACACGTCGCGTGATGCAGGTGCCCGTCCTCCACATCAATTTCAACATTTCAGTCCGACCGTTGTCTGATGACGTAATGGCGCGTTCTAGTAACGTCATGAGACACATTCATTATGTATGTGTTGGCTTGGCTCCGAAATGAGCATTGTCTACCGCCATGGTCAAACAGCACGCGATGTACGGTTGAACACGGCTGTGAGCGGTGTCAAACAACACGCGATGTACGGTTGAACACGGCTGTGAGCGGTGTCAAACAACACGCGATGTACGGTTGAACACGGCTGTGAGCGGTATCAAACAACACGCGATGTACGGTTGAACACGGCTGTGAGCGGTGTCAAACAACACGCGATGTACGGTTGAACACGGCTGTGAGCGGTATCAAACAACACGCGATGTACGGTTGAACACGGCTGTGAGCGGTATCAAACAACACGCGATGTACGGTTGAACACGGCTGTGAGCGGTCTCAAACAACGGCATCCATGTAACACTATTCAATATCAATCGGTATAATATATATTGTATCGGCTAAATATTTTCCTTGAAAAGGAGATTTTATAGAAACAAGATGTTAAAACCCTTTTGGAAGTATGGTAGCTGTTGTGTTCTCTAAAAAAATGTACGGTTTCATTTGTCGTTGAGTATATGTCTATCTTTTGTTTTATTTATAGGTGGCTACGTACCACGTGATTCGACGGAAGTTAAGGTTGAGGAGGTCACGGTGCCAGTCTACCTGTACGTGGTCCTGTCGTGTCTCGCGTCATTCGGTATCCTTCTGTCGCTCACACTCTTCGTGTTTAACGTCTATTACAGGCAAAATGTGTGAGTTCTTCTCGTATGTATTATTGTTTTGTATGTTGGCATATTTCTGCCATCTACTGAACGTGATAACGTGCTAGTTAAGTCGTCTTAATATGCCTTGTAAATCGTCTTAACCAGATAATTATCGCATCAGGACGAGATAAATAAGACGAAATGTCGTTAAAAACGTGATACTGCCCACTAGTGACATCATTTTTATAACATTTTATCTGGACTTGGTTGGGTAGTATGTCGTCCTGACGAGATACTTATCGCGTCAAGACGTCTTACTAACTGGTCACGACGGGATAAACTGTATTAAGTCGTCTTATTGTCTTTATTCAACGAGCGAAGTTGAAGAAATTCATTAAAATAAAAATCAATGTCACTAGTGGGCAGCATCACGTTTTTGACAAGATTTCGTGATAATTATCGCGTCCAATTTATCTCGTCTTGACGAGTTAGTAAGACGTCTTGACGCGATAATTATGTAGTTAAGATGTCTTATAAGGTGTATAAGGTGTATTCACAGGTTGAAGTAACGGACCGAGGTCTATAAATACACTAAATATGCCTAAAATCATCAATAAATGAAGAAAAAAAATAAGCTAAAAATATTTTTTTTACTCCCTCCATATACTCCATATTACAAGGTTACGAAGTTTTTAATAGGCCGAACCCGGATTCTCACGAAACGTCAACCTAGTTATATCATTGTCGCCTATTGCAGAAGTTGGGACAATGTTAGTATTCCTCAACGATATATTCCCCGATGCGCTATGTCAACGCGTTTTCGAGCTATCGTTGTTTTGTTTTAAAAAAATTATCATCCTTGCTAGGTCGTGAAAGAACATTTCCGAGGCGAATACTGCTATATAAAGGAGTACACATCGGGTTAAACATACACTTTTACGTCGTCCCGGCCCGTAAAGAAACATTTTGCATAGAGAAAACATTGTTTCCAATCGAACATTTGATCAAACCTACATTTATACCCGTCCTGTGCGTCACGACAGACAATTTAATCGCACAGACATTTCTATCATTTCTCGGGAAGCCATGTTTTCCAATCTATGTTCATCCGGAATTCCGAGTGACGTCATCTCATTGTAATGATCTTTTTGGTTGGTTTTCTTATCTTGTTCCCGGTATATGCGCGCTGGCGACTTGCCTTCCGCGGTTATCGGCCAATCATATGTAGTGTAACAACGACTGTACGTTTAGCGATAACGTCATCGGGGAAGTCCACGGTGATTAAATTGTCTGTCGTGACGCACAGGACGGGTATAAATGTAGGTTTGATCAAATTTAATGTATTTATAGACCTCGGTCCGTTACTTCAACCTGTGGGTGTATTAGGGCGACTTAGCTATCACGTTATCATGTTATGTAGATGGCAGAAATATGCCATGCGCGTGTCACTGCTCACGCAAGCAAAGCATGAAACATATCGTGCGTAGTTGTATTATATACGTTCTGTAATATGGGTAATATAATACAATAATTTACGAGATTTAGGGATCTTCGAAACGTCATATTAAGCTCGGTCTTCGGCCTCCGTCCGTAAATCTGGTGTACACCAACTAAAAATGACAATAATTGTATAATATTACCCATTTTACAGGACGTATAATTATTATACAACAACGCACCATATGTCTCGTGCTTTGGTTGCGTGATCAGTTCCACGCGCATACTGCTATATCTGAATATCAGTCTCGGACTCGCCTCACATTTCGAATATCATTCCCTGACTCGTCTCTCAGCAACGACACAGGTCCAATACTGATATTCAGGTGTTCGAAGGTACAAAATCACATGGCGTGTCTCATATGTCCACAATCATGTGACCGGAAATTGAGCAATGTATGGCCTTGTAAGAAGAGCGAATGTAGCATGAATTGCTATAAAAAGGTACAATTATAGTGATTTCCACTAGTGTTGAACCAGATCATCCTACATATCTGCGCACTCTGATCCGGGACTGCATTATTTTCCAGATTCATATCTTCACACTTATTATTGTTATTGCAATAATTGTAGACTCAGATCAGACTGCATAGCTGTGCAGTCTGATCTGGGTATACTCTGTTTGCAAAACTCATCTTTTGTGCTATTGAGTAAGAAATAAACGCTTAAATACAGCACAGGGTCGGATCTCTATACATCGATTTGCAAAGGGAAATAACTAGCTACGATCACCGATTGGTACACGTTTAGACTTGCCTTGTTTAATAGACTAGCTATCAAAATACACTAGCCTGGTATTCTCTATATACTAGTACATATACATATAGTATACACTAGTTAATGTATCTATGTATATATAGTATACATATAGTGTACACTAGTACATAATATTATAGTATATATACTGGTGAATATTATTCGCATTATTGTAGTAAATTTACAGTAGGTTATTTACAGTGTAACCTCTCTAAACCGGACACCCTGGGAGGTCCCCAGGGTGTCCGGCTTAGAGAGGTTTCATTGTAAATCAGGTATTTGATCATTCTGAGCCATAGTTGTGTGCTATGCGATCACGAACAGACATTATCACCTGAGATAAATGACCAAGACACTAATTAAAATAAGATCACAGGTCTTTTCTTGGTGTCCGGTTTAGAGGGGTTCCGCTGTACATGTTTCAGATATGTAAAGTTATCGTCGCCGAACATCAACAACATTTTATTGCTGGGCTGCGTGTGCACATACAGTACAGTGTTCATGCAGTCGTACACAAGCGAGACGGTCGTACTCTGCAAGGTTAGTGGGTGTACAGTACTTAAAGGTGCATGCCCACTCATTATGCACAAACTGTCAGGGCCCGGTTGCTCAAAACATCCGTTAGCTTAACGGACTGTTAAATCCTTAACTGAATGGTTAAAATCTCTGTTAAACAGAGATTTTAACCATTCAGTTAAGCATTTAACAGTCCGTTAAGCTAACTGATGTTTTGAACAACCGGGCCCAGGTTATTACATAGGGAGTGAGATAGTTTTCTATATTCTGTAGATGTGACATTTTCTGGCAAAAACATTCCAACTGAACAACATTCATTCACCATTACCCCACGTATTGATTGGTATTATTATACATTTTATATCAGACGCAAATTTCCACACTGCTATCAGGGGTGATAACCGTGTTTCCTTAAAGTTTTAACGGATGTTACTATTTATTCTCTGTATTTATTTGTTTGATGTGCAATGATCATACTTTATAATCTGCCAAAAATATTATTTAATTCCTATAAAGAACATTTTGTGAATTCTGTGTGGGCATGTACCTTTAAAGCTGGTGTCCCATTTATATGCAACAACATGCTATTTATAGGAATTAAATAAGTGCATAATGGTGTCATTATTCCTCCAGTTTTAAACATTACGAGTGCCCGCTATACAAATATAAACATTTAGTAATGCTTAATTTGCTGATAGTGACACGCGGTTGTTATCAGGCTATTAAGATATGCAAATAAGGCAGGACAATTTTAAATTATTTGTATCAATTAAACGCGTTGCCTGAAAAAATATTTTCTTCAAAGAAATAAATCCCTCCAGAATCACTGTACATTTATTTATGTTTATACGCGGCAAAAACATGCACTCCACGACCAGCGGTGTGCCGTCCCAAAGGGTAAGCAAGCAACATTACATAAAATACATAAAACTGAAACAGATTCAACGAAAACCCCACAACTACTAAATTTCCAAATTAACGAAACGAACAAGAAAATAGCAGTCCCAGCACGAACTAGCAAATCACGATGTTTCGGAGCCCCGCATGTGACGTAGAATTCTTTTTTTTATTAATTTGTTCCCACGAAATAACAATTCGTTCCCTCAATTTAACACGAATTAACAATTCCTTCCCACGAATTAACAATTCGTTCCCTCAATTTAACAATTCGTTCCCACAATTGTTATATCGTGGGAACCCATTGTTATTTCGAGGGAACAAATTGTTAAATTGAGGGAACGAATTGTCATTTCGTGGGAACGAATTGTTAATTCGAAGGAACGAATTGTTAAATTGAGGGAATGAATTGTTATTTCGTGGAAACGAATTAATAAAAAATAATCGAACAGCAGCTAGTGAACAAAACAGTCCACTGGGGCGGTTGGACCTGTAACCGATTTCACCAACATTGACAAGTATATTTATCTTGCTAAGAATACTTTGAGGGAGACATTTTCAATTTAAAGATACATTTATTAATTGTTATTATACTCAATTTATTACATTATCACAGCCATTTTGGCTGTGATAATGTAATAAAGTCAGTATAATACTTCTGCATACTTTTAATCATCAAATATATGCAGTCGTTTGTTCTATATGAAATAATCCATTTCGGGAAAAACAAATGATTACTCCCTCAAAGTACACTTTGCTAGATAAGTATGCTTAGCAATTTTGGTGAAATCGGCTACTGGTTAGCGCACCTCACCATCATGATAAGAAGGACAGAAATACTCGTATACAATAAATAACGAATAATCACAACGTAAAGCAACCACAGTATACATGAAACGAAAGATAATATTGTAAATATAACAATCTGGGCCCGGTTGCTCAAAGCTTCTGTTAGCTTAACAGACTGTTAAATCCTTAGCATTGCTAAGGATTTAACAGTCTGTTAAGCTAATATAGGTTTTGAGCAACCGGGCCCAGAAAAGAAGGAAATACATATAATATAAAACTCAAGCCACTCAAAAAGGGCTAACTTGTAATCTAAGTCACGTGCAATGAATGCACGTAATTGTTATTTAGTAGTCATTTTGGACGCGATTTCGTACATAACTTGACTATTCAGTAACATGTATTTGCTTGGATTAAACGACGGCACTGGCTCGATGACCTTACATGTCCCAAGAAGGGGAGAAAATAAGGAGGTCGATACACAGGAAACCGGCCCCAGGGGGCCTAGTTCTTATTAGAATAGTCCCCTCTGGTTATTTAACGTGCCCAGACTCTCCTTCGAATCTGATACACGTGACCGCTATTTAAAGTCCCCGTCCGAAAGGACAAGTGAAGTAGAGAAGGAAATACAAAGTATCTCAGAAATACTGACGCCCTAGAACTGAACCCTGCCAGCGTAGCAAGCCGGCTGTGTTACCCCTCGGCCACGGTCTGCTACTCGATTCTGTAAATGTGTTGACATTCCTATAGCTGCGAACACATAACTCATACACGACTAGAATTAAGCATATAGAGGATATAGGATTCATGAAGCTCGTCAACAATTTTATTATATAAGGATAAAATGTGCGTGACTCGTTTCATAAATGTCATATTAAATGGAGACTCGTTTGCGATTATATGTGAACATTGGTATTCCGTTTCCGCAAACAATATTCATATTGCTATCATGAGTCTAGAAAGTACCTGACTGGCAGCACTACGTGTTAGAAAAGATTATGGTTGACAGTGTCATTTATTAAAAGACGAAAATATCGTAATTACTGAGCTTCTGGAGCACGAACTATGTACATTAGAATTAACCTACATTTATAATTCACCCTAGTTTCTAAGTCAATCGCTGGACAGTATTGTGCTCCACTTATTTCATATATTGCAACGTTTAACCCCAAGCAGTTGTACATTACAATATTTAATGATTAACTGTTCGGCAGGAAATGGAAAATACATACTCGTATGGGATATTGCATTGTACACTTGGTTGAACTATAAGTCAGTTATTGTCCATATGTTGGATTTTTCAGGAACTAAATGCTGCGGTCGCTGGCGTTCCCTAGTATTTAATTCCTTAAAAGCCAATATGTCAACAATAACGAATAATTATATGCAGTTCTTTCGTTACTTTGATAATCTGCTCCATTCAAACAACATGCATGTTCCGGGGCCGCAGTACACGTCGCGTGATTCAGCCGCATCAATTTCAAAATTTCAGTGCGACCGTTGTGAACTGGTCTGGTGACGTAATGGCGGGTTCTAGGAACGTCATGAGACACATGTATTACGTAGATGTTGGCTTGGCCCCGAAATGAGAATTGTCACAGCCATGGTCAAACAGCACGCGCTGTACGTTTGAACACGGCTGTGAGCGGTGTCGAACAACGACATTCATGTAGCAATATCAAATATAGGCGGTTGAGCCTTAGAAAGCTTTATTTGAGCGAGTTTTAGCCTTAGTATATACTTCACATATACTTAAACAATGAACAAAATTCAGCTGAATTAATTTACATTTTTAAATCGGTCGCCATCTTGAATTTGTTTTTGCGATTGACAAAACAGAGGCCGTGATTTGGGATCAAGGGTAAACAAAAAATAAAGGCAAAACGGCACTTCATGTATACATGTATTAAGACACTTCAGATAAAATAGCATTTATTCAACCTCCTTTAATATGCTACATGGATACATGATTGCGTATAAACAATATATACCGTGCAAAAGACGCACACTGCTCTCGCCATGTGGTATGCATACTCAACAAAACTAGAAACGTCCCTGTTTTATAGCCGGTGTAGCTCTGTCTATGTATGTACCACATGTTCAAAGTACATGTATTTTAAACCGTGGCGATGTTCAGAATACGATCGTGCGAAACGCAATTTTGTCAACACACAAAAACGAGCTATAGAAGAAGTAGAACAGAAATTTATAATGCAATTAAATGAGTCCGCCGAATGCGATAACAGACTTTTTTGGTCCTTAGTCAATAGTAAAAAGGGCAAACGTATACAGACATGCAGTCAGCTAAACACTGATACAAGCACAGTTCGCAATCCAGTGGAAATATCAGAAGAATTTTCTCGATATTATAGCAAACTATATATGCCTCTAAACGAAGAACACTTCGATAATGATTATAAATTATTTATTGAATGTGAGCTCGAGAAACTAAACTGCTCAATCAAACAGTATACAAACATACCGAACATTGAACCTAACATCACCACTGATTCACTCGAACCACACATTCGATCTTTAAAAAACAGAAAGGCCGCATCGTATGATCAAATATACAATGAGCATATTAAATACGGGGGCACACCGTTGAGTGGCACGCTCGCCAAGTTGTTCAACTTAATAATTCAGAATGGAAAAATTTCCAATCAAGTGTAAACAGGGAATGATAATACCAATATACAAAGACAATGGGAAACCTAGAACCGACCCAAGAAATTATAGACCTATAACACTACTTCCTGTCATATACAAATTGTTCGAAAAAGTACTCCACTCTATTTTAACTAAATGGGTGACAGATAATAACATAGATTTTCCAAACACTCAACAAAATGCATATCAAAAGTTTATAGGGGCAATTACTGCATCATTTATTTTGCAAGAAACTATACATCATAACATAGAATTAGGTAGTAAAGTATACGTTGCTACACTTGATACAAAACAAGCTTTTGACACCGTTTGGCTACAGGGTGTATTTTACAAATTACAAACCCTGGGAGTTAAAGGGAAAATGCTGTCCATATTAACAGAAGCACATAGCGAGATGTCCAGCTCTGTCCTGGCGAATGGTATTCCGTCTAAAACATTTCCTGTATTGCAAGGAATCCGTCAAGGAGGAATAATCTCTACATGGATTTATAACCTGTTCCTTGACGAATTGCTATGTACACTCCAACGTAGTATGCTCGGTACCTCAATACTTAACACTTCTACCGGAAACGTAACTCTTGCAGATGATATAACTCTCGCAGCTACCAGTCCTCTAAACTTGCAACGCATGCTTGACATAGTATACCGTTACACATGTATGTACCGTTATGTTATGAATGCTTCTAAAAGCTTCGTTATAGCGTTTGGTAAAACAAGCAGACATCAAAATGAGTTACAATTAACGATGGGGTCCGAACCAATATCTCAAGTGGATAATATCAGACATGTCGGTATATTTTTAAACAATAAAATGACAGACACTGATAAAGTTGATAATGCCTGCAAAAAAGCAACATCATCATTATACTCATTGCTGTCGTTAAACATAAACCATAATAAGATAAATCCGATTAACGCAGCTGATCTCCTGTCCAAAATATGTATGCCGCGCTTATTATTTGGTGCTGAATTGTGGTCCGGTTTAAAGGGACAAGATATTAATAAGCTGGAACGCTTCCAGAGAATGGCAGCTAAAAAAGCTCAGGGTTTTCCTATAAGAACGAGAACAGATATATGTATAAGCATGCTTGGCTGGAAATCCGTAGCCGTCCAGATTGACATGAAAAAACTTTTATTCCTGGGCGGATTATGTAACATGCCATGTCATGTTCTAGCAAAAACAGTTTTCAACATCCGATTATCCTTATACACTTGCAGGCATGAAAATAATCAAAAAGGATTCATTCCAGAAATCGTTCGCGTTTTGGATAAATATGACCAAATAAGCGTATTGATTAACTACATACAAACCGGTATATTCCCAGACAAAAATAGGTGGAAATCACAATGTAAAAGTTTTATACATATAACAGAAACCGTCCATTGGAATCATAGATTACAAGCTGATAATTGCTTTGAGCGGTTTCGTCTCCTACATACAAATATCGAAAGGGCAATACTCTGGGAATGTGCCCAACAAACCGACAGCGTACCACACGCTCGTATAGCGAGTCAGTTATGGATAGAAAATAAATCAGCAAATCGAGGAAAAACACCTCTACTTTGTCATGCGTGTGGCTGCTTCTTCACAGATATTGTGGCTCATACCCTAGTTGAATGTAGCAAAACAGAACAAACAAGACGTATACTATATCAAACAATCGAAGAAAAATTCGGCAGAGATTTAATGTTAGAAGTCATTGACGGACCGTGTGAAACGAAGCTTCAAAACTTAATCGGAAAACAGCTTCGATGCCTGCCTGACATACGATCACATAAACACTTTCTTCGAATCGCAATTTCATATGTTGCAACTACATGGCAGAACATCATTGGTAATAATAACAATGGCATATAAACATGTAAAACAGTGAATAAATTGAATTGTGTTTGCTATACATAATAATATACTTGACTTCGAACATTCTGTATAGCGGAACAATCTATAACGATATCCAAACTGATCCTATACATGCTTAACATGTATCCGCAATATTGCACTAGCTTTATTAACACGTGTTTATTATATACTAGTATTTATTGAGAGTCATGATACAAACAATATTACGCGCATTTAGCGAGGCGCCTGATCAGCATACGCAGCCATCTAGTGAGTAAGTAAATGCTTTATGGACAAGCAATTTAGTAACGTTTATAACCACTGATATTCAGTAAGGGTATGCCAACATGGCAGTATTTGCACCCATTAACGTCAACTTCCAGTTCTCAACCTTTCGAGTTTGCTTTATGAGAACTACAACGAGATGCGTTATGCATTTATCGACATAATAATTATTACATTTCCAATCAATGATAGTCATAAGGTGTATTATGCCAAATGCCAGCATTGACACCCACTAACGTCAACTTGTAATTCTCAACCTTTCGTTTTCGTGAGAACTACAACGAGATGTGTTTTGCAATTTTATCGACATAAACATTAATACATGTCCCAATATTGATATTTATTAGGTGAATTATGCCAAAAGGCCAGTATTTGCACCAACTAACGTCAACTTGTAGTTTCCATCCTTTCGATTTCGCTACATGAAACTACAACGAGACGTGTAGTTTTCTCACGCAATAATTTGAATGTTGTACAACAATTCCCACCGTTAAGTATCGATCGTAGAAATGGTACGATTAAACTACAGATTGATTATCTCCTTGTAATTAAATGGCATTAGTACATGAAAAGAATTTATACACTGTAAAAGCATTATGATCTCCGTGATAAAACAGTGAACCGTGTACTAATGCGCAGGCTGACATGGGCCTACGCTGGTCGCACATGTCTTGGGCTTTCTTCTAAGTCATGCTTGCCCGTTTATTTTATATAACCATTAATCGAACCTGAGTTGTGCGCAGTGCTGACCCCGTCCAGACTGCGCACATGTACACCCTAGTATGGAGCTACATTCATATGATAATAATCGGTTTTCTCGACAAGTAAAATGACAAGTTTTCATTTGTACGATAGAATCGTGTGTATAGCACAGGCAATGTTTGTATAGCAAAGTCACTATTCCATGTCTATATGTATGTATCTTGTATGTTTGCATGCATTCCATGTTATTTGTATGTTATTTGTAATGTTATTTGTTATTCACCATGTAATCTCTTAATCAGAGGAAATAAAGAGTATATATATATATATGCGATAGGGGCTATTCGGAAAATTAAAAAACTTTTTTAATTTTTCACTGTTTTCGATATGCCACGGCTTTCCGAAAACGAGCGAAATCAGGCAATTGGGATGCTTGCGGGTGGGATGGCCGCCAGGGCGGTCGCGCCTCGGTTTGGTTGCTGTCGGAAGACGATTGATCGTCTTGCAGCCCGGTACCAGTAGACTGGGGCTGTTCACGACCGGCAGCGACCTGGTAGGCCTCGTGTAACGACGGCTAGAGCCGATCGTTACATTACGTTGACGCACTTACGTCAACGTCGATTGGCAGCCACAGTCACTGCTAGGCGATACGGTGTCTCAGGGCAGACCATTCGCAACCGGTTACGTCGTAACGCCCAACCAATCCGGGCACGCCGCCCGTACACTGGTCAGATAATGACCCAACGTCACCGTGCTGCCAGACTGTTATGGGCGCGACGTCATCTGAACTGGAGAAGGGCTGACTGGAACCGAGTTTTGTTCACCAATGAATCTCGGTTCACAGTTAGTCATGCTGACGGAAGATTACGGGTATACAGGCGTAAAAATGAAAGATTCACCGATTGTTGCATTGTTGAGAAGAACAGGTTTGGGGGAGAGAGCGTAATGGTCTGGGGTGGGATCATGGGAAACCGGAAGACAGATTTGGTTGTTGTACAGGGCAACATCAATGCACAACGTTATGTTGCAGATGTGCTAAATGCACATGCCTTGCCATTTATCCGTCAGCATGGTCCTGGTGTGACATTGATGCACGACAATGCCCGCCCTCACGTAGCCAGGGTCACCACTCAATACTTACAGCAAAACAACGTCGACGTCATGCCATGGCCCGCGGTCTCCCCGGATCTCAATCCCATTGAGCACATATGGGATGAGCTGGGCCGCAAAGCACGAGCTAACCATCAGATTGACAATGTTCGCGATCTTACACGGGCGTTACAACGGGAATGGAGGAATTTGCCCAACGCACTGGTATTGCGTTACGTCACGTCGATGCGGCGTAGGATCATTGCATGCATTCATGCAAATGGTGGCCACACTCGGTACTAACGAGATTTACTGAATTTGCCACATTACTTATTGAAATTCCATCTCTAAACATTAAGTAACACATTTCTGAGTTTTTGTGATTTTTGATTTTGACCCCTACCGCCCTTGGCCGGTTATCTCTCGAATATTTAACAAGATATCCAAATGCAATTTATTGGCTTTGATACAGAAATGAATGAACTTGTTTTTCCATTTTGATTTTTAAAAGTAACCCTTTTGGTTTTTGATGAATCTTTCCTTAAACATGGAGGGACGTTTCTAGTTTTGCTCAGTATATATACGGTATACACATCTAAAGAAGGTACCTATTTATTTTATGACTACCGATGAATTACCCGGATTTATTAGTGGAATAGCACTCGATATTACACTGTTTGAAACGTGGAACAGACAGTAGATTTTTAGTTCACCTGAGCTTTTCATACTACATTATCGCCTGCGCTAATCTTGTCATTATTTGTCACTTTACTTGAATATTGTGCTCGAAATCAAGCAATCTGATTGTCTCAGCTGTGATTGATTACGAGTTTAGACTGGCAATAAACGTTGACGGTTGTGCATTTCTATTTCTTAAACCAAGCCAAACTACAAACAACATTTAGTATATGCAAACAAACTCATATCCCGATGTTTACAATTAACGTACTAGGTACAGATGACGTGGTGATGACAGATGACGCGGCGGGCCGTAGTGACAGCGACTGTCTCGCGATTCAGAGGGTGTGTCCGAGAACATGAATTGATTGGTCGAAGGAAACACGTCATTACATGGAAACCAGCAGGCGGGGAGGCGGCGGCCTTCTCGGTTGGATAGGTGTGATAACCTTCAACAGGACGCAGCTTGTTGTACTGTGTGGAAATGCGCTCACGCTATCGTGACCTGGTACTTACGCCCGTCATTCTCCAATTCATGAAACGTCACCTTCGACGCGGCACTTTTCAACACGACAACGCGCCCGCACATCGAACAAGAGCCAGTACACAGTTCTTACGCGACAATAACATTGCGGTTATGGATTGACCAACCATTTCACCTGACCTTAACCCATCGAACATGTGTGTGATGCTTCGGACGTGCTGTTCTATGTATACCTCGTCCACTAACTGCCATTCCCCAGCTACGTGACGCCCTGGTTCAATAATGTAACAGCATGCCACATCCGACCGTTCAGACCATCATGCGGCGGCGATTTATGGCATGTCTGTGACAAATGGAGGTCACGCGCGCTATTGAGATTTTTGATTGTGTACGGGTTATCGATTAGCTGATCGAATATTCTTTGACCGAATTAAATGAAGTTGGGGTCAGTTTGTCATTTCTATGTCATTTGACATACGTACCAAATTTAGAAGGTTTTCGATCGGCCAAAATCAAATTATTTACCATTATATACATGTGTACTTGCTTTCAAATGAAAAGGCCGGATCGAAATGCTATGGTTTATTTAGCAATATGCATACTCGCCATTGTGCACAGTGATTATACACTATAATACAACAAACTATTTATTACAGTGGTGTCCTCTACCAAGTGACAAGTTTTCCATTATTTATTTATTGACTAATCATGCTAATCGTTTAATTTAAAGCTTATCATTTGTGTTCTTGTAGTTTCGTCTTTGGGATCATGTCGCAATGGTCGTACCAGCAAGAGATCACTATTTATCCCGTCAACACTGTGCGTATGTGCCGTGAAACACGGTGCCGTGAAACATTTTTGATATCCTGTCAATACGATTTAGAGATGCGGCTGGGGTTTATATTTTTTATATTTTAAAGCTATTAGTAATGTTGACGGGATAAATAGAATAGTAAATTAGTGCTGTGAATGACAAAACTATCTGGCGCGGCACGGAAACGGGATGTACTCGACAGAGCCTCGCCCATCCCGTTTCCTAAGCCTTGCCAGATATTTTTCCCCATTCACGGCACTAACCTACTATTCTATATTTCTGCTTTCGTTGGCATAGAGGCGGTCCGTGTTATAGAGAATAGTAGGCTAATGCCGTGAATGGGGGAAAATATTTGGCAAGGCTCAGGAAACGGGATGGGCGAGGCTCTGCCGAGCACATCCCGTTTCCAAGACGCGCCAGATATTTTTCCCATTCACGGCATTACCTACTATTCTATTTATCCCGTTAACACCTACAAATGGCTTTAAGATGCAAACAAATAACCCCAGCCACCGCACATATTCATACGCAGTGATTAAGTCGTATTGACAGGATATCAAAAATGTTTCACGGCACCGTGTTGCACGGCACATACGCACTGTGTTGCGGGGATAATAACTGATTCTATGCGACCTGTTATTGTTACAGCTGCGGGCTTTTACGTTCACGCTTGGATTCTCGATGGCGTTTGGAGCCCTATTCTCCAAAACCTGGCGGGTGTACAAGATTTTCTCCAACAAACAGCTACAAAGACTAGTAAGCTGTTCATGACTAGTACTGCTGATATACATTTCCAGAGATATGCCGATATTTATATGTTATTTGATTTAATGTGTTTGTTTGTTTATTGGTGTCTGACGACCGGGCCAACGGGTTCGATCCCGCATTTAACCTGCTGCATTGGGGGTGGGGGATCGCAAAATCAAAACGAAATATTTACATCGAGATAAATATATATTCAGCCCTGAAATTAAAATAACCTGACCTGGCGCCAGATCCATTCCACACCAACGTCACTTGGCCCTTCCCCTAGAAGTACTACCTATGCGATTACTCTTATAATTGCGAGGGGTGTAACCAGATTCAATTCTCAAATACAAGAAATCCAAAAACGTACTTGAGGCCCAAACCAACAGCCTATTTCATCAACATTGCAAAGTATACTTTAGTAGCAAAGTATACTTTGAGGGAGAAATTTTCAATTTTTTTTTTAATTTATTAATTTTTATTATACTGAATTTATTACATTATCACAGCCATTTAATGGCTGTGATAATGTAATAAATTCAGTATAATAATTCTGCATACTTTTAATCATGAAATATATGCATTTGTTAGTTCTATATGAAATAATGCATTTCAGGAAAAATAAATGATTACTCCCTCAAAGTATACTTTGCTAGTAAAGTATACTTTGCAATGTTGGTGAAATCGGCTACAGGTCTCCGGTTGGGATTCCGGTAAGCATGAACCCCGGTCGTTAAATTACCCATCGCGTACTCTGTCCAACAACCCACGGGATACCTGTAAGGATGAATGCCGATCATTAAATTACCCATTGCAAGCTCCCACCTATTATTTGATTTGTATGTGAATATATGCGCAGCGTGCGATGTTGGACGACTTCAGCAGCAAATATCGTTGCGTGGTGGAACCAGTGGCATATATTATACACATACAAATCAAATAACCTTTTTATTATACACATACATCATTCGCAATTTATATGCACCGCAAAATATATGCAAAATATAAATAAAATAAACAAATTATGGTGATTTAGAAGGAAATACTTTGTGATGTGAAGCGTAGTTCCTGACCGATAAAACCTCACGAGACGTCAATATGGAAAAATATTGACGCCTTGCGTTGAATTGTTTTTCAATGGGGAAAAAATGTACGTATATAATAATTTTCCATATTGACGTCTCGCGAGTTCATATGTATCAATGCCGGAACTGCCTTTCATCTCGCAAAATATTTCCTTCTAAATCACCACTAGTTTGTATATTTGTTGAAGCGCATACACAAGGTGCATGATCACGTGGTTGCAACAACAACAACGTCGCCCACTCCAAAGTAAGTATTATTTGATATTTTCCTTAATATGCAACGGACTTTGATGAAATATGGTGCAGCAAACGCGTCTTCATGACCTGCATTTTGTGGTCCAGGGAGTTCGGCACAGACTTATGTCGTTTTTGCGAAGAATCGATTTCCGTGTCGGTAGACACGGAAATCGATTCTTCGCAAAAACGACAGAAGTTTAGGCGAAAATAGAGAGACCACCAAATGCATAAGACGCGTTTGATGCGCCATATTTCATCAAAATCCGTTACTAATAAGGACAATATAAAAGAATACGTACTTTGAATCACATGGATTCTGGAAGTTTCAGTACTTGTTGTTGTTGTTAGTACCACGTGATCATACACTTTAATACAAGTTGCGAATGATGTACGTACATAATAAAAATGTTATTTGATTTGTATGTGGATATATGCCACTCGTTCCGCCGCACAACAATATTTCACACTGCGGAACTCGTGCATATATACACATACACATCAAATAGCATATTGACGTATTGTGTTGCACTGGGTTTCAATGATAAACGAAAATACATATATAATAAGCGGATCATATATCTGATCCAGGTCTCGCAAGCTCGTCACACAAGCCGGCTCAGCTGGATCTGCAATGACTGCACATGTTTGCTTTATGGTCTTTAGGGTTGAAAGGATTAATTACCGATATGCGTGCTGCATTTTATTGAGTGACCTTTATCAGGTAACACACTTTGTATTAGCCGAATACATACTGGCTGATAACATATTGCTGTATCAGGCATTGACCTGATACCAATATGCGGGTTACAGCACATTGAAAACTGATGTTTCATTGGTCGAACGGCGTCACATGACATTCCCGAATTACGTCAATGGAATGACGTCACGGAAACAAGTCCGCGTTTTTTATCAACGAAAACAACGTCATAATTGCTCATTCTCTAGCCAAATACGTTACCTGATAAATAGAATACCGTGATAATGTATTTTGATATCAGGTTTATCAGGCTCGGCTCGGAAACGGTAGGAATTCCTCGGCAAGCCTCGGAATTCCTACGCGTGTCCTAGCATTGCCTGATAAACTTGATATCAAAATACACTAGCCTGGTATTCTCTATTTATTATGCCCCTGTTGTGTTTTCAGAATATTAAGGATCGACAGTTGGTCGTTATCGTTGGTTTGCTAATCGGAGTGCTCTGTTCGGTTCTTATTCTAAGGGAGATAATAGATCCAGTGGAGATTAAAACCACGTTCCTCGACAGTCAGGTACGTATGTCAAGGTGTCATTAACCCATTTCATGCTGAGGATATGCCATTATGTTTGCGGAAAATCCTAAATATGTGCTCAGACGTATATGTCGTGATCACCATTTGAACCGTCTCGTCGAGACGGTTCAAATGAGTGGTCACAACATAACTTTCATTGAGAAATAACAAAAATAGAAATAAAGTATTTAATAGATTTCATAACCGTAAAGGTGTATTCCGAAATGAATGGGCTAATGACAACGTACACCATCGGAATGAAAGTGTGTTGTGTTAATGTTAAGAAAACATTGCATTGCGATAGAGCAAAACAGCTTTCAAGATTGGCTTATTAGTGACTTCAGTATTCTGCTTTGGGCATCTTTGGGTTTTTGTATAACTGACTGATGTTCTGACGTTCAAAATGCAATGACCGTGTAAAACTGTCACTCATAAACTCATAACATAAATATCATACCTGTGTCAATGCCAGTGGACATAGGAAAATTGACTTGTTTGTATTTTGCATTTCACGTTTCTTGTCAATCATATCCATGTGTACAGTGAACATACAATTGATATTCAGTGATGGCTCATGTACATACAGGTGTATTTTGTTGGCGTTGATGAAGAGATTCGGCCCTATATCCGGGACTGCATATCGCAATATGAGAGTTACTTCTCCTGGACTATCTACATCATAGAGGGCGTCCTTCTCATCTTTGGCGCCTTCCTCTCATTTGAGACGAGAAGGGTATGCTTTGTTCTTATTATATGTCTTTAACCCTTAGTTAGTTTAACCCTTACTACGCTGAATTAAATGTTTTCGTCTGCTGGAAATGTTTTATTTTCAATATTTCTCGACAAAAACCTGGTTTTGACAGCACATGAGAATCGTCTCCAGTGGAGACGATTCTCATGTGCTGTCAAAACCAGTTTTTTGTTAAGAATTAAAGCAAAAATGAAAAACAGCAGACGGCAATTTCCGTCAACAGCGTAGGAAGGGTTGAACACAGTTTAAGTACACTGGGCTTGGGCTACAAGTTCTCACAACATTGGTTACAGCCCTTAACCAAGTATTACAACAATTAGTTAACCCTTAGACTGCGGGAGCAGACAATTGTCGTCTGCTGCTGTTCCATATTGTGTGGTTTCTCTCAATAAAACATGGTTCGGCAACACTTCAGGAAATGATTCTGAAATGCTGCCAAACCATGTTTGCATTGTGAAAAATGGAAATTAAAAAATAAACAGCAGACGACACAATTTAATTCAGCATTGTAAGTGTTAATCTCCAACCAAGAAGGCGGGATGCATAATAGTAATCATGTGTGCAATTAAATACTGTTCCATGTTATATACTAAGTAACACAATATAGTTAATCATTACTCACGTCGATTCTGTTATATAGTGTAATGATTGTACATGTTGTCAACTATACACTTCCCTTTTCTTTCACACGAAAAAATACCATACTGAACAAATTGGTGGGTTTAAAATGTGCATTTTAAGACTTTCCCCATGTTAAATCACCATAGACATCTTCACTCTGTGAAGATGTCTATGGGGATTTAACATGGGGACTGAATTGACAAGCAGTGACCCCACATTAGACATAGTGACCTCAAGCGACGACCAATTGTTTGTCAATGTACATGTGGAGATTACGTTTCCTTTCTGACATTCTCTCTATTGTAGGTTCGCTGACATGATACATTTGTGTCCACATTTATCTTGCAGGACTATATATTGACACTCGTTGTAGGTAAAAATCGCCGCGCTTAACGACAGTCGCCTAATCGGGTTGTGTCTTTATAACGTTGTTGTCCTGGCAGCCATTGGCCTGACATTGACATTGGCATTGGATACACAGGTGGCGCTCATCTATGGTATCACTTCCGGCTTCATCATATTCGGTACAACAGCCACTCAGCTGATTGTATTCATTCCAAAGGTAGGTTAAAGAGGAATTAAATAGAAAAATAAATTTCAAAATATTTTGTCAACTGATAGATAATATAAACCACATGCAGAATTCTAAAGTCCCTATTCTAAAATTCGCAATAAAACAAGTTTAATGAAAATAAAAATAGATCTAGTTCTTTTTACATTTTCCAGCTTATTTTGATGCACATTATCAAGTGCATGCATTACACTAATAAGAAATAAATAAATTAGAGTCAATCAAATGTCATTGATGACGTCATAGTGGAACGCGCATATTTCAGCTACTTAACCATTTCAAACCTCTGTAACATTTGAAGGTGTTTGTTATTGCGTTTTTCAGCAAGCATTTCATCCACTTGAAACTTAAGTTAACCATTCCAGCTCTAAATATGCAACATTGACAGTCTCATGTTAATTTTTGAGTTATTCCATTAATCGAAAAAGGTGTTCTTTGTTTTCCTTAAAAATCTTGAAAATTATGACCAATACATGTACTGCATATCCGGGTGAGACGGCTCGTAACGAGCCGGCTCATCCGGACCTGCAGCGTTTGAAAATGTTTACTATATTATGTGTGGGGTTGAAAGAGTTAAAACTCGACACCGGCTTAGCATGTTTTACCCTATAGTTAGACATACACACATTTATTGTTGCATTCGGTACAACCACCACGCACTTGATTGTATTCATTCAAAATGTAGGTTTCAGAGAAACTCATAATGTAGGAGATGTACTTGCATTGTATACTTGTATACTTCTGTGAGTATAGTTGTTCAGAGATATACATTGTTCACTATTCGGTTGATGTTACATGAGTGTATGCATCTAAACAAGTATGAGACTATTTAAAACATTTAATAATGCAGATGCCCTTTATCAATTCCTGCCGAAGCGAACCCCATAAAAACAATTGTCCAGCGTTTTCTCCCTCTCTCGGAGTAGCATATGATTCGGTTTACTGTCACTGAATCAGTTAAATGAAACCATATGTGAGCGAATGACTCTGTGTTGATATATATGTGTATATAGTTTTATTTGAAAATACAAATCCGTATTGATATCCTGGCAATGGTCGACATTGAAAATGTGAATGAAATATGTATCTTTAGCATATATTCTCAGACCATCATTGCTCAATTAAATTAAATGGATATATATCACAGTATGATAAATAGAATGGCAGATTCCACATACATATCATCAGGAAGTTCTCATCGTGAAGATTGTATCATTGACAAATCATTCACAAATGCGTTGGGCAACATTATCAATTCAATAGGACACATTTGGAAAAGTCGCGGGAATACTGGACGAGGCCTTCCGGCCTTCGTCCAGTATTCCCGCGACTTTTCCAAGTATACTCTTATCCAATAACATGTCCTTGCATATGTCCTTATCCTTATATATGTATTATCTGCCTGTATGTTGCCGAATATGATGTCGAAATACATGCATGTTTTGTTATCTCGCATTCATTTCAGATAACCGCCGTATTCTATCCACACCACATTGAGCCGGACGGGACGAGCAAATTAACTGCCCTACAAGTACCACCCACTACATCTCAGAAACAAACTGGCTCTAGCGAACTGACACCACGAGAGCCAACCACTGAACTGGCATAAACAACTAAACGCCGATCAACGAATCGGTTTACATGTAAAGCCAATCAACGAACTAGTTTAGTAAATAACCAAGTATCGAACTAGCATGTACTGCTCATTAGCTTCATGAGACAGTTACATGCTGCAAGTATATAATGTAGCCTTGTTCACATCTGTTGAAGATATATACCTCATGTTGCCATTTTATGGACTGAGCGAATAAATGAATACTGTCTTGTATAATGGACAATCACTGACGTAGTACAATATATATTAAATTTTAAGATTTGATGTTGTACTATGTGCGAATGTGCTTTTAATTAGTGGTTTAATCGTCGCAAGCTTGACTCATTTCGAAGAAGTATCAACAGTGTACTTTAACATGGTTTGCCCTGCTATAATTTAGAAAGGCTCTACTGTATTTTGTACACCAACTGAATCGGACAGGGATCTGCCATTGCGGCGGTAAGGGCACGTGGACGATGATGATTAACTTACTGTCATTTTCCACGTTTTGCTTGCGACAAACCTTTGGCTATTAAGAACATTAAATATAAGTCTTAAAATGTAAGTACTTTTTCATCAATAACGAAAAAAATCATCCATTGCAATTTTTTTTTTTATAAATATTGATTTTATTGCAAAAATACGATTTTCCTATGGGCATTTGACATTGGGTATAAAGGAGCTGGAGAGTGACGATGAGGGTCGAAAAACGAAATGTTTGGAAAAGTGACTAGTAGACGAAACCTGTCTAGACAGCTTGGAAATTATGTAATTATGAAAACAAAAGTTCAACAAAAGTTCTTTGTTGCCTGTCAAGTGTAAAACTTGCCTCGTCGGCAAATAGTGTTTGTTTAATTTCCGTCCACCTAAAACTGGACGGTAATATTTACATTATTATTGATTTCTCTTGACGATATTTCATTAGATAAAATAAATATGTATGTAGATAAGGGACATTGTCTTACATCTTTTTCCACTTTAAACAAAATCTGATACATGACCGTTATTTGACATGCAACTTTTTGCATCCTTATAGAATAGTGCTATACATGTACATTGTATTAGTGATTCACCCACATTTAGATTGTGGATACATTTAAATAAAAATATATGGTCTAGACTATCAAATGCTTTTTGATAATAGGCAAAAAATATTAGTCCAGGTGTATCTGTTTCATTAGTTTCATTTATTATTTCCATAAGTGTAAGCACGTTTTCTCCAATATATCGACCTCTTATAAAGCCAGTTTGATTAATATTCATTACTGAGTTTAGTATCTTCTTAATTATTTTACTTATAACCTTTGTTGTAATGTTGTAGTCAACATGTAGGAGTGATATCGGTCTCCAATTCTCTATTGAACGTGTGATTTTATCTTTTTTTAGTAATACAGTAATTATTCCTTCTTTTTGCTATTCAGTTAAAAGATACATTTTCATACGAATAGTTAATCGAATTTATGTAATGTTCTTTTATGTCATTCCAATAAAGGCTATAACATTCAGTTGTTAGATCATCTGATCCAGAGCTTTTCATATTTTTTCATTTATTTTATTACTGCTTCGCATTCAAATGTATTTATGTGACCTTCACACGACTGTTTTTCATCTTCATTTAGTATAGGTTCAACGTGATTAAACAAACTACTGTTATCATGTTGTAAATTTTTATTTTCGCTATAAATATACATGTAATATTGTTTTACATATTGCGTATTGAAGTTTGATCACTCTGTAATGTGCCATTTATTGTTAATTGTTTTATTGCTTTTTCTTCAGTTTGAATTTCTTTTTCACAGCCTTCTACCCATTCAGCTTTTGATCTTTAAGATTCCTTTTGTTTTTGTCTTAAACTATTTCGTTCAACTTATTGTTTTCATTATTTAATCCGTCTACTGTGTATTGATTGCTTGGGTTATCCGCTGAATTGTTTTCTGATCGTTTACTTTCTAGCTCTATTTCCTTTTATTTTTCCTTTTCACATTTCAATTGTTTGCTTGAGTATTTTATTGCTTCATTTCTTATAGTTCCCATTATTATTTTGATTACTGTTTTCTGAATCGATGCTTTTATTTTTTCTTTAAATTCTGTTTGTAATAGTATACTGCTATTTTGTTTAAAGTATCCCGGCCCTCTTGTGGTGTTAGCTAAATTTAAATTTAAGGTGATAGAGGAATGGTCTGACATAAATCCAGGGATTATATCGCAGTGTGTTACAGCATTTAGTATATTAGCTTTTATTAGAAAATAATTTAATTTGCAAACCATCGATGGTCTATGATTTGAATGCCAAGTAAACCGTTTTGTATTTGGATGTCCGAGCCTGTATAGGTCGTGAAGTTCATTTTCATTTATAATATCATTATTTGTTATCGAGCATCCTTTATTCGTATCGATTCCGCCATTTAATGTATCCATGTTAAACTTAATAACATTGAAATCTGCTCCAATTATTACAGTTTCACTATTATTTTTAATTCAATGTTAAACTGTTGTAAAAAAAAGTTATGTCACCGTTATTTGGTCCATATATGTATATTTGTACTACATTTGAATCGTATATATATATTTTAGTACCTGTAGTCGTCCCGGCCTTACATGACCTTAGCTGTTAATAATAGGCCGTTAAACACCAATAAACAAAACCTGTAGTCGTCCTGGCATTAAGTCTTTATAATCTATAATTTCAAATGAACAATTTAAATTTAATAGTATACATATACTATTTAAACCGTTTTCACTCCGGAAAATATCGTTGTCCCATTGTTTTCCCAATTATTTATTCGTTCGTGTGTACAATGAAGTTCTTGCAAAAAACTAACCGAACAATTATGTAGTTTTAACCACGACAAAATATATGCACGTTTTGATGGGATATGGGCAAAATCTCCCCACCCGGACATAATCCGTAAAGTGTAAGAGGTAATACGCAGCGATATTTAGAAAAAAATATAATTTGGATGGTAGAAGATGTGTAGTCTAAACGTGTTTCTATCATACTAGTGTTACTGTAAACTATATATTTCGGTTATGTATATTTCCGTGTCATGACATGTTATGCGACACTAGTCTTGCTAAGCAGAATGGGTTCCGACCAGCTGTGTTTCCACAAATTCCGGTCTACAAATTCCAAAAGTATTTTAAAAAATATAGTTTTAGCCCCCATGTTAAATTCCCATAGAAAAAATTGTATTTTCCCTATAAAATCATTATTTGATGGACTTTCATCAAATACATTTTTGGGAGGGAGGGTGACTTTTTTGTTGTCGTTGAAAAAGTACTTACATTTAAATATATTTTTTTATATTTAATGTGTTTAATAGGTTCGTCGGCAACAAAACGTGGAATAGACAGTCGAGTGTACTCCAAGTTGGCGATATTCGCTATGACATACTTCAGTGTGCTTCTGTCATAAAACATTTATTGTGTGATGATTCCAATACATCCTAATTCCTGGATTAGTATTCTGTTTTCTCATGACTTCATGAACATGTATGTTGTGATCACCCATTAGAAAATATACACAACGTGCTCAATCGCCTGTGTTAATCATGCCTCAATTATCAACGTTTCTGAACATATATTGGCAATGTCAATTCGCAATCAAAACATTCATCTTGCATTTATCACATGCTTATGAGTATACAAAATCATTCAACATCCGAATTCCAATGGTTGAAACATCTTCAAAAAATATTCATTGACTGTGGTCAAATAGGCATATGGACGTCACAAAATATAACCAATCCGAAATGGCTAATCTTAAATATGAAACAGAAATTGAAAGACTTATATATTCAAAAATGGAGACATAAGGTAAACGATGATACAAATTATAAGGTATTTAAGGAGACACTGACCCTTGAAAAATGCATGCTAGTATTAAACGAAAATGAATATAAATCAATTTTTGCATTCAGGACTAGAAATCATACATTACCTATTGAAACTGGACGTTGGATTAAACAAGAAAGACATCTTAGAATATGTAATTTGTGTAAAGAGGATTTAGGAGACGAATTTAATTATATCATGTGTTGTAGATAATTTAAGAATGCCCGTAAAGAGTATATAAAACCGTACTATTACAATAGACCGAATACCCTAAAATATGAACAGCTATTAAACACGCATAATGTAAAAGAATTAAAAGATATTGCGAAGTTTGTCAGTATAATTATGAATGTATTTTCTAATTAATGTTGCATGTACTATTGAACGACGTGCAGTGTGACACCTGATGAGACGGTGGAAACGCCGCCTGATCGGCGTTTGCGTTGGTCCGAACGGTTTTCCTTCTTTTTTTGCAATCATTACTCTTGAAATGTACGAATGACCAGTGCCCTCCCTCTAAGCGCTCTGTTGTTTCTAATTTTGTTCAAGTATTCATTAATACACAATTGTAATGCATTATCTTGTCAAAAATAATCTATAATTATATTAAGAAATTGTACATGTACATGTAAGGTATATACTGCATTTTGATTGTTACATGTATCGCCATTGTGTCATCCTATTATTATGTTGTATACCGTATGTTGTCTTGTCATGTGACCTTAGTGGATACACCATTATTATTATAATCAAGCACCTTGGTATTCTAAACATTCCAAGCTGCTTATATTGCAAGCGCAATATTCACGTATTTTTAAATAAAGTGTATGTTTATTTTATACGCTTCTGTCTCCAGCGTGCATTGCTTTATAATTCCAGCACAAAAATATTTACACAATTCCCTAACATTTGATTGGTCCGTAGCAAATCTCTGTCCAAAATTTATATCCCAGTAAACTCCCACGCTGAACTACGTTCTACAGGTGCGCTGTCAGTGCTGTCAATGTAAACAAATGGCTGCCGTCTGTCAAAATAAACACATTTTTTCTTGATGAATTTATTTCTAATTCTGGAATTATAAGGAATGAATGGTCTTTTTGTGGAATTTATCGGGGGTATAAACTTGGAAAAGTCGCGGTAATACTGGACGAGGCCTTCCGGCCTTCGTCCAGTATTCCCGCGACTTTTCCAAGTTTATACCCCGATAAATTCCACAAAAAGGCCATTCATTCCTATAATATTTTGCATACATAAATAGGAAACGGCAGAAACATTGCGTATGTCGTCGGCATGAATTGGCTTAACGTATATTTATGTAAATAGTTTCACAAGCATGTCATTTAAGTTTACATGTAAATAAAACTATGCGTTCAAGCATCAGTATACATGTACATTGATTAACTTGTTTTTGACTAGTCAATTAATCAGAAATTATTGTTTTATAAACCTGAAAAATACTGACGAACGCAGCAATAGTTTATTGTGTGCAAAAGTAGCGTTTTTATGAACCTGAATTCATCTGAATTTACAAACTGGATAATTTATTGTGTCTAGTGTGTTGATTTGCTTGTGTGATGGGCGCATACACCACTAATCGTGGAATGCATCGTGGAATGCACACCTAGTCTTGAATATTGCGATTACCAATGAATTATGGTTGAGTTATGTGTATTGTCTTTCAGATTTCTATGGCATTCATGTGGCTCTTGGCTTTCCTGTAGTTCTATTCATTTCTACTTTTAATGTATTTCGGACAAATTGAACATCTGTTTGTCAGACCGATGCATACAATTTATAAAGTATTGTTACATGACTGTCGTTGTTTGACACCGCTCACCGCCACGTTCATATGTACAGCGCGTGCTGTTTAACCATGGCAATAACCACTGCTCATTCCGGGGCCAAGCCAACACCTCCGTAATGCACGCGTCTCGTGACGTTACTAGAACGCGCCGTTACATCACCAGACCAGTTCATAACGGTCACACTGAAATGTTGACATTGATGCGGAGGATGGGGCACATGCATCACGCGACGTGTACTGCGGCCGCGGAATGGAATGGTGCTTAACGGCCAAGCAATTTAGATGCAGAATAAATAGTAGTAAAATAGTATATTATATGAGGTAGGGAATCAAATGATTAGCCTAAGGGTAACAATTACAAACTATGATGAACAATATAAATGAGCAACATGAATACAATGATAAAATTAGATTTTCCGATACAACTTGGTTTCATTGAAAAAACTAAGCAAACCTTCAATGTTCTCCACCTGGAATAACTCCGCAAGAGAAGTAACATTGAAGTGTTTGGGTCGAATATCGGCAAGGTCGATACAGTCCAGTAGGATATGTTGCATGGTCAATGCGCTGTAACATGGAATACACCATGGACGCGGCTCACCTTTGCGCATATACGAATGCGTTAGTCGTTTATGTCCAATGCGTAACAGACTAAGGACAACTTCATCCCGGCGTACATGTCTGTAGCCAGGAGTCCATACACATAAAGTCACAGCATGAAGTTTATTACCTGTGCGCAGATGAATGAGTTAATGGATGATTTAAAACCATGATAGCAAACAGGCAAATTAGAAATATGGTGTAGCTCAATGATTTGGTTGATAAGTGGATGCTCAAGCTTCATGGTGTACAAAGCTTGCAGTGAAGATACTTTCTCCAAGATATGTTCGCAAAGTCAAGGACAAGTAATATTGTCCTCAATTCCGCAGAAAATATCGAATAGTTATCTGAGAGACTATATTGAAGATCTCCCCCGCAGCAGCTACCCGGTCCCCGTCCTTTGAGCCATCAGTGAAACGTGTAGTTTATATATTTTATGTCTTTAACTTCCAGAAAAAGTGATTTAAAACTGGATGGATCAGTTGCTGCTTTAGTGTGCCGAATGGTGGCTTGAATCTTGGTTTCCTATCCAATACAGCATCTGTAGTTTGATGACAGACGGTGTCATAAGACGGATTGGAATGTAAACGGAATTAGACCGATTGGAATGTAATTTAGTGGCGTATTGCAAATATAATTTGGTGCGTCTGTCGTGGAGAGAATGCTCATTTGCCTCGGATTATAAACTATGTGCGCTAGACGTACAGCATGCACCTGGGTACAGTCTTAAACCTTGATAATGTGTTGGATCGAGCATCGGAAGATCGGATTCACTGGCTGATCCATATACAGTGCACCCGTAGTCTAGTTTTGAGCAAACATGTGCGATGTAAAGACGGTGCAGCACCTTCGGGGCACCCCAGTCATGGTTTGCTACTACTCGCGTGAAGTTGAGTGATTTCTGGCATTTAGCTTTTAAGTATCCTAAATGACGTTGAAAAGTGAGTTTAGAATAAAAATAAGACCAAGAAATGTCTGCTCACGAACAACTGGGATGGGATGTGTTCCCAGTTTAAGTTCGGGAACAAGGTGAAGACCGCGTCTTTTGCAAGAATGCATACAATTAGTTTTTGATTTCGAAAATTTAAAGCCGTTTTCTGTGGCCTTGTTAATTTTATTGATGCTTAGTTATAATTGGCGCTCAATTTGCATGTTCTTTGATTTGTAAAATATTAGAAAATCATCGACATACAGCGAGCAGTCGACAATGCTATTGAGTTTAATGTTACAAATAGTAACGGACAATATCCGTCGCTGCGGCACACCCATTTCCTGTTCGTGGGGATCGGAAAGGGTTGTCCCGACTCGGACTTGGAATTGTCTTTTAACAAAAATAGACATAAAATCAGGAAGATGACCCTTCAGACCGAGGTACCGGACTATGTATACGTAAATTAGTTGTTTGGACGGGCTATCAAAGTACCTAAGGAACTGCATATATGCTCAGATTACACGATATTTCCGACGGAAATGTAACAATAACTTTCGACCCTGTCCAGCCGTGGGTAAACGTTTGCCGTGGCACGAGGGAACTGTTTGAACTTGGGGTTCAAACAGTTCCCTCGTGCCACGGCAAACGTTTACCCACGGCTGGACAAGGTCGAATCTTATAATTATATATCATAAGCGGTTCACACATATAAACAATGAATCCTCCTTTAGGTGTAAGCAAATTAAACAATCCAAACCGTCTTACATCCGGGGGGGGGGGGGGGGTGTGGGGGGGGGGGGGGGGGGGGGGGGGGGGGGGGGGGGGGGGGGGGGGGGGGGGGGGGGGGGGGGGGGGGGGGGGGGGGGGGGGGGGGGGGGGGGGGGGGGGGGGGGGGGGGGGGGTTTCGGGGTTTTCATTAAAATAAAATGTTCATAATTGCAAAATTATGACAATCTGTAAATGTCACATTAACAATGTTTTGTTGTAGAAAATTATTGGATTTACATGTATTGAGCATATGCTGCATCATATGTTAAATAAATGTAAATTCATCAATTGAAATTTCCAGACGATCCTAAATTTGCACTTACGAACATTTTAGTCGTACGAAGTTTAGTGAAACGACCCCAGCTGTGTTAATCGTGCTCAGCTTTTGTTTACTGAACAATACATATACTTGGACATCTATTTGACATTCGTAATCAACCTGTCTGATTGGCGGAAGTTGCTAAGCAATGCCGATGATTGAACAGTCAAGTAGTTTGAATGGGTGTTCGCATTTCCAGTAAAAGCCAAACAAGTTTAATGATCATTGGAAAGTTTCAAATACAGAAATATATACACTAACTAGATCGAAGAGCCAGTAAAAACAACACAAAACATAATATATTTGTCATAGAAAACTAGAAATAGCATACTGTCACAAATTGGTGCAGTATACTTTGGAAATTATGCTGCGCAGTATACATGTATCAGTGAATGGACAGGTGCGATGTATTTTGCATGTGCATTGTATTGTCAGGTAGATTAGAACTAACCACAATTTGTCATTCTTAGTTGGAGGGATTAGGCCATTGTGACACTATCTCACTGGGCATATACGTGGTGGTCAATTGACATTAAAGGTACATGCCCACTCAGTAAGTTATAATATTCGGAGACATATAGTTTTGTATATTCTGTATATATAACATTTTCTGGCAAATCATACATTCATTCACCATTACAACACGTATTGATTGGAATTATTATACATTTTATATCAGGCGTAAATTCCACACTGATATCAGGGGCGATAAACGTGTTTCCTTAAAATGTTAACTATTACTTCTCTGTATTTATTTTTGGTGTGCAATGATAATACTTTATAATCTGTTGAAAATATTATTTTTTTAGGTGACGCATTTAGTTAGTATAAAAAATTAAAAAATGTCTTGCCTCATTTGCATACGAAAATAGCCCGTTACCACCGCGAGTCACTATCAGTAAAATAAATATTACTAAATGATTATATCTGTATAGTGGACACTTGTAATTTTTAGAACTGGTGGAACAGTGACACAATTAGACACTTATTTAATTCCTATAAGAACAGTTTGTGCCTACTGAGTGGGCATGTACCTTTAAGATGTTGGTGTAGAAAGACCTATGTGAAATACATGTGAAAATTGATATTCTATGATTGGAAAAAGTGAATTGAAGACACTGTAAGTTATTTTATTTAGTATTCCCCAACTGTTGAGGTTGTGAATTGTTACACAATTTCAATATTTTTGTATTTGGCGACTTGATTCCCATTTCCGTATGGCGTATGGTGGGCTGAGAGGGTCATACCTGATGTGACGAGATATGCGGGACACGATATTGGACCCCACTTTGTGCAAATTAGAGACGCGAGCGTATCCTTTTATGGGGAGGGATAGGCGTGAACTCTGAACTAGAGCATAAATAGTATTACTAGTAGTGCACGATTGACGCAAATATCATTTCTAGGACGGTTAAACTTGTACATAGTTGTGTATGCATGTGATATGTGTGATACAAACATATTGTTACAGTGAAGTAAATGTGATAAAGTTACGTTATGCGACCCTTGGTGGATGTGCCACCTTAATGTGACACTTTAGCTCACATGTTGACATATTAGTGGTATATTACCGTTAAGAGATATCTGTGTGACAACTTAGTGGTATATTATCTCTGAGCAGTATCTGTGTGGTATCTTAGTAGTATATTACCGTTCGGAGACATATGTGTCACACCTTAGTGGTACATCGTCTCGAATTAGTATCTTTGTGGTATATGACTGATCAAAGACACCTTCATGGAACCTTAGTGGTATACTGTTTCTGATGAACGTATGTGTGGAACCTTAGTGGTATATTGTCTTGAGTGGACATTATTATGACACATATGTGGACATTGTGACATTTGAGTGGACATTATTGTGATATCTAAGTGGACTTTGAACTTGGTTGCAGCGTGTCGGCAGCGAGGCATAACGAGACACCACGTGGCGACAGCCAGGCCAGTAGCCGATTTCATCAAAATTGCAAAGTATTCTTTTCTAGCAAAGTATACTTTGAGTGAGAAATCATTTATTTTTCCCGAAAAGCATTATTTCATATAGAACTAACGACTGCATATATTTGATAATTAAAAGTATGCAGAATTATTATACTGAATTTATTACATTATCACAGCCAAAATGGCTGTGATAATGTAATAAATTCAGTATAATACAAATTAATAAATTTATCCTTAAATTGAAAATTTCTAAAGTATTCTTTGCTATGTTGGTGAAATAAGCTACAGAGCGTGGCGGTAGCGAGGCATAACCCCTGTTTGATCTTCGGTATCACCTGTGAATCGTGTCACAGCGGAACTAAAACGAGGCGACAGCGTAGCTAGCACGTGGCGACAACGTTGCACTCGGCCCAAATTGGCTAATCGTGGGGGTCAGAAACGGGGCACAACGGCGCGGCCAAAACGAGACACGATGACTGGTGTATAAAGTCGCACAATATAGCACGCTGCGAAACTCTGTCAGTGCCGGAATTACGTTTCACTTCGTAAATTATTTTGTTATAAATCACCACTAATGTGTTTATTTTATTTTATTTTGTATATTTATTGACGTTTCTTATGTGTTTAATTTATTGGGGGACCGTTCACCACCAGTTGCCGATACCGGTGATTACCGCTGTCCGTTTGCCTGTCATATATTGCTGTGACTGGAGAAATGGGGCTTATGAGAGTTGTGGATGTTCAACCTTCTGATCCTCTAGCGTACTCGTGAAGCCTTATAACGACCAACCCTCTAAATTAGAAGCATGACGGGTGTTTCATTGATTGAATGGCGACCTGTGTATATCCTGATCAGACTGTGCGGATGCACAGGCTGGTCTGGATCTACACTGGTCGCACAACCCATAAGCCCAATTTCTCTAGTCACAGCTACATGTACGACCTTAAATCGTTACATTGTGGTTAACATGGGCTCTTTGGTTTCTATTGTGTATTTCTAGTTTTTTCCCAATTCACCCACCACACAAAGCATTGTCTTCATCATAACATTAATAATGATCAAAGTATATCCTTAATCGTGACTGTGACTAGATAAATGGTGCTTATGGGATATGTGACCAGTGTAGCTCCTGATCAAATAGGACACTCCCGTTGCCTGATAACAATTTATTTTGCTTGTTGTAAGACTCACGGGTGTTTCATTGATGGACTGGCGGACAGTGTTTTATCCTGCTTAAACACTTCGGATACACACTTGCTACAAAACCGATAAGCCCAATTTTCCAGTCATAGCCAAAATTATCAGATATTCCCCCATACAAGATTAACGTAGCTGCTCGAATTAGTTCACGTACAAGAGAAAACGTCTATATACACATGTTTTATTAACACAATGTCACCAGAGGTAACAACGAATGTATTGAAATACTGTTCCACCATTTACTGATTGTGATTGGTTTATGAGAGTATTATGTCATAGTGATATAATATAGGTAGTGTCTCGTGACATCGCTTTTCTTTCGCTGGGAACGACGCACTTTATTTTTTATGTCTGTAACACGATTTGGCAAACCTGAACTTAGGTGTGAGTCGATTCCGATCCACAAGAGCAACCATTCAACATGAAAATAATACACATTGACAGCTAGAGGCTTATGCATGCTATTCGGATGAAACGGTTTTACTACGAACAGCAAGTTCACAGAAAGCACACTATTTGCAGGGGATTAATAAAAATTATTGTGACATACTGTCGAACTAGATACAACCTGATCAATTGGTTGCGGGTCTAAAACTATTATAATATATAAGCCCGGGTTTGCCATATCTGACTAATCTGTGTAGCAAACGTAGAACAAATGACGATAGTAACGGTCTGTCAGAATGACGCCACATACAAAATGTGCATTTCGATTGCTGGACACGGGACACGAGTTTGCCACACGCCTCCAACTGGGAAACTAACACCCATCAATCACCAATACGGGGCTTGGAACGTCACTGTGGGTCGCCTGAAAAGAAATGAATCATTGTTATGGATTCCTATTTATCAATGACAATTTATTATTTTCTCGTAATTCATGGAATGTCAGAGATTGTAACAAAATACAACGTAACCAGATGTAACGCGATTCAAATACATTTTCTAAAGTATGTATCCTGGGCAATTTTGCATCTCAAATGGTAGTATATCACGAATGATTAGACACGTTAACATAAATTTACAACATCAGGAAGATTGACAATCGAGCGGCCATTGACATGGGAGATCATCACGGAGGGAAATTTTAAAAATTAAAATGGTAAAACAGTAGATGCGGCAATTATAATTCTGATGATGCATTTATTGGAATATAATAAAGCAGCAACATACATGTATGCACATTCCTGCAACAATTTCTAATATCTTGTAATTGTATTGGAAACAATTTCTTTGCAGAAAAGTATGTGTGTGATCCGTCAGGCATGACCTGCGCAACCATCTTGCATTCCGGTAAATTAGTAACAGTAAATTAGTGCATTAAAAATAGGTTAACCGAATGGTAATTTTGAATATGCGTCGTATATCAGAAAATGATAAGGAGGAAAACCGATCGTTTCCTGATATACGCCGCAAATTTCAAAATTACAATACAGTTAATCCAATAATATATTGATGATGTAGTTATGTAACACACATATGTTAATGGTAATGTAAATATCATGTCATGGTATGATTCAATTTGCTATCGTATTTGCTAGCGTGAAAGTAGTATACTTTAGCGACACGAACATAAGAAAATAGAACGGAGACCGAAGATCATAGGCCATATAATACCAGCTTTCCATTTATGTTTACCAAATTATATACAGTGGAACCTCTCCAAACCGGACACCCTGGGAGGTCCCCAGGGTGTCCGGTTTGGAGATGTTCCACTGTAAATCAGACATATGAGCACTTCATGACACATTCTAGTGCTTTCTAATAATGAAACGTCATTGTAATCAGAGAAACATTACAGCGAAGCACGTCTAATGTAAACGTCTATAATTGTCCGAGTGTCCGGTTTAGAGGGGTTTCAGTTAAGTTTTATGAAATATGTGTTCATTTTGACCAATTTTTCAACCATGCATTTTATTTGTAAAGCACATATAGGAAAAGTGAAATGTTACAACACTCTGATAATACATTGCGAGATCTCAAGACACGCGTGCAGTGTCATTAATATTAGTTGATGCCCAAATGTGTATGCCACATTTAACTTATCACACACGTTGTGATGCTAATGTAGCAGATAATATATTTTGGTGGCATATAACTGTATATTAACATTAATTATTATTCATATAATGCTATGTCGGACTAAACTATTTCCTGTATGCATTCCATACGCAATATTCGTTTCCAGGTAAAACCGCCACGTTTGTGTCAACTGAAAGTCAAAACTGAAACATACAACTACTTTTCGAAATACTAGTAATAGGAAACGTTACACGCCCACAATAACGTATATACGTATGCACAAGCACAAATAATTCCAGCACAAACATATTTACACAATTCCCTAACATTTGATTGGCCCGTAGCAAGTCTCTGTCCACAATTTATATCCCATTAAACTCCCACACCGAACTACTTTCCGTAACCGTGAGGCGCAGTTAAAATAATGCTTAAGAAAACGGAAAATAAACACATTTTCTTGATGAATTTATTTCAAATGCTGGAGTTATAAGGAATGAATGGCCTTTTTGTTGAATTTATCGGGGATATAAACTTGGAAAAGTCGCGGGAATACTGGACGAGGCCTTCGTCCAGTATTCCCGCAACTTTTCCAAGTTTATACCCCGATAAATTCCACAAAAAGGCCATTCATTCCTATAATGAACGCATGCAATAAAACAGAACATGGACTGTACATTATTCTCATTTGTCAACGATTATCACGGATATCCTGGCTTGTCATTTGAAAAGATGTCAAACATTGTGTTTGTGTATAAAACGGTGCATTCATATATCACCCATGAATCGCATCCTGATACAAAAGAGGTTATACAGTGTTGGCGATTGTAAATGTACAGTGCAGTCCTCAATCAAACACGTAGCACGTATATAACCTGGCATGGGATAAATTGTTCCTTACACTAATCAGGTTGCTTGTCTAGCATTGTGTATCTTAGCCAATCCATGCTAATGTGCAGACATATTGACTGATTACCAATCCATAATACGTCCAGGGATTTAGTTTGAATGCTGTTCGTTCATACATCGAAACTAAATATACATGTATAAGACAGTTAGATATCATTAGTCAGCTTAAAAACCAATTCAAACCCTGCAAATAATAAACTCAAAATAAAATGACACTAAAAGTAATAGATTCTTACCGCAATGATGGGTTCATTCGTATAATTCTGAAATGAGAAGATAATTAACGTTAATGTATTTCATTCATTACATTATTGTTATCTGAACGACAACAATATAATGCTGCAGAAAATAATGTAATATATTTTAGTAAAACTGAAGTAAATATATTGATATTAAATGTCAAATGATACGAGTATATACTTACTTTTTATAATACAGTTGTAAACAATACATATATGTGACATGAACAGAATTGTTTTTAAATTAAACACATGGAAACCTATATTTACATACACTATACTTATTATTTTGTTCGTGATATTTGTGATGTACCTACAATTTAATTTGATACTATTTGAGTTTCATGTAACATTAACAGATCCATCAAGTAATGCAGATTACTTGTTGCAAAGAAAACTTTTTAAGTAGGATTCAAATATTCGTATTGAGACTTTGTGTTAAAGTAAATGTCATGTAAACGTGATATTTCACGAATTAAAATAAAACGCTTATTTTCTGCTGTTCCAACAGATGAAATTACTTTGTTTTTACATGTAACATATCGAAGTTTTATGCAGTAATATGATATGTTGAACACTATTTAAGAAACCAAGATCCCTTTGTGTCAACGTTTCATAAATGCATTGGGCCGTAACGTTGGGACAGTGGGTGCATGGGTTATTTACAATTCTGATTTAGCTGTGTCTAGACGTTTGATAGAAGGGAACGTACATTGCACAGTTGACGTTATCGTATATTACAACTTCGTTTTCCCACGTCGCCACATCCATCTTAGGGCACGAGTGTGGCTGGTGGATGTAGTTGGACCGCCGGGCAGCCATCGTTGTGGGCGCTGCCGTTATCGCCGGTGGCCGTGGTGTCTTGGCAACGACGTGTACGTGAACGGCGGGTTTACTGCCAGCACCGATTGCGACGTATGCAGGAGCTAGTTGAAACGTGGATTAGAGTAAGAAATCGGGATGGAATAGCGGGCCATGTCATACAACCTGTTGTGTGAACCGTTCAATACTGATCAATGATTATAAACATTTTGAGTAAAGATTTGGATCCCATGTTCGAGTTGCTACATTATTTGAGGTTGAGCAGTAATTCAATAAATGAGTTTCTTTTCCAGTTCACGTTGGCAATCAATGTTAAGATATTATAGAAAATAACGGAACGTGCACAAGATTATTGTATAGGTTACATTTTACCATTGGTACCATGTTGTTCCCATCAGACATCGTGTGTATGCAGTAATGTATTGTTCATAATTTAGTCATGAAACCATGCGATTGAGAGAGATGGAAATTGCATATAAACTAACCCAAGTTTGACCCAGCCTTAGACCGTAAACCAAGCCGAATTCCGGTCCAAATATATTAAATTGGGTTATAGACCCATTCCCCCGTGGTGCGGTCAGACGTGTAATAAGAGTGAAACCCTTTGGGACGTGTGCTCAAACGATATTGACAAAGAGAGCACTGTTGGGATGGATGCGGTAATATTATTATATGTATCGCACCGACGAAGAGAGTAATTTTTGGCTACCACTGTGTGCAAATTGTTGGGTTGATGAACATGTTGCCTGTGTACAACGGGGGGGGGGGGGGTGGGGGGGGAGGGGGGGGTGGCGTTTCACTAAACTCCGTGCAAAATTATGACAGTCTATGTTCAATAAATGTAAATCCATCAATTGAAATTTACAGACGATCCTAAATTTGCACGAAGTTTAGTGAAACGGCCCCCTGATTTACGCTGTGATAGTTAACATATGTCGCAATTACGAAAATAGATATTTGTACTTTGTATTGCAGTTTTTGATTACCTACCCTAGTGTGAAAATCATTGGATGTGTTGATTACTATGAAATGGGTGTAATGCATGTTACCTGCGGTAGGGGCTGGCGTGGGTGCCGGTGTAGGGGCCGCAGTTGTCGCGGCAACGGTAGTCGGAGCCGCAGTCGTGGGCGCTATATGATTGGTTAAAAACGCGATGAATATTTAAAGTAAGGAAATTGAACGTTCGAGATCGGATAAACATAAATGTCCGACCAATGTGAATGCTGACAGTCTCACATGGTCGTCATATTGTTTGATCGTGGCAATAGTGAACCTTGTAACGCGTCATGACACATAAAAGGGTCTATTGACATTGCAACCAACGTTTTCCTAAGCTCACAATGCCGTTCGCGTAGTATGATGATACCTGCAATTTCAGGTTTTCCGTACACCATTACCGATGTTTAGATACTTATCCAGATGCAGGAGTATGTCATCTTGCTGGTCAGGAGCCACACTGGTTATAACTTCAATAAGCCCCTCATTGTCATGACGCGTCACGTAATATTTCAATAATAGCCGAAATCTAAAGACATCCACCAAATGATAGAATCACCATATGTGCCAACGTTTCTTTGCAAATATTATATTTTCAGTGAATAATGTTTTAATAGACTAACATGGTACATACATGCGAAATTTGACATTCACTATTTGATTATGCTTGACATGTGGAGGAAATAAAGCTATACTACGTATGATGTTGACGTTAGTATTAATTTCATTTAGCACATCTTATTTAAGAAATATTAGTGTTAATCAAAGTAAATTACTGGTTATCACAGTCAGAACAGCTGCTGCTGTATAGCATTCGGAAATAAGAACGTTGTAAGTGTCTGTCAACATGCAGACAAAATGGTTTAATGTTCGTTTCACATTCAGACAAAAATGTTGATTTACTGTTAGTAAAACCTGTTATTAGTATAGAGTGCCTAATATACTGTCAGTTTTATTTGCGGAAAATATTAGTGTTACTTAGGTCAGTAAATTGTTCAATGTAAGGTTTAGAAGAGTTCCAATATACCATTGGTTGACAGCAGCAACAATAGTATTGTTAGTTCAAAAATAAGTTAATATTTGTTATTATCATGAAACAACTGTGTGTGTTAGTTTGAAGTTCAGAAACTATTCACCTAACGTTGTGGGCTTTGGCTTTGGCTTTGGCTTCGGTTTTGGTTTCTTTGTTTTTGGCTTCTTGGTGGTCGGGATGGGAGTCGTAGTCATTTCCTCCATTTCGAACTCCATCATCTCGCCCGTCATCATCGTCATCATCATCGTTGTCTGGGGTGCTGTCCCCTGCCCCTGCCCGTGCCCGTGCCCTTGCCCATGTCCTTGACCACCTTACGGCGCACAGAAATATGGGTCAGCCCAGGAGATTAACATGCTTTGTATAAACAAGTCTGTCATTCCGATTGAATCATATACAAAAATAAGCACATTACATTCATAATCCAATTACTCATTTATCAAACCCAAGTTAAAATATCGACAGTATATTTATTTCGCCAGTTATGTCTGAATGATAGAAAGTCAAATGTTTACAAAAAATCATGTCATATGTGGAAGTTGTGTACTTATTTTCGAACAATTAGATAAACGTGTAGGTAAGTGTCTTATTCTACAAAGCATATGCGCCCGAACCTAGTTACCTTCCTCGTCATATCGCCCTATTTCGCCGGGATTTATTTAAATCAGCGTTACCGTAAATGACGTCGTAAATCGAATATCGGCGATACATGGCAACGCGATAAGGAATGTAACATCACAGCCAGGGCCAATTACAATCTCGATCTAGACCAGTTCCCATAATGCACGACTTTTCTACCGATGCCGGAAATATGTGACGCGTCATGACAAAATAGGGATCTATAGAAGATTGGATCAGTGTAACTCCTGTGCAGCTGGCACACTTTTGCAACCTGAAAAGCATATACATGGTTAACAACACATCTTGAATATGTTACTAAATCTATCAGAGAGCGATTATAGCCTAATGGTGTAATTGTCTTTGATTTTGGTGATATCCTCGCAATTAACTTTCTATTAAATGATTCAAATTGTAGAATTATAGACATGTTACGCGCAATATCTTCATAAGAAGGTCAAATAGCAATAGCGAGTAATTGTGTTAACTGACCGTTACAATGCGGTATGCTTGCTGTCATACTTACTTGTAGCATGATTCCGCTTGCTTAGTTAAACTATTCTTGGACCGTAGCTTTGTCGATCACTATTTGAAAGGCAGTGCATTATGTTGCATTTGTGCTGTTTTCGGTTTTGTGTAATGCTTGATTCTCACTGGGACTGTAGATGGAGTAATTGTGTTAACTGACCGTTACAATGCGGTATGCTTGCTGTCATACTTACTTGTAGCATGATTCCGCTTGCTTAGTTAAACTATTCTTGGACCGTAGCTTTGTCGATCACTATTTGAAAGGCAGTGCATTATGTTGCATTTGTGCTGTTTTTGGTTTTGTGTAATGCTTGATTCTCACTGGGACTGTAGATGTAGCGTCTTATTTCATATTTACACTTACTTGTACGATGTTGATGCTTGTGATATGCCAACAAAGTTAATGAATAAATAAATGGAATGGAATGGTACTTAACGGCTTAAAGGGTTAAAACCTAACACCGGTATTATATGCCGCATGTTCTACCGTATGGTTGGGCATACACACTTTTATTATTGCATTCGGTACAACCGCCACTCAGTTGAATGATGGAATGGAATGGTGCTTAACGGCCCATCAACACAAACTATTATCATTTAGGGCCAAGCAATTTAGATGCAGAAAGAAATAATAGTAAACTAGTATGTTAGATGTGGTAGACCATCAAATGATTAGGGTAAAAATAAACCTATGATGAACAATATAAATTAGCAACATATATACAATGATAAAATTAGATTTTCCGATACAAGTTGGTTTCATGGAGAAAGCTAAGCAAACCTTCAATGTTCCCCACCTGGAATAATTCCGAAAATGACGTCGATACAGTCCAGTAGGATGTGTTGCACGGTAAATGCGCTGTGACATGGAATACACCATGGGCGCGGCTCACCTTTGAGCATATACGAATGCGTTAGTCGTGTATGTCCAATGCATAACGAACTAAGGACAACTTCACCCGGCGTACATTGTTGTAGCCAGGAGTCCATTCGCCCAAAGTAGGTTTCACAGCATGAAGTTTATTATCTGTGAACAGATCCCACCATGTCTGCATTGTATCGGAGATGAATGAGTTAATGATTATTTAAAATCATGATAGCAGATAGGACACTTAAAAGTCGGTAGGTCCAGGGCGGCTTTGGCAGCACTATCTGTCCTGCCATTGTCAGTGATACCAGTATGACTCTGGATCCAACAAAAAATAATGTCCTCGCCTGACGAAAGTAAAAAGTGGTGTAGCTCAATGATTTCGTGGAAGTGATTGAGTGGATGCTCAAGCTTCATGTTGTACAAAGCGTGTAGTAAAGATAATGAATCGGAAAATGAAATTAATTGCTTTCTAAGATATTTTCGCAAAATCAAGAGCAAGTAAAATTTCCCTCAATGCCGAAGAAAATATCGAAGATTTATCTGCGAGTCTGCATTGAAGATACAGACAGTGAACTGTATGGTACACGTAGGGCGGGGAATTGGGTGGAGGTGGATATCGAAGCATGAAACCTTTAGTCGAGCATCATATTTTGTCTGGGGAACATTATTGTATATTGGAACATGTGTTTGTATTTCCAATTTCTTAATCTAGTTGCTAATATGTGTTGTGTTTGTATATCATGTGTCACACATATGTTACATTTTGGAACAGCACTCGGAATACAGTTAACATACACAAACTCAGCATGAGCATGGTGTATCAGTCGATACTCTGAGAGTATAAATAAAACAGATACATTATTATATGTGATTGGTCTTTATTACAAAATACACACATGCAGTAACCAAATAGTCCCATATAATGCACGTTACTACATACATGCTATCTTACAAATATAACATTTTCTAATATAGTTATTAACTAAGGTATTAACGTGCCCTGTTCAAGTTTCATTTTCGTCACAGCTCCTTATTGTGCTCGCCAATCTACTTAGTGGACTACACTTCTGTGTCTTTGGAAGTATGCATGTTCAATTTGGCAGATAGATAACGCGTTATAATTTGGATATATACATATTAAACGCAGTAGGTTTGCAATGTTCACTGTTGGGCCATCTACATTTTATTAACGGCATACACGTCATATGTCATATTATGCCATCCGACACTATGCCGTCAAATATAAGGACCGTATGACTGTGGTTTATATTGCGATAACTTTGAGCGAAAAATATCGCTTTTGTGGTATATATAGTATAGTACTATGTTTATCTTGGGCACGGTAACCATTTGTTGTGGACTGCACTTTATTCCGCGTTGAATACTCTCATACAAGTATGGTACCCATACCATAGTTCTCTATGGTGAATGCGTGATATTTTGTCATTAGTCTCGATGGGATATATTCTCTCTATTTGACAACTAGGAATGGAATGGTGCTTAACGGCCCATCGACACAAAAGAGTATCGTTTAGAGCCAAGCAATGTAGATGAAGAATAAAAATAATAGTAAAATAGTATGTTATATGTGGTAGGCAATCAGATGATTAGGGTAACAATACAAATATGATCAGCAATATAAATTAGTAATATGTATACAATGATACAATTATAGAAATGAGAAACATGTATAAACCAATGATACAATTATAGAAATGAGAAACATGTATACAATGATACAATTATAGAAATGAGAAACATGTATACAATGATACAATTATAGAAATGAGAAACATGTATACAATGATACAATCAGGTTTTCCGATAAATGTTGGTCCAATGGAGAACGCTAAGCAAACATTCAATGTGCTTTACCTGGAATAACTCCGCAAGTGAAGTAACATTGAAGTGTTTGCGTCGAATATCGGTAGTCGATACAGTCCAGTAGGATGTGTTGCACGGTAAATGCGCTGTGGCATGGAATAAACCATGGACGCGGCTCACCTTTGAGCATATACGAATGCGTTTGTCGTGTATTTCTAATGCGCAATCGACTAAGGACAACTTCATCCCGGCGTACATGTCCGCAGCCAGGAGTCCATTCGCCCAAAGTCGGCTTCACAACACGAAGTGTGCTATCTGTGAGCAGACCCCACATGGTCTGCATTGTATCACAGATGGATGAGTTAATAGATGATTTAAATTCGTGATAGAAAACAAGAAAATTAGAAGTCGGTGGCTGCAGGGCGGCTTTGACAGCAATATCTGCCCTGGCATTGCCATTGATACCAGTATGACCGGGAAGCCAACAGAAAATAATTTCCTTGCCAGACGAAAGTAAACGATGTTATAACTCAATAATTTGGCGGATAAGTGGATGCTCATGCTTCACACAAAGCTTGTAGTGATGATAATAAGTCGGAAAATAAAATGAATTGCTTTCTCTGAAATATGTTCGCAAAATCAAGAGCAAGCAAAAATGCCATCAATTCCGCAGAAAATATCGAAAATTTATCTGGGAGTCTGGATTGAATATCTCCCTCGGGGACAGCAGCAGCAGTAGCTACCCGTTCCCCGTCCTTTGAGCCATCAGTGGCCTGGTGGTTAGAGCGTCAGACTGCTGATCTAAAGGTCGTGGGTTCGAGCCTCACCGGAGGCGCTGCGTTGTGTCCTTGAGCAAGACACTTTATCCATACCGCTTCAGTCCACCCAGCTGTAAATGGGTACCGGCTAATTACCGGGAACCTCGATTGTATTTGAATTGTATGTACATGTATATATGAAATAAATACCTGCTCGAAATTACCCGTGAGGGTGTGCAGCAGTATAAAGAGATAGATAGATAGATAGATCAGTGAAAGTTGGGGTGTATGAGGTGTGTCTGACTTTAACTTCAAGACAAAGTGATTTAAAAATGGATGGATCAATTGTTGCTTTCGTGTGTCGACTAAGATCGACGATCACCTTGTGCTGCTCCAACTGCCACGGTGGAATATCAACGACGGCGTATTTGGCAATGTGATCCAGATCCAAGCCAGCATCGTGTATCAAAGGATCCATTCTCTTGCCGAATGGTGGCTTGAATGGTGGTTTCTTATCTGCATGGTATTGTAGCTTTGGGCACACATTGCACAATTTCCGGCAAACAATGCACAAATGACAACATGAACACACATCGTACTGTTACTAGGACGTCATGGGTAAGCCGTGAAATAACGATGCAATCGTCCAGAAAGAAACCGAACCAATGAAAGTAACTTACCAATATTGCTGATTTACTTTTTTGCCCATTCTCCTACCTCTTTGTTTTTTATGCCGTCTTCTGATAGTGAGCAATATTGGCCAATGTTGGTTACTTCACACAATTTACACAATGACCAGTCATAAGGTTAACAAGCTATACATATGTATATTGAAAATAACGTTTGAATACAAACACTGAATATAAACAATATCGAAGACTTGTAGTGTAGTCTATTGCGTAGATTGATGAGCATAGATAGTGAAATGACGAACATACATGAAGTGGGGATTGGTGTGTAGCTACACGATACTACAGTATCAACTACGGACATTGTATCGAAACAAAGACGAAAAGTACAAGACAGACACATATATTAACTTCCAATAACCTCCGAAGGGAAGCACATATAATACATATTCTTTCAGTCTTGTCAGGAACATACAGATGGCTAAAAAGTGTGTTCATATGGCACGGATGCCCCAACTACCGCTGTGATACTAAACCAAGCAAACTTGCAACAGGGGAGATAACCTATGACACGCGGGTCATAACAATCGAACATAAATTTGCGCATCTCTCATCAAAGTGAAGCTACATACCAAGTTTCAAGTCTATATATATTACGTTTTAAACGTTTTACGAGTAGCAAGGCTGTTGACGGACAAGGCCGGACAAGGGTAACACTAAATACCCCACCACTATCGTGATGGTGCATACAATATTCATAATTGCGACCCATGATATACAGTATAGACAGGTGAAACTTATTCTGTTTTCATAGTCTGATTTAATAGTACATGTACTAGCATCGGATGGAGACGGATGTGTAACGAGATATCAGTATCAATTTCACGTGCTATGCGGGTCCTATGCCTTTTGATATCATGTTGCACAGTCGAGGCTAGGCGTGGCCGGGCGAGAGGTAGCGGTGGTGGTGAGACGTAGGAAATCCGAAGCTCGCCACCAAATCAACATTAAAACATACTATTAATACATGTATTTCAAATACATACACATGCCAAGTTATGTTAAAATAAACTACACTGGATTACATCGAACATACATGCTTGATTATATGTAAACTTTGTCTAATTACATTTATAAAATCTATGATGTTGGTATATCAGAAAATAGTAAACTCAATATCATTTGCAAACATAAGAAGCACGCACATGCGATTATTTGCAATTAATTAAATTAAATATAGTTATTCATGCAATTAGACACAATAACTTATCCCATATAGCAGTCTCCGCGAAAGTCGTCGGTCCGTCGTACATGTCCGTTAAAATTGCCGCCGGTCCGACGGTAAACCGATTAATTTTTATATACTTTTTCATTCATCTTCAATGAAATCACCTTCCTTTGGTATGCGCTTCTGGTGCTAGCTGGGTTTTCTTATATGACTGATAATCTTAAAAAGCTAAAAAAAGCTCTTAAATATCACACCAAATCAATTTTATTTTCTATAAAAAAAATTTGGTCTGATAAATTTTTGTCCGGTCTGGTAAATATTTCAAGTTTATTAGGCCGAATGTCTTGTACAATTTTGGCAGTTTCGCGGAGACTGATATAGCTTATAGTAATGAGCTGTGTCACCAAGTTAGCAGGAAAATTACAGGTGGCAATAAAAGGTATTTACGGTTGATAAGTTGTTCCACATAGCGTGTTTGTGCCAATCTTATTTGTAACCATCTATTGACGAACCGTTTCCAATGAAATCTCCGGAACATACAGGTTGCCTTTGAGTTTGATTACCTGCACAACTACACTATCAGCTGAGTCAATCTTGTCAAATGTCCGCTCTAAAACAACTCGGAGCATGAATTTGAACAACACGTTTGAAACCAAGCATCTTGACTGACTGAGTTGTGTTCAATACTCGAGCAATACTGATTTATTGCCATCCTGCTTTAAAGTGACGGATCCTTGCCCAGATTAATTCAACTAGTAATTATACGAGCAGTGTAAGCTGAAAGGTTCATATTTTGATATACCAACACATCATGTTCCATTATGTAACATGCCATGATATAATGATATAAATGTATATTGTTGATTCAGTGTACTCGCAAATGACACTTTTTAATATACGTCGAACGAATGTATTCTTCTAATATACAAGACAAGAGAAATAATATAGAGTGACTGAAGTAATCGACTCAATCAGGCTGAAATGTACCAGCTAATTAGGTATGACACTTATTTTGGTGAATACCTCTTTTATATCATGGCACGTTTACATTAATATTTCCCCCAACATATATATTAGTGATCTGACCATGTCCAAAATCAGCGCATTGGTTAATGTGACATTTTCTGTGCAGTAGTACTTTTACCGTGTTCTCCAATATTTTGTTCAGTTGCAACAAGGACCAAAATTCTTGAAACATTAAATATAAAAGCTAATCTATTCTGTAAGTTTAGCATAATATACATGAGATAAACATTGGGCCAATCCATGGGATTAAAATGAGTATGAAAGTATCATGAACATGTAGAGAACTTTACTAAACACAAGCAATTGCTAAACATTTGAATCAGTTTTTGAAAGGTAACGATATAAATAAAATATAAATGGAAAACGTTTCATATTCATGTGATAAAAGTCGGGAAAATGACATCTGAGACACGCCATGTGATTTTGTACGAAATTTACAATATATTTCGTAAATGACGTCAAAAGTTGACAAAATTTGCAGATTACATACATACTTATATTCCGCATGCACTCTGAATATGTTGTGAACTTCTGACTTTATCTATGAAAAATATTGTAAATTTTGTAAACATATTTCATGAAATTACTCAGATGTCCGAAGTTACAAAATCACACGGCGTGTCTCATATGTGACACATTTGCAAATTCAAAGCAAATGCGAAATTGACACCCCCATTTGTCTCTTTGTTATCGCCATAATTCCACATGCCGCACTTTATGGAAAGATATAATGTAGTGTATGCATGTAATAATCTCTATAGTGTAATCAATCGACGGTAAAAAGTACTAATCTCTTAAGACATACGATCCCATGGATAAGCCCACGTATGGTGCATTCAATTAGCATGCATTATAATTGTAGTAGTGACTATACGGGTATTTATCCCGTCAACACAGTGTGTATGTGCCGTGAAACACGGTGCCGTGAAACATTTTTGATATCCTGTCAATTTGACTTAATCAATGCGTATGAATATGTGCGGTGGCTGGGGTTATTTTTATTGCATTTTAAAGCTATTTGTAGGTGTTGACGGGATAAATAGAATAGTAGGTTAGGGCCGTGAATGGGAAAAAATATCTGGCGCGGCAGGGAAACGGGATGTGCTCGGCAGAGCCTCGCCCATCCCGTTTCCTAAGCCTTGCCAGGTATGTTTTCCTATTCACGGCACTAACCTACTATTCTCTATATTGCGGTATATAGAACTGATTAATTATTAAGAATAGTTTTTATTTCTAAATGTACAATAATTATGATGTATTACTATGGACATATATCGATGACCATTTTCGGTTCTTTCTAACACTACGTGACGGCTGATTTTTCATACAGAGGAACCATTTTCATGTTACTCAAATGTCAATAAAACTTCCCCACCAACTGAGTTTTAACTATTTGTTATGTTTAATTGTTAACTACATTAGTAGTGTTATTTTCAAAAATGAACTCGAGTCTACAACAGTGTATATGTTGTGACCACTCATTATGTAAGAACTTGTGGTAAGAACATACACTTTCAAGAATAAATATGAAAATATTTAGTATTTTCGACATGAAAAATAGTGTACTCACAAAACATTAGATATAGTGTACATGTATATATTTACAGTACGTTTGGTGACAATTATGTGCAATTATGTTTACTTGCTTATTTATTATAATCAATCATAACTAATACAATCTCAGAGTAAGATTTATATATTACATAAATTGGTTCCTTTGTTATGTCTGGACATGATCACCCATTACCTTCATATTCAGTCTCACCATGTTGTGCCTGCACATAGTCCACGGCCATTCCTACAAAGATACACCAACAATTAAATCAACATGTAACCTTACATTTAAATGAAAGGAATGCTGCCGATGATGATGACGTTGCTGCTACATGTACTACTACTATAATCACCACCATGCCACTACATGTGGCAGAAATAATATTACCAATATTAGTATGATTCCATACAACCTCATATGAGACAAGCCATATGCGTTTGTACCTAAGAATATATGCGATATATATATGCGATATCTCCTGAAACATATTGACAAAATCTACGATAGTTTCTGTAAATATACAAATCACAACTTCCGAGTATTTACTCTAATTGGATGTTGGAAATCAAGATTGATAGTTTGAACATACAATGTGTGCTTTTAGACTTTCTAAAAAATGCGACGGAAGTGTCAGGACCACGGACATATGCGTTGTACATATGTAAGAATCACACCAACCAGCATCGGATTACGGGATAATTCAATCGGTATTTGATTCGTAAATGTAAACATAAAATCAAATCTACACATGCTCATGTCTGACTGCGTAGTTTTATTACATACAGACATACAACAAATACGCCATATAAGTATGAACGGACATGTGCGATAAAATGTATGATATTTAATTAAGCAATATCTTGTCTAACTGTGGTTTTTAGTACAATGTCGCGTTGTTTAGAATACATCTATTAAAATGACATGTGACATCCTCATCGCGAAATAAGCTAAGTTTGACCTTACAATGTAATGGGAAGCGTATACAATAGTATAAGTGTTGAAACATGTTGTCATCGAGAAAAAATGGAAAATAAAAACGTACATCAGAACACAAAATTTCAGCTTTGTAAGGGTTTATGATAAAACGAGGGGATTATATCTGACCATCTAATATAGCATCTTAATGATCTACTTGGAAGTATGTTGGGTATACACTGGTTATAAAGATCAGACGGCAGATTTTCCAGTCACAATCACATTTGTGTACGTTTAGTTATTATCACTCATTAAGGACATTGTATAATGAATGTACATATAATTGAATAAAATTGCTTTTGCCGTATAATAAGAATGTCAGTGCATTAAAATAACAATACACTATAATGCAATACATGTATACATAAGACAGCTACCGAAAACAGATCAGCTGTAAAATATGATGTTGTATTAGCAATAACGAAAGTTTAACTTTTGTGTTGATTTAGTATATTTATTGACCGAGTTCGTAAGAAATTTACTTAGACTCATTTCTTATTAAAGATTAGTCCGAAGTAAACTCATTGAATAACTGTCACATTAAATCATCTGTATGTATCATGTAGTATCCTCTAGTTATACCATGTTCATAATGACAATTCATCCATGTTCTACTCAAAATGATGCATTTTATTATAATCTGCACCACCCGGTAGAATTCATGATGAGCTAAAACAGCATGCCGCAATGTTTGACAGAGGACACTAGAACCGTGAATACAATGTATGGTACCATAAATGAAAATTCTAGAGCATTCTATAAATATGAGGCAGTATTAATATAAATGTTGGAACATAATACCGTTTTATCATGTTTATATCAGAACTAACGAATAGGTAATAGCTTAAAACAATGTTTGAAAGTTGATAGCACAGCTCTTTCCCAGAAACAAATTAATATAAAGATAATATAAAGATATACCTACCATCTTTCTTCCTTATTTTAAATATTATTTTAGAATATTATGTAGTTGTTCTAATTAAGTATGTTAAAATATGATACAAAATAAAGTTCATTATGCGCGGAAGGTACTTGAGGATTTTTTCTCTTTCAAATCAATACACGTATTGAAATTAGCAAAATCGTGTTAAGGTAGATTTTCTCAGAATCTGGCGGATACATGGACATCATAAACAAGTAAACGTAATTAGCAACATAGGTTAAAAATTAAAACAATAAAAACAAGTGAAGCGGCCCACCTGACCATGTGACAGTAATAAGTAGGACACATGGTAATTTGACCCATCAGACAAACACGTTGACATTAATGGGCAGTGACGACACAAGAGGCTTATTAAATTCATGTCGAGTAAAGAACCTCCCCAGCAACTTAAAAGCCAAAAGGTGTAATCGTTTTTACTGTGCGAATGCATAGATTGATCGGGGGATCCAATTTTTTATCAGATAATTCGCTATGCATTGACCGATAGCAAGCTTGTTACGTTACAGAAAACACGTTTGGTGACCAGTACAGCTTCGATGTATGGTTATGTGCTAACGCAATAAATAAAATCTTAATATTTGTGTTGATTTAATATGAGATTTATCAAATTCGTGATAAATAGATGTGTCTCGTTTCTTATGAAATCAGTAAACTCGTTTAATAAATCTCATATTAAATCATCACAATGCAGAACAAAAGTATGTCCATGTTCTGTGATGGTATATAATAAAAACGGACGGGTCATTGGAATGTGATTATATTACGATAAGCCACTGGCAGTCCATGAAATGAAATGCATCACATGAGACACAGGTTCTATAATAGCCATATATGACAAAACTGTCTCTGAAAACCATGTATGTGCATAAACGTACGCAACTATATTTATAATACAACACATTAGTATGCGTGCTACATTGATTACAATTATGTATTTGTTTTTACATTTTTTTTTTATCTCGGTCGTTACTGTGTAAGGTAACGTGAATAATTCACTTGCTGTATACGACAAGCCATGTGATTTTGTACCCAATAAGATGTGCGATATATCGTGAAAAGGATCAGGTGCTAGACTGGTCATAAATCACATGGTCCCATTTCTCCAGTCACAACACACATATGAGACGAGGCATGCAATTTGAGACCTACAAACAAGTAGATGTGTGACTTTTTTTATGAAAACACATTCACATAATTTTACGATATATTTCTTAAGTGACGTCTGAAGTTGATGAACTCTTCAGAGCAAATACGGAATCGAAGATTTCGTAACTTTCGAGGTTTCTGTAAATATATTTCATAAGAAATCGCATCTTACATTAGTATACGTGAGACAGTGGTTACACTTATACCTGTTTTGCATTTTTATCTCGGTCATTGCTATGTTAGGTAACACTGAATTATTTATATGTCGCATCAGACTGACGCTATTCATTTTCCAGCCATGGTTATACTTTTTTTTCATGTCGGATATACTAGTATATGTATTGTAACTACAGTGCAACCGTTTTAAAGCGAACTCATTGTTTGTCTCGCTGTGTTAAATACGCCAATGTTTAATCATAAACAGATTACTGTATTTTGGAAAAAGTATGTGTTGTAACTTCCTGTAGAGGTACATCCGGCACAGCACCGTCATAATTGGCGGCATTTGTCGGGTTGATGTCATGTTACTTGGTTTAAACTAGTATGTAGTGTGGCGTTATACCGACAAATTCCGCATAGTCTAACGTCAATTATGCCCCATATGTGGTTCTAATGAGTTTCTCGTCATTTCCAAGCCGGTAACTATACATTTAAAATACTGGTTTATATGGATGGTTTCACAGGAATTAATTGATAGTGGTACCATTTGCTTAGAATACTATATGTTCATGAGTTTAATAGCGACATATATGTCCAAAGATATGAAATGCCAGCCAAACAAAAAATGGAGAACAAGATACCCAACGGTGACCCATAGAATGATGGAAATAATGCAACACATAATACGCACAAAGCAGTGGTCGTGGAACATTACACGCGGCACAAACATGTACACCACGTCCAGCGGTGTGCTGTCCCAAAATGTAAGCAAACATATGTAAAACACATACAAATAAAATAAATGCAACGAATGCCCCACAACAACTGTTCCCCAATAAAGTACCGAATTTAATACCGAGAATATACGTCGCAGCAGCAAAATACAAATCATAATTAAGTACAATACACGAAATCATGAAAGCAAGGTTGTCACCTTGGACCGGCCAGTGAACAAACGGTCCACTGGGACGGTTGAACCTGTTTAGCGCGGCGCCATCTACCTCGCCATCAGGCGCCATCACCTATCGTATGTATCACAGAGAGCCATGTTTTGATCCGAAAACAATGAACCATCGAACAAACTGCGGTCCTAGGGAACTAATACAACTTGTATTTGGATTACATTATTTAGAGTGCACATGTAACGTATAAATCACGGACGCATGCATTTTACCACATAGATCAGACAACACTACATACGTAGTTAGGACATATATCTGCATGGTGTTTACGAGAGTAATTGATAACTTTATTCAGATATGAACTGAATAGAGATTAGTATAATTAGAAAATTACAATGACAGTTGTACACACACGTGAAGCTACCATTCTGATACGAGGAATATTTCAGTGAACTACCGTGAAATCATATACATCATATACATATACTTACTAAATTTCGTTTGTAATGTAATAACGTTCGACCATGTCTAGTCGTGGGTTTGCCGTGTCAATCGGGAACTGTTTGAACCCGCGGGATAACCTTATTTCCTTTCACAACGTATTAATTAATACAGAAAAAATAATTGCAGACAAGTTAAGCATTTGCAATTTGTTAGGAATATAGGCCATTCAGTCACTGAATTCTGAATTGATTAGATACATACACCATTCGGTTGCTGAAATATTCACCGACATAAATCCGATTCAGCCACTGACATCTACGCCATTACGATACTGAGACTGAAATATACAGTGAAGCAAATGGGACTCCAAAAAATCACATTGTGATTAGTTATGATGTTTTTCACTATAGGGTTAACTGTATTGTAATTTTCAAATTTGCGGCGTATATCAGAAAATGACAGGTCGGAAAATATGTTTCATGGCGACGCGCTAGCGGAGCCATTAAACATGTTTTGCGACCTATCATTTTCTGATATACGCCGCAAATTTCAAAATTACAATGCGGTTAACCTATTTCTAATGCACTCCTTTACTACTGGCGTAGGAATGCATATTGAAATAATGTGCGCCCGTTCATCAACAATGATATACCTGTAATGTATGGCCATCAGCCAATCAGATTGCGTGATATTTATAAAGTGCATTAGAAAGTCATATATACCTGGTGATACTGTCTAAACATGATCGGAAATCACAAGATGGCCATGATGGCCCTATATCGCTCACCTGTGCAATGTCATAAAAATCAAACAAACACTGGTATGTATTGTTGTCACTAACTAAATATCAAAATAAGCCCATGACAGGCACATAGTGCCAATGTGACAATCTTGAGAAGTAGCCATGGTAGGAGTTGTCTCGCTATATGTACATATATATCTTACACAACTTCGCGAGGTTTGGTGACCACAACAGGATGCTTCTAGCCTATTTTTATCACAATACATCTGTTCACAAATCCGTTTTTAGTTTTAACCAAGTAATACACGTGTATAGGGAGGGGGTGGGGACACCACTGGTTTGCATCGATATTACAATATCCTGATCTGGTGTCCTTACCCAACCAATATTACTAGGCACCACTATTATGGATCTAATTCTCAGAGAGACAAATCCCAGCGTATCAGACCATGTGTGAATCCCGATAAGGATGGACTTCACCATTACACATGCCCTTCCATCCTCCATTAGATTGATTTTGAATGGAGTTATACGTCCGTTTAACCTTCAACAAAGTCATGTACAGACGGGAGTACACAAGTACACTACACCAATATCACTTGGCCTCATATATAACTGAATCTCGGTGTGAATCTCGGTAAGGCTGGCATGAAATTCGATCATGTACAGTCGACACTCGTTTACTCGAAGTCCATGGTATCAAGGCAAATACGTTTTGAGTTAACGAAAATTAGAGCAAACGAGAGTCATTACATGGGAAAACATGTCCTTGCATTAGCGACGACCTCCATTTTGACAATTGTGAAAAGGCTTCACCAATACATCATCCCTGTAAATTTTGACCAACATCGCCCAGCGGTTCGCGAGAAGATGTTTGAAATCTGTAAGTATGACCTTATGACAATTCGGAGGCCATCTTGGATGACGTAATCATCCGATTTTGATAAGAAATGCACCACATCGATCGTCTCGTCAATACTTTCGATTTGGTATATGACACGAGCATATGGCATGACCATGAATTTTGACCCCTATTTGACCCAACGGGCCACGCTTTTTGAACCTGGGGTCACCATTTAAGAACTTTGAAAGAGCATTGTACATCGATCAATTCTGCCAAGTTTCGTCGAAACCCGTCCGACGGTTCGAGAGAAGATTTTTTTATGACTTCGTGTTATTTTTAGACGGCGGCCATCTTGGATTAGCTACGGCCTCCAATTTAACAAATATGACACGGCTTCACCCAAGGACCATACATGCGAAGTTTGGCTACCATTGGCAAACCGGTTCTTGTAAAGAAGACGTTTTAAATTTCAAATAAAAGGATGATGCTTTGACATTTCGACGACGATCTTGGATGACGCAATCATCCGAAAACTGTACCGGAGCGAACGTCTCGTGGATATCTTTGATTTGATATATGATGCGACCATATTCGGTCAAAAATAATATTTGACCCCTATTTGACACCCCGGGCCACGCCCATTTTTTACCGCGGTGTCAACATTTTAATAACTTTGAAAGAGCATTGTACATCGGTAATTTCTACCAAGTTTGGTCACAATCCATTCGGCGGTTCGTGATAAGATTTTTTCTTACGAATTTCTGCTATTTTTAGACAGCGTCACCATCTTTGATTAGCGACGACCTCCATTTTAACAAATCTGAAAAGGCTTCACCCAAGGACAATACTTGTGAAGTTTGGCTAGCATTGGCCAACCGGTTCTTGTGAAGAAGGTTTGAAATATAAAATAAAAATATGACCTTTGACCTTTCGGCGGCCATCTTGTATGACGTAATCATCCGATTTCGATGAAAACTGCACCAGAGCGATTGTTTTGTCGATATCCTTGATTTGATGTGACCATATGTGGCCACAAATCAAATTTGACCCCTGGGTCATGCCCATTTTTAACCCCGGGGACACGATTTTAACAACTTTGAAAGATGATTGTACATCGATAATTTCAGCCAAGTTTCGTCGAAATCCGTTAGGCGGTTCGTCAGAAGAAGAGTTTTTAAGAAGTTGTGCTATTTTTAGACGGCGGTCATCTTGGATTAGCGACGACCTACATTCTAACAAATTTATAATACCCCTACATATGTACCATGTGTGTGAAGTTTGACGAACATCGGTCCAGCGGTTCCAGAGAAGAAGACGTTTGAAAATTGTGGACTGACGACGACGGACGATGGACGAAAAGCGGTAAAAATAGCTCCTTTGCCTCAGGTGAGCTAAACTATGACTTTCCCAATTACCATATTTAGGGTGTCCGATTTAGAGACGTTTACATTGTACAAGTATCCCAATGCGACTTTGGCAAGGTGGAGAATATCAGGAATTAGCATAGTGTCAACAACAGTGCCGTAAGTCACAAAATACGCCCGTCAAAGATGGGCCAGTCAGCGAAGATGCAGACATGTGAAGCTGTCACCAAGGCAAGAAACCTTCGTGTGAACTTGAAAATCTATAGCATTATATCTTCCTCTTGTTGTGATAAACAGGTACACTAATTTAGGTAGAGATGTGTAAAGTAGAAATTATATAGAATTGCAAAACAAAAATGTAGAAAAAAATGCTAAGTTAAAACGTTTAAAACATTTCGGCATAAAAACACGAAGGTGCACGTGTACAATTTGTATAGAAGACGTCGATTGACTGAACGTTGTTAGAGAAGTAGTGTACACAAACTCTGTACCCTATATAGAATTGCATACACAAATGTAGAAAAATGGCTAAGTTAAAAAGTTGATATATTTGTTAAAAACATTTTTTTTAGGCATAAAAACACCAAAGTGTACATCTTCAATTTGCATAGAAGACGTGTGTATAGTTTTAGACCTATTGGCGGATATGTTTTAGAGGAGTACACGAACTATGTACCCTATATAGAATTACATAGAAACATGTAGAAAAAATGGGTAAGTTAAAAATGTGACTTTTTGTTAAAACACACACATTCTCGGCATACACACAAGGTGCATATCTTCAACATGTGTAGACAAATAGTTTCAGATCGATTGACTGAAAGGTTTTAGAGGAGTAGTGTAGACAAACATTTTTTCTGTCCGCCGCCAATCGGTAAAATATAAAACGTACCGTTTTTCTTAACCTGTCCTATACAAATGATGTAAGGTTCCCTTTGTCAACATAGGACACACGTGCTGTCTCTGTTACTGTAATTCTGCCATTAGGGTAATGCCCTTTCATATCAATCAAACGCCCTCAGCAAGTCTGATAAACGCCATAAAACGTTAATACATGCAGTGACCTAAATTAGTGTGCATGTACATTTCTAGCACCGTACCTAAAGCGTGCATGCACCTTTCTGTGCGAACTTTATTATCATAATTTAAACCTGGATTACCATATATTCGGACACACTGTATGGTTGGAACATGTGTTTGGGACATATTGTTACAATTTATCTCCAAAATGGCCATACATGTTCCATTACCAGAGATTAGTATTGGTATCAAATCGCATTATATCTAAAGACAAACAAAATAAATGATAGTCTTTCTTGAAACCAGGGACGATAATCATACTTCCTTGTAACGGAAAATAAAATTAGTCCACTCCATTTGTTTCTACGGAATTATCATGCTATATAATATTCTGACATCAGTATGTACATGTATATAAAAAATGAATGAAATAACATAAAATAATATTCCTCATTCACAAAGAACAGTGATGCGCTTTATCGAAATATAAGAAATCAATGTGATCGAAGACAAAGCACAAACGTGCATATTACATGTATGAATAGCGGTGTGTGGCTCTCTATGAAATTAAGTACAGACGAAAACAAAACATAAACTTGCAACAAACACTACACGTTTCTGTGAATAGTTTTCATGAAAAATCGCACATTTTCTAAAGTACAAAATCACATGGCATATCTCAAATATGTCTAACAAAACAACATCCCAAGCAGTTGGTAAGAACGAACACACAGAAGCGCTAAACGAACTAGACAAAGTCAAGAGATCCATGATTATTCTACCAGAAAAAAAATTAATGTGGTTTTATTACAATCGTTTAGGCATCACAGACTGTCAATGTTGTCACACTTCACAAGACAAACGCCACCCCCATCACCCACACCCATTGCACCGACAAGACACATGACTGCACGGGTGCCAACTGGGAACGGTCAGTGGGTAAAATTACCATGCTAAACACATACACGTCATGGAGTGCTTATATGCCTGGATTACACAGTGCACCATCTCTAAACCAGACACCATGATTACCTCCCAGCATGTTCGGATTAGAGAGCGTCCACTAAATTAGCGATAGTGAACATATCCGAATACGGGCTATAAAACTATAGCTGTAGCAAATAAAGCGCGACTATGCCATAGCGTCGTATATCACAGGCAGTGAACCGCATATGAATACCTGATGACTAAGGTGACGGGTTAACTGTCCATATCGTGTCATCCTGTCACGGTAAAAATAATCAAGTGACAATACTACCACACAGTATTAACAGGTTTGAATTTTGTGACGTGACTTGCAATGAGATAGATGGTGTCCGTGGTATATGTCAATAAATTAAATTTGGGCCCGTCTCTGTCGCCGATTTCACCAACATTGCAAAGTATACTTATCTTGCTAACATCTATATGAAATACTACATTTCGGGAAAAATAAATGATTACTCCCTCAAAGTATACTTAGCTAGATAAGTATGCTTAATACTTTTGGTAAAATCGGCTACTGGAATTATCTCCATTGATATATCAACCCATTTCGCCGATACCGATTTGGAAAATCAGTAATTGGCATAGAAAATATACAAACTATCTGAGCAGATTCGGGATGCCTCAGCTATCGAAGTCATTTGTGACTGTGACTGAAGAAACGGAGTGTACGGGTTTTGTGACCAGTCTAGATCCAGATCATCTGTGCAACCACGGCAATGTAGATCGTTATCAGGCTACAGGAAAGTGATATTTGATCAGGAGAGACACTAGTGACAAATCGCATAAGCCTCATGCTATAGTGACAGCCACATTTATACAAAATATTGCACTTTTTGTTCGAAATCAATATTGTGAAAAGAATGACGATGAACTAATGAAGACGGCCCATGAGAATAATGTACCCAAATGAGACCAATGACCCTACGGAATTAAGAAATTAGCACGCAATACACCATGTTAGCAGGAAAAATCCCACAAACATTCCGGTACAGAATAAGACCACTTAAAAGCAAGTGCGCGACCTTGGAACTCGGGACGATTAAACCTGGTTAGCGCAGAGCAGTTTCGCAATTGGTGTTGTCTTTTATGTTACAGTTATTATGCGGATATTCGTATGTCCATCGACTATATGGCATAGACAAACAGTTGCGTTACTAAATTACAATCATCCAAGCGTTCCTTCAGACCCACACCTGCTCTTGACACTGAATTATGATGAGACGTGCAAGTAATCGCGGTACATATCTCTACAGCATAGAGAGATAACGATAATGGTATGCTTGAATGCTTGATATAAATAAAATTTCTTGAAACCAAATAGTAGACTTTACTTGAAAATCTAAGGCACTAATTATCCCAGTATTAAGCCGCCAGAAATAGCCTCCTACCGAAAAGTTCAGCACGGTGTAGAAATACGCATGCATAACTCACTATGGCTACAGAAGACGAGTGTGCATGTGTGTTTTGTAAATTATTCATGAAAAGTCATCAACAATGAGTTTTCGCAGTGTATTAATAATCATAACACATTAGTGTAATACAATCAGTGCAACTACAGTTTATGATGATGTGCTTACGCAATAAATACAATTAAAGTTTTATTTAATATGCCATTAAGCTAGTTGAATGGTTACATACGAAATTATGTATAGCCTCGTTTCTTAAGATGATTTATAGATACATGTACATTGTATATTATTGAAACGCAGTGATACAAAACGATTTTCTTTGAATCCTTGTGTGACGTGATGGCGGTATACGCGGGAGGTTTGAGACGCTCACCAGGTTCAACCTTCAAAATTAACTATTTTGTTCACTGGCTGTTCCATGGTTATGTTTTATACTGTAATTTGATTTTCTCCCCCTAAGCATATTTCTGTAGGGATTGTTTGTTGTGGGGATTTCATTGCTTTCGCTTTATTTGCGTTATTTGTTAAATATTTCGGGCATTGTTGCTTTCATTTTGGGCCGTTACCCGCTGATTGTAGAACTGAATCTTTGTGCCGTATTAAAGGCTTACAGTTGTTCGCGTGCCATATCATCATAGCGCGTTACATTAGATATGTGTGGTGTGTACATTGTTTCAGTGGTCTGCTTTGGATGTCTAAGTCAGTACCTGTAGCCGATTTCACCAACATTGCAATATCAATCTTACATGCAAAACATTCACCAACATTGCAAAGTATACTTTTCTAGCAAAGTATACTTTGAAGGAGTAATCATTTATTTTTCCGGAAATGCATTATTTCATATAGAACTAACCACTGCATATATTTGATGATTAAAAGTATGCAGAATTATTATACTGAATGTATTACATTATCACAGCCATTTTGGCTGTGATAATGTAATCAATTCAGTATAATAAAAATTAATAAATTTATCCTTAAATTGAAAAGTATACTTTGCAATGTTGGTGAATGTTTTGCATGTAAGATTGATATTCTCGCCAATTATCGCGGATTATCGCCTCATGCGTCAAGAGTGGTTTCTAACCTTCAGTGAGTGGGTGGCAGATAGGAGAATGATTTTCAGACTAGTCCATTTCTGAAAAGGGTATGTTTTTGTTCTAAAAAATAAAAGAAAATTATTTGAAAAAGTGCAGATCCTAATGAGACTCATCTGGATCTACACGGTTTGCCAATACCACTATACAGGCATGTAGTGTGGGTGGCTGGTGGGAGAATGTGATGGGTAATTTAAAGATCGGGGTTCATTCTTACAGACTGGAGGCCTGGTTTGACCCTCACATACGTCTTTAACATTTTGTATGTGACAGTTGAATCTGGTTATACCCCCCTTATGTGAGTATTACGATTATTCGTAATCCTATTTTAGGGGAAGAGGCCAAGTGTCTCTGGTGTGGTATGGACCTGGCACCAGGTCAGGTTATTCTAATTATCAGGGCTGAATATATTTGTTTCTGGATGTAAATCTTCCGTTCTGATTTTGTGATTCCCCCCCCCCCCCCCAATGCAGCAGGTTAAAAACGGGCCAGCCTTACATGACCGTAGCTGTTGATAGGCCGTTAAACACCAATAAACAAACAAACAAAACCTTCAGGGACCAGTGAGTAAAGGTGTTATAATATTGAGCATAATATATTATTAAAATCGCAAGTAACTTGAAACAGCTCACTTAATTGCGCCCGTCAGTGAAAACCACGTGAGAATATGCACAAATTATTGTGCGACAAGCGTAGCCCAGATCAATTTGCGTATTCCGGCCAGGACTGACACTATGCAACATAGTGTATGTAAATGTATCTGTTATTACTACTAAGACACATGTTTCGTCTTCATGCCACACGTGATATATCTGATACGAGTCTACCTTTGTCAAAACTAATTATTTCATAACATATTGCATGTTACATTAATACAGCAGACCACTTTTAAAAGTTTGACGATAAGTAATTGTTTATACCAGCTTGAAGACATTTATTCCAAAATATGTCTCTAGTGAGGCTAAAAATAAGCTTAATTTTACAACGCTGTCAGCGATTTGAGTGTAAACTCTATGCCACCTGACAAGTTTCGTCAAGATGCGTATAATAAACAAGTAGCAATACATATTTAGTACAAATATGTCTACTAAATAATAAAAAGTATGCAAGCAATGTCATGTGTGATAAGTATGCACTTGTAGAGATGCGTACATGTCTAAACATGGTACCGCACTTTTAATTTATTGTCTGACCAGTACACCAAACTATGACTGGCACGAAGCTCGTTGGCTATATATGTTACTTCGATAAGGCTGGTTCATGTTGACCTGGAGTCATACCGAATTCGAGGCCAATAAACCTTTTGACATGACCTGATTTATTGATTAAGATTAATAGACAGATTGAAGGGGATTTACGTCCGTTCAACAGCATGGCTGGAACTAACTTAAGGAGGCAGCATGGACATTATATATTATCACCCAATAATTCCAACACAAAAATATTTACACAATTCCCTAACATTTGATTGGTCCGTAGCAAGTCTCTGTCCAAAATGTATATCCCAGTAAACGCCCATGCCGAACTACTTTCCGTAACCGTCAGGCGCAGTTAAAATAATTCTTAAGAAAACGGAAAATAAACACATTTTCTTGATGAGTTTATTTCAAATGCTGGAATTATAAGGAATGAATGGCCTTTTCGTGGAATTTATCGGGGATATAAACTTGGAAAAGTCGCGGGAATACTGGACGAAGGCCGGAAGGCCTCGTCCAGTATTCCCGCGAATTTTCCAAGTTTATACCCCGATAAATTCCACAAAAAGGCCATCCATTCCTATAATAATATCACAACAGATTCTGATCTGGTGCAGGGTGTTCTTATCATACCATATCTAGTTGGCATCATCTGTAGTTTGCTGGAACACTTTTGTTATATTATTTTTTTATTTGAATGTTCATGAATATATTCCAAATAGTATTCAGCCATTTGGAATGTATTCATGAAACTTCATCAGTGCATATGCCACTACTTATATGTATGTCGTGCACAAGCATGACAACTATCACCGTTCTCGTTGTTTTTTGTGTTTTTTTTGTTTTTTTTTTCAATTATATTTCCCTTTGTTTTGTTGTTTTGCAGATTCATTTCCTGTCCGGTCCATAATTGGAATACCCTTTGGGACAGTATCATAAAACTTCAAACATGCATACACCACGACCCAAATGGATGTTGTGAGATTGGCAACTATCGACTTTTCTGGGTAGTTCATTCGGGGAATATTTATCTATATATTTCACTTATTGGTGTTTTACTTTTGTGAACCCACGCCGTGTTGAAGGCTTAACCACACTAAATAATCGGTATTCATGCGTGGTATATTCAGAAGTAGTACAGTATAGAAATAATCCAGAAACAAGTCAATGAAATGATAAATCTACTTCACATGCATGTTAATGTAGCATTTATACCGTTTTCAAGTATATGTTTTGGGATTATTTTGTAAGCATGTTTGTCATGTGAGGCGGTTTCAATTCCAGCCGCTAACCAGGGTGGTCACGTGATATTTAATTTATCTTTCTTAACAATATTATTTTTCTGAACCGCCAATGCAACAATTGGAAAAGTTTCAATTATCACTAAAGTATAATAAGATAAGTTTCATTTTAGTGTATATAATTAATATTCAGATGATTTTGAATGGAACTCACCAATTGTTACTTGAAATAATGCTTTTTTTTATGTTTTCGGCCAACATCCACATCCGTTGGAAGCCGGATCAAGTCATCAAATATATCCTGGTGACACAAGCTAAATCAACCTAGTCTTCAAACATATAGTTCGGGGGCAATTGGTCATAATCCGGCACCTCATGTTAATTTTTCTTTCATAGTGGTTTTGTATACATCTGGGATCCAACTTTCCGAAAAATCCGGGTGCCATTTTTGTTCAGACACTTTAAAGGTCATTTCAACATCATTCAAAATCAAGGTCAAAATTTAGAAATTTATGCCATAAAACCGAGGAATTAATCCATTTGAAGTATCAGTCTCTTCGGTAATATGCATAACAATAATTACAAATAAACTGTAATCAAGAAATAAAATAATAATAATCAAGGTTAATGTCACAAAACTATATTTTCAAGGTTATAAAGTGAAAACGGGCATGAATTCATCTTTGTAATATTGTTTCTGTACTATGGCATATATATATCACTGCTTATTACCATAGAAAATATATATTTCACAGATATGTGGCATACTGTTCATTAGTACACCAGTCGTGACAAAAAGGGACTTACTTAGTTTCTTATTAGTGTATGTCATGTTGGGCGAGTACACAAGTACACCCCGGTGTAAATCTAACGTTTTGTTAAAGTTTAGAGGCAATCAGAAGCCAGCGCTTCATGGTACATGTATATGTGTTTTCGTGGTTGTTTTTATAAAGCTTCAGCTTTCAGAAAAATGTGGGTGTCATTGTTTCCAAATACGTTCAATGTCATTTCAAGGTCATTGAACATCAATATAATTTTGATGCAATATATATACACAATGTACTTTAAAATATATTAATTCCTACAATTGCCAATAGTATTCATTATTATTGGACGTATTGATATTATTAAATGTATTTATAGAATAGAACATCAGTCACCACATTTCAAGGTCACACAAAGGTCGAGAATGTTGATACGCTTAAACTCAACCATTAACAATGCGTACTTTTCGAAGTTTAGTCATAATTCCGCACGTATTTCTATATAGACAAAATATCTTCACAAATGCAGTTATCAAATGTATTTGTATTTATTTTTATATTTGTCAAGTTGAATGCCAGCTCAATGACATTGCCACTTAAGAATAATGCAGTATTTTATTTATCTAACGCAAAATAATACATTACCATGTTCAACTATGACAATAGTCAACTATGGCATCCTGTTGCTATTGTGTATTGCTTTAGAGTTATGTTTACATGGGTTCATCGATCACCTCAATGTCTGTTATTTTCTATTGTTGATAAGGTCTCAGTCTGGTCAATATCGTCGAAAACATAAACATTATGACTCTGCACACCAATATGCCGACTGAATTCCTAATTTTAAACTACGAATATTTAAAATGATAACCTATAATTGTTAAACATATGTATAAAATCGAAACACGCGGTTCAAATGAAAAGCAAATAAGATGATAAGTTCAACGTCATTTGTACACAGATAGTATTAAAGCATTATTTGCAGTTCAAATAAAACGATATCCCAACTAACGGTGTCTGATTAGTAACGGAGACTTTCAAGAAAAGAAGAAACTATAATGTGAATTAAATGGATGTACTGGAATTCCAATAATGACGAGACGTATGAGGAATTAATGACATTGTATAATGCCAATGGTTACATACAAGACAATCCGTATATTGATGGCAACCATGAACATAAATTCTAGTTGTTGCTTTAAATTAGTTGACCTGTCACATTGTGGCTATGTAAATAATGTAACACAGATACGTTACATCACACTTGAATAGATTGGCGTAAATATGTACAGTGGAATAGATTCATTGTAACATCGCTGTCATAGATGGCAATACTCCTCTATTTTCCACTGAATTGACCATATCGGTGCTGCGAGTTATCCTTACCTCAGCAACATTTGAAGCAGTATACTATGATATTTATCAATTGTTTATGGACACAATTACTTCAATTCGTATTGACACTGAGATTTCATGACCCACAAAATACATGCATATGACCGCGTCTAATTTTCCGGAAAACAGGATGCGTGTGACATCCGAGAGAGGATGGATTCACTGTTGTACTCACACTACAATAGAGGTTGTATAGGAAAGTCTTTTTCACGTATTTAATATCACAAACTTATCAACATAACAACTTCCATATAAGATATGACAATACAATCGCACATCATGATCATATAGGCGACCACCTAACACTCACACAAATTTGACAAATGTTAGTAAATAATGACATCACATTATCTATATGTTCTAATATATACGGGCTTGGCAACCAGCAGTCTGTTGTGCCATCCCGCTATTAACTGTAGTTGGTTGTCTAAGCCATACTGGCTCTTGAGCACCGTAGTAATAACAAACATACAAGCAATGTGACAATGCAGTTGACATGAGTAGCATATGATATGGCATATACGCATACGCTTTATACGTACGTTCAACGTTGCAACGAATATCCTAGAAAATCGTCGTTAAGAAGACGATTATCGCTATGAATACAGAGTATTCGAACATATTTAGTTACAGATAGAATAGAAGCTAATAAATATGAAATATACGACATAGGTTAAGTGCCGCGTTGAATATTTCGATTAGTGTAGTCCCCCTACGATACTTAATGTACACCCAAGGACATGTGTTCTCTTGTTGTTTTCCAGGTGTCCAGTGTCTACATGGTTTATACTTTCCAGTTTACACTTGCTTAAAACATGTGCTAATATTGCATGTAGAGAAACAACCCAGTATGGTGACTTTCCAGATGAGGAAACTTTAGTTATTACAATGACTAAATTACTTACTAGAATAACCAGTCGCTGTTTCAACTCGCACACTGACTTCTGAATGTACATGAGCTTATCATAGGATATGCAAATATGTTTTTCTCGTTAATGAATGCTTATTTCTTATGCAGTGTATGTATCAGGTTAACACGAATATGAAGACACAATTGATGGAAACATGTGAAATGAATTGCAGATATCCTTGCAGTTACTTGTAATATGTTTTTGCATATACAGAGTGGCCTGCGGTTCTCTTACCAGGCGAATTGCAATTCCTGGAGCGCAGGATTTCAATTCGCGTTCCCATTAATTGAAATTGGACCGCAATCGGACTGCAATCATGTGACTGCGGTCCAAAGAGTTGGTTGCGGAATTGCAATACTTATAGCGCAGTTAGCGCTGCGCTCCGCTTTTAATTGCAGTTTACGTTCCTTTTTTTCTTTAAACTGCGAAAGAATGACCGCTTTACGCTGCGCTCTGCGGTCAAACCAGCGGACCGCTCTGCTTGACCAATGCGGCAATAAAATCGAAATAGTTGATTTTTTTCTAACGAAAATATATATTTTCCTATCTGTATTTCGCCATTTAAAATCCAATAAAATATACATAAATAGTAGAATTATGTGTAACGCGTAACGCTAAGTTTTTACCACAAATAGCGAAAGAATGACCGCACAAACGGTATCGCGAAAGAATGACCGCACAAACTGGACCGCGAAAGAATGACCGCACAAACGGTATCGTGAAAGAATGACCGCAAAAACGGGACCGCGAAAGAATGACCGCACAAACGGTATCGCGAAAGAATTACCGCAAAAACGGGACCGCGATTGGACCGCAATTAGACTGCAATTTCAGAGGGGACGAATTGCAATTCAAGGACCGCTGGATTGCAATTCTTGGTAAGAGAATCGCAGGCGGGAGTGTACCTGTACCAGTACAAACCGATGAGAATTGCACCGAAATTTAATTCAGTCTATGACGATTTCAGGAATATCATCTCCTTCAAACGTGCCATGCTACAGCACGTCATTCATACAGCACATTGGCAGGGCCGTCAAACATGGTTAGACTTATATAGCCCAGCTATTAGTCCTTAATATGGGATACCCATGATCACTCTATAAACCTATGTAATGTATGTGAATACTAAGTCATGTGAGCGAATCCTTATAACCACAATGACGATTATTTCAAAGAATGTTCAAAAATATGTTTACATGTTTCAATTAAGCCAAATATTAATGTGTGTGACTTTGTCACAGGCTGATCCGGGGGAAATGGTTTTATTGTGCAGACCATGTTGAAATAATTACCGTATGTAATTGTTTTATATAAGGCAATATTAATAATAGCTGTAAATGTTGGATTCTTTGGTGCTCTGAAGTAAAATAATTAAATTGTGCATCAAAACTAAGTTCTTAACATACTTTTGTTTTTATGAAAAGGCACTTTGGTAAAGATGATTGTGTATGCGAAACGGTATCAATATACTTCTTACTGGATAACATGAGGTGAAATGATAGGCATATATACATAAATGTACGCTTCTACGTGTCAAATAGACTAGCCTATCTGAAAACGTATCTTTCTGGCGGCCATCTTGAAAATATGACCACCATGCGTGGACAAAACTAATAGTTTCCTACTAGCAGCATGTATAATAGCTATTAGTTCGGTCTTCTGAGCAATTTATACCATTGCGGTACCGGGTAAATGGAAACTTCAGAGTATCCTATACATATCACTTGTTGGACACCAAACATGCATGAAGTTCAATGACCTTGAAAATGATTTGAGAAAATGGCATCCAGATATTTTGGAAACCGTATACATTCAAGTTCATAAAAACATCGGGTGCCAACAATTAGCAGATTCTTATACATGTATGTACATTTGCCATCGGACTAATAGCTAACCTTAATTTCACATATATGGTCACTACTCATACATTAGCAGTGGTATAAACCAGCTTTATGACCTTTTGTGAGCAATAAAGCCAATTTGTTTCAACAAAAACATTTTAGCGCGATTATGTTGCTACATTTATGTATGTGGTATGTGACAGTAGAACATAATTTCAAACATGCTCTTATGTAGACAAATCGTTCATGTTACATAACAGACTGTGTTGCAGTATCATTTGTAAACGTTTGTCTATCTGTTCCGAGTTGGTGCGAAGAAATATTTGGCGCGGGTCGGAAACGGAATGGGCTCAACAGAGCACTAAATCATCATTTTAATATTGCATTTCAACTATCAAAGTTTTAATAATGAAAAAGAAATATGAATAAATTTGAAAATATGACGTCATACGCGTACTGTATCTAATGTTGTTTTTACATGCATCAGCTATGTGGAACATTACAATAATGCCCATCAGTCGCCATTTTTCAAATACCTGCGCAATAAAGTAGACGCACTGTCAACCGTATTAACAGAAAGTATATATAATAAGTGCATGTGCAAGAATCTAAAATAAACATCCTTATTTCATCTGTCAACGTTACATCTGTCAAATCTGATGACAATAATTATATGCATTTCGTCGCGAAATTAATGCAACGTGTGCACCGTCGACACTTTCCATTTGTGATTGCTGTCACACGTTTAAGGCAGTATTAAGTATTTAGCTGATGAAAAGGTAGTTTTAAATGAGATTATGTGCTTAATTGTACATGTCATGGAGAAATGGGTCTTATGGGTTTTGCAACCTGTATAGATCCAGTTCAGCATGTGCATCCGCACAGCCTGATCAGCATATACACTGTACGCCATTCCATGCATCTAACAAGCAATACTAATAGTTATCAGGCTTCATGAGTGTGGTGTTTGATCAAATGTTACCCTGGTCGCAAATCCAATAGGCCTCTTTAGTCACAACCACGGGTCAAGGAGACAATTCTAATCAAATACCAAGACATGTTTTCATTTCGAATACTTGCGGTCTGTTTATGTGTAAACAGTAGTGTGATTTTCTTTTACCCAATTAAAATTTTGAAATACCCAATTGCTTCAGAAATGATGGACGAACATTGCAAAGTATACTTTTCTAGCAAAGTATTCTTTGAGGGAGTAATCATTTATTTTTCATGAAATGCGTTATTTCGTATAGAACTAACGACTGCATATATTTGATGATTAAAAGTAAGCAGAATTATTATACTGATTTATTACATTATCACAGCCAAAATGGCTGTGATAATGTAATAAATTCAGTATAATAAAAATTAATAAATTTATCCTAATATTGAAAATTTCTCCCTCAAAGTAGACTTTGCTAGATAAGTATACCTGCAATGTTGGTGAAATAGGCTACTGGAGCCCTGATTTAGTAAAGTTCATTTTAGACATGGGTATTCCTTTTTATCCCGTCAACACAGTGCAGTGAAACACGGCGCCTATGTGCAGTGAAACACGGCGCCTATGTGCAGTCAAACACGGCGCCTATGTGCAGTGAAACACGGCGCCGTGAAACATTTTTGATATTCAGTCAATACTATTATTGCATTTTACAGCCATCTGTAGGTGTTGACGGGATAAATAGAATAGTAGGTTAGTGCCGTGAATGGGAAAACATATCTGGCAAGGCTCAGGAAACGGGATGGGCGAGGCTCTCTATATATTTTCCTTATTTCTGAACCAAAATATATGTTGTGACCACTCACAACATATACTTCTGATGAGAAATAACGAAATTCTTGAGCCTTGCCGGATATTTTTTCCCATTCACGGCACTAACCTACTATTCTCTATATACATTGTAGGATATAGGATGTTAATGGCATATTTTTTTGCGATATATAATGCAACCACTAAAAAGTCGCAATATATACACCTTGGCATGTCACAAGGGTATCCAGTTTAGAGTTGTTCCACTGTAACTGGTTTTCAATCATAATCAGAGAGTATGACCAGAGAAAAGTGACGATGAAATTATTGAAATTAAACTAAGGTTTTTCAGGGATGTTCAACTGTAGAACATGCAACAATTGTAAAACAGAGACTTATCAATATAGGTTTAATGTGCCTGTGACGGAACAACAGTAACAAGAGGCCCAAATGGGCCTTCGTCGCTCACCTGGCAAAATTTGTACCAGAGTGACCTTCTCGCCGATACCTTCGATTTGATATATCTATGGCATGAGCACAAATTAAAAGTGACCCCTATTTGTACCCCCGAGCCCTGCCAATATTCTATCGCGGGGGTCATCAGTTTAACGAATCTGAAAAAGCATAGACTATCGATCATTCTGCCAAGTTTCGTCGAAACCGGTCTGGCTGTCTGTGAAAATTTTCTAAGAAATTAGGCTATTTTTAGAGGACGGTAATCTTGGGTTATGCGCGGACCTCAAGTTTAACAAATCTGAAAATGCTTCACCCAATTTCCATAATTGTGACGTTTGTTCAGCATCGGCCAAGCGGTTCGTGAGAAGACGATTGAACTATATAATAAAAGGATGACCTTTTGACTTGGATGGTGTGATCATCCGATTTCGACAACTAGAAATGTGGCCTGTCGGCACACGAGCCAAAGAAAACGAGACACATTTGAAAACAAGGAAACAGAAATTATAAGCTATTTACCCGAGCGTTAAGGTTTGGAACGCACCAAGTCTGTGATCTTGACCCTAGGCCTAGTGGGGGCGGGACGAATGTGGATTTGTCACAGGGCGGTAGAGGACCATTGGAGCAATGTGTGTGTGAAATGCGCAGCAGATCCGAGCAAGGAAACATACATTATAAGCCATTTGCCCGAGCGTTAAGGTTTCGGGACGGACGTACGTACGTACGGACGCCGGTAACACCATATTCCCCCCCTCACCATTCGGTGGCGGGGGCATAAAAATTGCATCAGGTCAATCGTCTGGTTGATACCTTCGATTTGATATATATGACATTGACATAAACATATTCGGCCAAAAATGAAAGTTGAGCCCCTCGGCACCGGGGCCCGCCCATTTTCGATCCCGGGGTCATCATTTTAACTAAAAGATCTAACAGAGCATCGACTATCGATCATACTTGCTAAGTGTCGTCGAAATCGGTATGGCGGCTCGTGAGAAGTTTTTTTTAGAATGTGACCTACTTTTCTATGGCGGCCATCTTGGATTATGCGACGACCTCCAATATATCATCCCTCTGAAGTTTCATCAGCATCAATACCAGAAGAAGACGTTTGAAATAGTGGACACGGGCAAAAAGCGGTAACAATAGCTCACCTGTGCCTATAGTGGGCTAAAACACAGCCTATTTAATATCAGTTTCGCAACTCTTATAATGCTCATACGTGTTAATATTAATAATCAAAGTACTAAAAGTACTAAAATATGTTATCTCCATAAAAGACTGATCACTTGCGGAACTAGAGACTGACAGTTGCATATTTTCACAATCATCATCCGGAGGCAAATGTACGGTGATGGTGCAAACCCATTACCACCCATACGTTTTCTCTAGAATAAATTACTTTTTGAAACTTGCTTGGCTATTAAATAAATGTACTACACAGGGATCCTCCAGATTATCGGACAGAAATGGCAGTGTTTTTATAATGCATTTCTAAACATAACAGTTACGGGCATAAACTTTTCACAGAACAATCCTCGGTTCTTGCTTTCTCAGCCCATGTAAAGTATTTAGCAAACTGTGCCATCCTTTTCATTTAAAATTGGGTCAGATCATCAGTCGTAAGATTGCCCCAAAATTAACATTGACAAACGTATAATAGTCTTATAACTTCTATTCTCACATTGCAATCATAAGCTTATCGCCTGTAAACCAGTGTAAACAGCATTGTGTAGTTCTGCAGAAAAATCAGTCACCATTCGCTTCTTGGAAAACACCATATTTTTAGAAGTTATTGTATTTATAGAACAACTCGGCAATGACGTAATGGGCGCACTCGATTGTTCCCCCACCCCCCTCCCCGCGCGACTTTTGATATTGTAAACAACTTGTGGACAGAGTTGGGGAATATTTTCAGAAAATTTTAATAAATGTTCACCTTGGCGATATATTCTTCAAACCAGCATGGAAACAGCAAGCAGCTGCGTGACTTATATGTATTCGTTGCAATATCGGATCAAAAGAATGCGCTTAATTAACAGGTATTTTCATTTGTCCGATAAACTGATTGTCCGGATAACTGGTATGACGTCGCACGTCATATGTAGTGCCTATTTCATATTAGCTGCTGTATTCATACGCACGAAACGTCTTGATTCGTATTTTCCAGAATTTAACTGATAAACTGAGCCCAAAACTGTGAAAACTATACATAATAGTATATATAGAGTTTTAGATACAACGCAAGACAGACCAAAACGCCATAGGATAAGATGGCACAGGGCACTATTTTCTTGGTCGTATTCGCCGTTTAGGAGCAGCACGACACTGGCTGCCCCCATAGAAATTTGCGTGACATAATATGCTATCCCCAAGGGAGATACCATATAAAAATATATCAATAAAATCCGATTAGCAAATCGCTTAATTTGCATCCATGTACATGTATGTGCGACTATATTAACAAAACACAGCGAAGTTAATATCTGTTTACCAAATCGCTTCTAAAAATATAAATTATGAAATAAAAAAAAAGCACAGCGTAGGTAATATTCGATTAGCAAATCGCTTAATTTGCATATACCTACATTGTCTGTGGGTTATATATATCAATAACACAATACCGTAACAAAAACAATACAGCGTAGTTAATATCCGATTAACAAATCCTTAAAGGTACATGCCCACTCAGTAGGCACAACATGTTCTTTATATCAAGAGACTTCTAGCAAAATAAATATTCATTCACCATTTCCCCACGTATTGATTATCAGGGGTGATAACCGTATTTCCTTACAATGTTAACGGACATTACTATTTATTCTCTGTATATATTTTTTGATGTGCAATGATCATATATCTACTTTATAATCTGTCGAAAATAAAAACAATATTCACGTGACGTATTTAATTACTATAAATAATAAAAAAATATCATGCCTAATTTGTAAATGAAAATAGCCTGCTACCACCGCGCGTCACTATGAGTAAAATAAATATTACTAAATGATTATATCTTTATTGCGGGCACTCGTAATTTTTCGAACTGGTGGAATAGTGACACAATTATACAGTTATTTAATTCCTATAAAGAACATTTTGTACCTACTGAGTGGACATGCACCTTTAACATACAGGCATGTACATGTTAATACATCACATCAGTACAAAGCTTTATAAGGCACACGAGAAGGTAAACAAATGTTCTGACCAATTTCATTATTTCGTTATGTCGTCAAAACATGTTAATGGGAAAGAAATGACGAAACTATCGACAAAACGCAGACGCCGAAATGTGTAAAAATTACACGGGTACTGTACTCAGTGCCGACGTAGACGTAAACTGTTGATTCACGTCGAAAAATGCACCGGTTTTCTGACGAGATGCCACTCAACTCTACATAGAGCTACCACATAAATTCGTTTTCGTCTAGTAACTGGCGGAATAAATTTGCGCCGGATACTAGAAACAAATGCGTTTATACAGTATCTTCTGCATGTAGCTGAATGGGAATTCGTCGGGAATCCGGCGTCTATTTCGACGTGAAACACTTTATGAGGTTTCTAAATGAACTCACCGATGCAAAGCAATCCGAACAGGAGGGTGAAATACGCAGCCATGATGGTAGGTCCAGCAACTTCCAAATGTCGTCTGCTTCCGTTAAATGCGCGCGTTCCGTTAGACCGGTATGGCCGACTGGTTATCACACGTACGCGAGTTCGGTTAGACTGGTATGCCCTGCTGATTACAACAGTCAGGACGCTGTATAACTGTCATACGCCTTGTCAGAAATGAACACATCCATCTTGCGAAGAGTGACGGCCCGTCACGGTGAGTGTGTTTGTTTCCGTGCAAAGGTGGATGTAGGTTAACTCTTCCCTCCCTAGATTTTTGACATTCAGTAGCCGATTTCACCAACATTGCAAAGTATACTTTTCTAGCAAAGTATACTTTGAGGGAGAAATTTTCAATTTTAGGATAAATTTATTAATTTTAATTATAATGAATTTATTACATTATCACAGCCATTTTGGCTGTGATAATGTAATACATTCAGTATAATAAGTCTGCATACTTTTAATCATAAAATATATACAGTCGTTAATTCTATATGAAATAATGCATTTCAGGAAAAATAAATGATTACTCCCTCAAAGTATACTTTGCTAGATAAGTATACTTTGCAATTTTGATGAAATCGGCTACTGTTCTCCGTGCGACTATTTTTAGACTATTCCATTATCGAAAAATGGTGTCTTAATTTTTAGGCTTAAAATAAAATCTGACGAGCACGGATGAAACGGCTCATGGCAAACAGGTCCAACTGGAGCTAGAGTTTGCACTGGCTCAACATCATGCCAGGTCGACGGGTCAGAACGTTTTAGCAATTATTATGACATTATTAACTGCACATGCCTTAAATATGAAGATGTAATTGCTTTTGAATGGATATTATATGTACTATCTGCATTTTGATGTCAGGACTTTTGATGCGCGTCTAGTCTGCATACCTTTTCTATGCATTCACATTGCAAATTAGTGGCTAGTAATGAAAGAAGTTGATATTGCCTTGGCCAATATATAACATAAATATATATGTGACCGCGATTGGAGCAATGGGGCTAGTATTGATCCAGATCAGCCAGTGCATCTGCACAGTCTGATCAGGATATACACTTTTATAAAGTAAATATATATCCAATGTGGACGATCACGTGCTTACAACAACAACAACAACAATTACTGAAACTTCCAGAAGCGCATCCGATTCAAAGTACGTATTCTGTTATATTGTCCTTATTAATGTAACAGATTTTAATGAAATATGGCGCATCAAACGCGGCTTGTCAAGCTGCATTTGGTGGTCTCGGTACTTTGGCCCAAACTGCTGTCGTTTTTGCGAAGAATAGATTTCCGTGTTTACTGTCCATACCGACATGGAAATCTATTTTTAGCCAAAACGACATATATATGTGCCGAAGTCCCGAGACCACCAAATGCAGTTAATGAAGACGCGTTTGCTGCGCCATATTGCTTCAAAATCCGTTGCATATTAAGGTAAATATCAAATAATATTTACTTTGTTGTGGTAACCACGTGATCATGCACCTTGATATCGCTACATGTATCAAGCTATAGGATTGTGCTATTTGGTTAGGAGCTACAGTGGTCTCGAATTCGCCCCATTTCTCCAGTCACAGTCACAAATCTCAATGAGACCTGTAGCCGATTTCACCAACATTGCAAAGTAGTACTTTTCTAGCAAAGTATACTTTGAGGAGTAATCATTTATTTTTCCTGAAATGCATTATGTCATATAGAACTAACAACTGCATATATTTGATGATTAAAAGTATGCAGAATTATTTTACTGGATTTATTACATTATCACAGCCAAATTGGCTGTGATAATGTAATAAATTCAGTATAATAAAAATTAATAAATTTATCATAAAATTGAAAATTTCTTCCTCAAAGTATACTTTGCTAGAAAAGTATACTTTGCAGTGTTGGTGAAATCGGCTACTGGGGGCCGTTTCACATTAAACTGCGTACGACGAAAATGTTCGTCAGTGCATAATTATGATGGTCTGTACATTTTACATTTGCATTTTTTATTGTAAACAAATGTTTGGATTTACATTTATTGAGCATAGGCTGCTGGATTATTTTCGAGTCCGCTTGCGGAAAGCGAGATATAGTGATCACAATGACGACCGGGTGTCCGTCCGTCCGGGCCAACGTCCGGGGGTTAGAAAGCTTAGGGGCGTGGTTAGGAACAAAAGATTCCTTTGTACTATTCCGTAAGCTCTTAAACTCTATTGTTGTTTAGGGGCTTTTTCTTTGTTCTTCAAACAATGGAAATACCCCATAAACCCAAAATGTTGGAACGTCCGTCCGTCCGTCCGTCCGAAATATGCGTTAACGTTTTTAAACACCTTAATTCTCTGCAGTCCTAAGTTACATTGACTTGAAACTTCATAAACTAATTAGTCATCATCCATATATTCATGCTGTGTACCACTCATGCGGCCCCTGTGCCCCAAGGTCAAGGTAAAATTACTTAGACGTTTGCGTTAAAGTTTCTGTCAAAGTTTGCGTTAAAGTTTTCACATACCTACTATATATGTAACCGGAAGTCACATTTGCTTGAAACCTTGTATGCTTATTGGGCATCATCCATATATTCATTATGTGTCCTACTCATGCGGGCCCTGTGCCCCAAGGTCACGGTCAAATGACTTAGAAGATTGCGTTATTATAAAATCCATAGCCTGCCCATGTGGTCCATATGCGCAAGGTCAAGGTCAAATGACGTTGAAATTTGTGTTAAAGTTTTTACTGAAATTTGTGTTAAAGTTTTTACATACCTTGTATCTCCACAACACTTACTCCGATTTACTCGAAACTACAAATAATTCTGTATTATCATCCATATTTTCATTCTATAGCCCACCCATGCAGCCCATATGCCCAAGATCAAGGTCAAATGACTTTCAAATTTGCGTTAAAGCTTTTACATACCTTATATCTCCACAACCATTAATTCAAAATTCAAATAAATACACTCTGAGACCATCAAATGCCTCGGCGGGCTCGACATGCGGGCCGCGGCCATCTGGTACATTGTATCTGTATAGCGGGCATGGTGGTGTGCCTACTGAGTGGGCATGTACCTTTAAAACATATTTAAATGTAAGTACTTTTTCATCACTAACAAAAAGTCACCTTCCGAAAAAAAGATTATTTGAAAATATTGCATCAAATATTGATTTTATTGCGAAAAAAATATTTTCTTATGCGAATTTAACATGGGTGAAAAAGAGTAGAAAGAGCTGGGGGAGGAGTCAAAGCACGAAACAGTTTAGAAATTGACTCCGAAACCTGGTTAGATAGCCCCCCCCCCCCCCCCCCCCCGCCCCCAACAACTACCATGACTATACTGGTAAGAGACTCAGTAACCCCCATATTGGCGTAACGCGTCGCATATTTATATACAATCGAAACATGTGGTTTATACGTACATTTAATTGCCTTTATATTGCCTTGACGACTCCTGAGACACGATATTAGAAACGTACTCGACACGTTGCTGATTAACGATTCGCTATGCAATGACTAATATTTATTCTATGACGCATTCATTGTGTGTCAGTTTATATGTTACTATTTCAGGGTTTCAGGATCACGTGGTTTCCGAACCTGATTTTCCTACGTGATCACATTATATTTTCTTTAAATGTACACGCCCACTCAATAGGTACAACATTTTCTTTATAGGAATTAAATAAGTGTATGATTGTGTCACTATTCCACCAGTTCTAAAATTTACGAGTGCCCGCTATACAGATATAATCAGTTCGTAATATGTATTTACTGGTAGTGACGCGCAGTGGTATCGGGCTATTTTTCCTATGTAAATGAGGCATGATATTGTTTAATTGTTTATACTAATTAAATGTGTCGCCTGACAATATAAAATATGAGCATTGCACATCAAAATATAAATACAGATACTAAATAGTAATGTCCGTTAACATTTTAATGAAACACGGTTGTTGCCCCTGATATCAGTGTGAAAATTTACGGCTGATATAAAATGTATAATAATGCCAATCAATACGTGGGGTAATGGTGAATGAATGTTTATTTTGCCAGAAAATGTCTCCGATGATGTCTCTGATATAAAGAATATGTTGTGCCTTCTGAGTGGGCATGTACATTCAAGTCTAATGTGTGTAATAGCCTAAAGTTCGTGGGCAGCAAAACGTGGAACAGACAGTAGTGTCTTTTAATATTTAGTTTATCAGGCAAAACCCGGAAACCGTATGAATTCCTACGATTTTCGAGCCGAGCCTGATAAACGTGTTACCACAATACACTATCATGTCATTCCATTTATCAGATAAAATATTGATTGAGTAAAGTCCGTTTTGTCGAGCTTGGTCAAATGTTCAGATGCGCCAATGACACACGTAGCACAAGATCACCATGAGTATCAAGTGTATGGGATCACGTGGTCTATTGTTTACACTGCATCAATGTCGGCGCTCATGAGGTATCGGGTAAATCTTATTTTTCATCAATACGACTGCGGTTTCCTCCTTGTAACATGTTTAAAGATGACCATGTTCCAGCCGTTACGACTACCAATCCGCCAATAATACCAGCATTTGATTGGCCCGTAGCAAGTCTCCGTCCAAAATTTATATTCCAGTAAACTCCCACGCCGAACTACTTTCCGTAACCGTGAGGCGCAGTAAGAAAACGGAAAATAAACACATTTTCTTGATGAATTTATTTCAAATGCTGGAATTATAAGGAATGAATGGCCTTTTTGTTGAATTATCGGGGATATAAACTTGGAAAAGTCGCGGGAATACTGGACGAGGCCTTAAAAAATTACAATTTCCGAAAAAAAATAAAAAAATAAAATAAATCTTATTTTTTTTCGAAAATTGTAATTTTTTATCGCTTCGTCCAGTATTCCCGCGACTTTTCCAAGTTTATACCCCGATAAATTCCACAAAAAGGCCATTCATTCCTACAATACCACACTTAGCAACATTATGTATGTATATAGTTTGTCTGAACATTCTGCAGAGAAATTTGAATCGGACCATGTTTAAAAAACAGATTAGCACCTGACCAAATAGTCATGAAAGCGCTCTCTGTTGCATAGTAATTATGTTTACATATTCTAAGTTATGTTGCGTTATCGACAGTAAAACATGCCAACTAAATTGCGTTATTGTTTTGTGAGCAATCCACCTCAAACGCCTGTTTAGCAGTTGGTAATACCTGTCTTCTTCTTTCTGTCTCAACAATAACAAGGGCATTGTTATCACTAAGCTAATCCCCTCGCTGGCAACCTTGATACTAATAAAAAAACTTAAACGCATTTTCCTTACAAACAAGGTGAACATAAGTCCTCAGTGACCTTGGGCGGTGGTCGGACGTGGGTCGTGTGCAATACAAAACACCGTCCCTGGACACACATTATGGCCAACTGTTATTAAAATATGTGAAGCGGTTCATAAGTTATTGAAAAATGAAAGGTGTTACTAACGTACGCACGTGCGTACGGACGTTCGCATGTACATACGTACGCACGTACATGGGATAAGGCTTTATCCCCTCTAGCCGTCAGCGAGGGGATAACTATTAATGCTAAGTACAAAACAATGCACAAGCAATTCAATTGACACCTCGCGACACACTGTTGGGCCATATACATAAATAGTAACAATTAACGAGTCATTTACGACCATGTATACATATATGTGCTTGTGACTGGATAAATGGGGTTTTGCGACAATTGCAATTCCCGATCAGTCTGTTCATGATATGCACTGATCTCCACACCAGCATTGAAACTCCCATACTGCTTCTAACAAGCAAAGTTATCAGGGCCCGGTTGTTCAAAACATCAGTTAGCTTAACGGACTGTTAAATCCTTAACTGAACGATTAAAATCTCTGTTAAAACAGAGATTTTAACCATTCAGTTAAGGATTTAACAGTCCGTTAAGCTAACGGATGTTTTGAGCAACCGGGCCCTGGCTGCAAGAGTGTGCTATTTGATCATCAGCTTCACTGGTCGCAAATCGCATAATCCCGATTTCTCCAGTCTCAGCCACATACATTGTATATGTTACATATTGTATTAAGTTATATAGACCAATGACGTGATCTATCCTCGGGCATATGTTGTGGGAGTTCATACACCATTTGATATACTCGCACGCGTTTCACTTGTCAACATGTATTTATTTGGCGCCATAACTCGACGTCAATGAAATGTGTACTGCTGTTGACGTGATATTTTGATGGTAGCTGCACCACCAGTACGTGGACATATAATGTATCCACTAACACGTTTGAAGCTTACGTATGGAACCGCTTGTCTGTTTTATATGGCTTTAACAGGTTACATTTGTGGCTGTGACTAGAGAAATTGGGCTTTAGTAGCCTATTCCACCAACATTGCAAAGTATACTTATCTAGCAAAGTATACATTGAGGGAGAAATTTTCAATTTTAGGATAAATGTATTAATTTGTATTGTACTGAATTTATTACATTATCACAGACATTTTGGCTGTGATAATGTAATACATTCAGTATAATAATTCTGCATACTTTGAATCATCAAATATACACAGTAGTTAGTTCTATATGAAATAATGCATTTCAGGAAAAACAAATGATTGCTCCATCAAAGTATACTTTACTATAGTCTGTTTCACGAAAGCTACCCAAATTGTACGGCCATATAAACAATTCAAAAACCATATTGTTTTCGATAATATTAAATTAAAGGAAAATTTAAGAATGAGCCTTCTTTTTATTTCGTGAAATTTGGTCAAATATTGATTTTATTGCAAAAACAAAATTTCCCCATGTTAAATCCCCATAGACATCTTCACGGAGTGAAGATATCTATGGGGATTTAACATGGGGAATCTTTTTTAGAATTTCAGAAATACTGGACCGATTTTTAAAATTTAACTTTTGTTTTCTTAGTTAGATCATTTCCAAGCTATCCAGCTAGGTTTCGGAGTCAATTTCCAAAAAAAATCGTTATTTTACTCCTCCCACAACTCCTCTACCTTTTTCCCCCCATGTTAAATTCCCATAGAGAAATCAATTTTTCGTAATAAAACCAATATTTGGCCAAATTTCACGAAATAAAAAGAAGGCTCATTCTTAAATTTTCCTTTAATTTAATATTATCGAACAAAATATTGTTTTCGAATTGTTTATATGAGCGTAAAATTTGGGCAGCTTTCGTGAAACAGACTATAGAAAAGTATACTTTGCAATGTTGGTGAAATCGGCTACTGGTCTAAAAACACAGACCAGCCTGCTGATGTCAACAAATTTGAAAGCAAAACGCTCTTAACGTTTTCGCAATCTTTCCATATCATTTACTATTACAGGGAAAATGACGTCATTAATCAATTTCGGTCTAATGTACATAGTTGACAACGCTTGGAACCGTATGGTGTGTTGTCATTATCTTAACAGTGGGTGGCAGGTGGGAGCATGCGATGGGTATTTTAACGATCTGGATGCATCCTTAACGGAATCCAGACTGGAGACCTGTAGCCGATTTCATCAACATTGCAAAGTATACTTTTCTAGCAAAGTATACTTTGAGGGAGTAATCATTTATTTTTCCCGAAATGCATTATGTCATATAGAACTAACGACTGCATATATTTGATGATTAAAAGTATGCAGAATTATTATACTGAATTTATTACATTATCACAGCCAAAATGGCTGTGATAATGTAATAAATTCAGTATAATAAAAATTAATAAATTTATCCTTTGCTAGGAAAGTATACTTTGAAATTTTGGTGAAATAGGCTACTGGTTTGACCCTCGGTACTTCTTTAGCATTCTTGTATGTGACAGTTGAATCTGGTTATACCCCTTGTATGAGTAATATGGTTATTCGTAATCCTATTACTTTTAGGGGAAGGGGCCGAATGGCTTTGGTGTGATATGGACCTGGCACCATGTGAGGTTATTCTAATGTCAGGGCTGACTATCTATCGCTATGGACCTGGCACCATGTGAGGTTATTCTAATGTCAGGGCTGACTATCTATCGCTATGGACCTGGCACCATGTGAGGTTATTCTAATGTCAGGGCTGACTATCTATCGCTATGACCTGGCACCATGTGAGGTTATTCTAATGTCAGGGCTGACTATCTATCGCTATGGACCTGGCACCATGTGAGGTTATTCTAATGTCAGGGCTGACTATCTATCGCTATGGACCTGGCACCATGTGAGGTTATTCTAATGTCAGGGCTGACTATCTATCGCTGTAAATAGTCCGTTCTGATTTTGGGATTTTCCCTCCAATGAAGCAGGTTGAATACGGGATCGAACCCGTTGGCCCGGCCTTAAATGACATTAGCTGTTGATAGGCCGTTAAACACCAACAAACAAACATTACCTTAACCATTGTTCGTCATCACTGACTGACTGTTGTTAGTCACCATACCAACGTACCGCGTTATTTTATCATTTTTATGACTACATCATACAGCAGAGCTCCAGATAAGGTGCGTATTTGTGGTATCTTTATCATGCTACAGAAAACAATAAACAGACCACAAATATAGAATATTTTCTTATTTTTCAATGAAAACACATCCAAGGTGACAATTCTAATGAAATACCAAGATGTGTTTTCATTTAGAAGCAAACTATTCAATGAGTGCATCTGCTGATGTGTAAACAGTTGTGTGATTCAATTTTGCACAATTAAAATTTTGAAATACCCAATTGCTTCAGAAATGATGGAGTGACAATACTCAATTACTAATTCCTTATCTGGAGCCCTGATACAGTACAGCCTCTCTACAACAGCCTACCTCGAGAAGCACAACACTCGCTGTTGTAGCAAACAGATCGCAATACTTCCCTGGGACAGTGTCAATGTGCATTATCACGTGGTTACAACAACAACAACGTCGCCCACTCCAAAGTAAGTATTATTTTATATTTTCCTTAATATGCAACGGATTTTGATGAAATATGGCGCAGCAAACCCGTCTTCATGAGCTGCATTTGGTGATCTAGGGAGTTTGGCACAGACTTATGTCGGAGACACGGAAATCGATTCTTCACAAAAACGGAAGAAGTTTAGGCGTAAATACAGAGACCACCAAATGCAGCTTAACAAGCGCGTTTGATGCGCCATATTTCATCCAAATCCGTTACGTAATAAGGACACTATAAAAGAATACGTACTTTGAATCGGTACCTGTTGTTGTTGTTAGTACCACGTGATCATACACCTTGAGTGTCGCCGATGAAAAGTATTGGTCATTTACAGAGAGGTAGCTGTTGTAGAGAGGTAGCTGTTGTAGTAGAGAGGTAGCTGTTGTAGTAGAGAGGTTAGTAGTGAGGTAGCTGTTGTAGTAGAGAGGTAGCTGTTGTAGTGAAGAGGTAGCTGTTGTAGAGAGGTAGCTGTTGTAGTATAGAGGTAGCTGTTGTTGTAGAGAGGTAGCTGTTGTAGAGAGGTGGCCGTTCGCGGAGGTCTGTATTTACATAGTATAGGCATGCACTTCATTGTGGCGAGTATATTATGTTTAACCCTTACTACGCTGAATTAAATGCTGTCGTCTGCTGGAAATGTTTTATTTTCAATATTTCTCGACAAAAACCTGGTTTTGACAGCACATGAGAGTGGAGACGATTCTCATGTGCTGTCAAAACCAGGTTTTTGTTAAGAATTAAAGCAAAAATGAAAAACAGCAGACGGCAATTTTCGTCAACAGCGTAGGAAGGGTTAAGGGTTGGAAATATTTCGATTACCTTCTTTGTGGTCGAAGCTACTTCTTTCACTAAATTGTAAATGCTTTGATTTAACGACGGCACTGGCTCGATGACCTTGTATGTGGGGACCGACTATTTTAAGTCCCCATCCGATAGGACTAGGCTAACACGAAGTTGTCTTGCCCAAGGACACGCCGATTGGCCATTCGGAGCAGGTCGAGGTGGTAATCAGTCCTACGCTGTACATACTGAGCTAATCCGGCCACCCTTTCACTATTTACTCGTGCTACATATATATAAGAAATGGTGATGCAGTTTCAAACTATATTCATACCAGCTCTAATACTTTTTTGGAAACAAATCGCTGTGACAGTGTATGTACACAACCGCCTGTGTTAATCTTATCCAGATGTCAAAGTTTCTGTACATTGATTGGCAATTTCAACAACTCTCAATCAAGTAGTTTGATTGGCTGAGCCGGAGCTGTATGACAGCTCCAGCCCAGCCAATCAAGCTGCTTGATTTCAAGCACAATATTCAAGCATTTTGAAATAAAACAATTTACAAATATTGGCAAGATTAGCGCAGGCGGTGGTGTATGGTATAAAATTGATTTACAGCGTTATTACACGCTGTATTTGTTTATCAATAGAGGATCTTACATGAGTGATGATTTAATATGATATTTATTAAACGAGTTTACTGATTTCATAAGAAACGAGGCTTTGCCGAGTTTCATATGAAATCCGTCAACGAGTTTAATAGAAATAATATTAAATAAAAATAAATGTTAGATTATATTTATTGCATAAGCACATCATCATAATTGGAAGCTGTAGTGATTGATTAATACATGTTTTCTGTAGCGGGCTCATTTGCATATGTATGACATTAGTGTATTATGAATGTTATTACGCTGTGTTATTAAACTTGAAAGCCCATTTTGTGCAATAACAAATAATAAACTGGAGCCGCTACGGCAAACACGTTAAGTGATCAGTATTACTTCAATGTATGAGTGTGTGGTTTTGCAATAAATCTAACGTTAGTTTCACTAAACTTTGTACGACTAAAATGTTCGTAAGTGCAAAATTATGATAGTCTGTAAATTTCACATTAACCATGTTTTCTTGTAAATTATTATTGGATTTACATTTATTGAGCATAGGCTGCATATGCAGCCTATGCTCAATAAATGTAAATTCATAAATTTAAATTTACAGACGATCTTAAATTTGAACTTACGAACATTTTAGTCGTAAGAAGTTTAGTGAAACGGGCCCCTGGTGCTGCCATCTATTGCTTGACCAGCAATGCTAGAAGTATGACATATGTTAAAGGTACATGCTCACTCAGTAGGCACAAACTGTTCTTTATATCAGAGACATCATCTGAGACATTTTCTGGCAAAATAAATATTCATTCACCATTACACCACGTATTGATTCGCATTATTATACATTTTATATCAGACGTAAATTTTCCCACTAATATCAGGGGCGATAACTGTGTATTCTCTGTACTTATTTTTTGACGTGCAATGATCATTCTTTGTAATCTGTCGAAACTATTATTTTTTTCAGGTGACGCATTTAATTAGAATAAATAATTAAAAAATATCATGCCTCATTTGTCTATGAAAATAGCCTGATACCACCACGAGTCACTGTCAATAAAATAAATATTACTAAAGTATTATATTCTGTATGCCGCGCACTCGTAATTTTTAGAACTGTTGAAATAGTGACACAATTATACACTTATTGAATTCCTATAAAGAACATGTTGTCCCTACTGAGTGGGCATGTACCTTTAATATGATGTTTGGTTTAAACATATTGTATTTACCTATTGTTTACAATTTGATTAACATTGTTACTGTGATATAATTCCAGCACAAAAATATTTACACAATTCCCTAACATTTGATTGGCCCGTAGCAAGTCTCTGTCCAAAATTTATATCCCAGTAAACTCCCACGCCTAACTACTTTCCGTAACCTTGAGGCGCAGTTAAAATAATTCTTAAGAAAACGGAAAATAAAAACATTTTCTTGATGAATTTATTTCAAATGCTGGAATTATAAGGAATGAATGGCCTTTTTGTTGAATTTATCGGGGATATAAACTTGGAATAGTAGTATACAAATGGGATTGACTTATTTGAGTTAAAGACTCCTCCTCTGATAGACCTACATGTATTTGTTAAACCCGTTGAATGAGTTGATAAGAATCTCATCATTATTAAAAATATGCAAGACTCAGATCGGGCCGGGGGTTTGGGGGGGGGGGGGTGGGGGGGGGGGGGGTCAATCCCAAAATGGGGGTATTTTTTTCACAGAACGGGGGCCAATTCTGCACGTTCTGGATTAATCCGTTTTTAATTCAACCTTAAAATCCGTCAAAGTTAGTGACGTAACGTCACGCTCTGGCTGCATGAGACCAGATAAAAAAAATGGCGGCACTATACTAGTGAAGACGTCGGGGTACGTCATTGAAGCCAAACGTACATTACGCACCTGAAGTATTTAGCAATTAAGTGAATTAAAAGTATGCCTTTGATGTTTCCATGACGGTCGTATCTTGTAGATGTCCCACGTGTGGAATACACCGGCCATTTTCAGATTGGCCCTCATTCTGGGATTGACGTCACGTTTTCGGCCCCGTTCTGGGATGAGCCTCTGTTCTGGGATTTTCCCCCGTTCTGGGACTGACCCCCGATCTGAGTCTTACATATATTTATCAGCTAACATGTCCTGTACTGACCGAATACGTACTGACTGATAACATATTGTTCTATCAGGCATTGACCTGATACAAACATCCGGGTTACAACGAAGTGAAAACTGACGTTCAATTGATCGGATGACGTCAGTGTAATGACGCAACGTAAACAATTCCGCGTTCTGTCCATAGATAACGTCATATGTGGTCGTTTTCGAGCATAAAACGTTGCCTGATAAATAGAATACCAGGCTACTGCCGTTTGATGTCAAGTTTATCAGGCTCGGCTCGGAAACGTCAGGAATTACGCATTTCCTAACCTTGTCTGATAAACTTATATATTATATTAAGTCGTCAGTGATGTAGATTCGCGTAGAGACAGTGTTGAAAGGTACAGTGATAGATGTCTTCGCTGTAATGACGCAAACTATAATACTAATGGTTATGGACATGATAGGGTCGTGCTGCTATACTTTCTGATGGACGACGTACTTAGATGCATACTTATAGCTTATGTAAGAGATGCCATTCTTTGGAGACAGGATACTGTATTTACAGCCTGACTACATATGAGCCATGCGATTTTTTACCTCCGGACATCTGCGTAATTTCATGAAATACGTTTACAAATTGAATATATTTTCCGTAAATGTCGGCGAAAGTTGATAAAATATTTCGAGTACTTGCGGAATTATATTCCGCACGTACTCTGAAAATTTTGTCAACTTTTGTTGACTTTATTTATGAAAAATATTGTAAATTTTGTAAACGTATTTAATGAAATTACGCAGATGTCCGAAGGTCGACAATCATATGACGTTTACCCGTGTTTGTCTTCCACCATGTATTATGGAAATAACAATCGATTAAATATGATTCAATGCGGTTTTTGTCAATTTTAATGTTTTCATTTTTAACAAATAAAAACTTCATAATTAGCCTTAATTGTGTACATGTCGGTGATACGATTTAATGTCGTATTGCGCTGATACCTTTGCAGTGACATATAGAAAAGAAGAGCAAATTTCCATCTATAGTATTAGCCGATTGGCAAGAGGGGATATAGCGTTAGACCATGTGCGTACGTACGTGCGTGCGTTAGTAACACATTTATTTTTTCAATATATCATGAACTCTTCACCGATTTTGATAATATTTGGCCACATTGTGTGTCTGGAGATGGTGCTTCGTTTTGCATACGAGCCACGTCCGAGCACCCAAGATCAAGGTCACTGAAGACTTATGTTCACCTTGTTTGTAAGGCAAATGTGTTGAAGTTTCGTGTGTTTATTCAATAACTTATGAACTGCTTCACCGATTTTGATAATATTTGGCCACAATGTGTGTCTGGAGATGGTGCTTCGTTTTGCATATGACCCACGTCAGGTAAAGGTCAAAGAGGACTTATGTTTACCTTGTTTGTAAGGCAAATGCGTTAACGTTTTGTTTGTTTATTCATTACAATAACTTCACCGCTCCACCGATTTTGATAATATTTGGCCACAATGTGTGTCTAGGGATGGTGTTCTGCTTTAGATATGACCCATGTCCGACCGGTTAATATCAAGGTCTCTGAGGACTTCTGTTCAACTTGTGTGTAAGGCTACTGCGTTAAGTTTTGTTTTGTTTGTTCAATAACTTATGAACCGCTTCACTGATACTGATAATATATGGCCACAATGTGCGTCTATGGATGTTGATTTCTTTTGCATACGATCCACTTTCGACCGCCCAAGGTCAATGTCGCTGAGGACTTATTTCTTTATTATTATCAAGGCTGCCAGCGAGGGGATTAGCTTAATGATAACGATGCTCGTGTTAACTGTTGTACGAATATTCGTGTAACGGGAATGATATATGGTCATGCTATAATGTCACACACTATAATGCTGATGATTATGGACATCATACGGATGAATACTTGATTTAAGACATCACTGGACATAATATAGGTACGTAATTCATATGTAATAAATGTCATCAGTTAGACAGAGCGCAATTTGTACTGTAACCAAGGCTGTTTCGTGAATACCATAGTTTATTGCTTGCCCTAGTTTCTCGACCAATGAAATCAGAGCATATTGCGATGCTTTCGCCAATATCTATTAAATCAATCATTAAATCTTGCAATAACTTAGAACCACAGGCTCCGCATTGACGTAATTTCCTGTGATGCGCACCATGAGTGTCGCACAGCCAATCACGTAATATTATCGTTGTTGAAACACGTTTATGGGCAGCACTCCATTCTAATGGATTGGTGCTCGCGATGGGGCGAGGCAACCAATAAGTTAGTTATAGTTCACATATTGAATTTTTAATAAACTAATTTATTATAAAAATGCAATATGTGAACTACAACTATTACGTATCGTACTATATACAGCGGAATTTCTGATCTACGAGTTATGCCACCACTGTTATAATTGCATAAGTCGTTTTTCAGAATCAAACAACGTACTTATCAAAAATGTTGTGGCAGGTCTACATTCAAATTGCAATAAAACAAATCTGCTCTAACCCTCATTTCGAAGTCCCATGTCCCAGTGAGAGGATTTATATAAGTTTGCTTCCAATCCAATCACATTTGTATAGTACTAATTATCCCCTCGTTGATAATTTCACATTTGACCGAATATATCGATGAGACAATCACTCTGGATCATTTTCTGTCGAAATGAGATGATTATGTCATCCAAGATGGCCACCGAAAGGTCCAAAGGTAATACGTTTATTAAAGATTTCAAACGTCTTCTCGTGAACTGATTGGCCGATACACTGGCCAAGCTACACAGTTAAGGTATGTGGGTGAAGCCTTTTCATATTTTTTAAAATGGGTGTCGTCGCCTAATCCAATATGGCCGCCATAGAAAAGTAGGGAAAATTCTTTAAAAAATGTTCTTCTCACGAACCGATTTCAACGAAATCTGGCAGAATGATCGATGATCAATGCTGTTTGATATTTGTTAATGGTGGCCCCGTGGTCAAAAATGGGCGGGGCCCAGTGGGTCAATTAGGGGTAAAATGTCACATTTTACCAAATATGGTCGTGTTGTATGCCAAATCGAAGATATTGAGGAGACAATCACTATAAAAGTCTGCTTTTATAACGACGTGGTAGAGTGTTCGTCTCTCACGCAGGTGGCCTGGGTTCGACCCCAGCCGCCGACAAGATAGTTTTCACTTTATAACACTGCATATATAATAACCAGGTGAGCGATATAGGGCCACAATGGCCTTCTTGTTTATCAGTGCTTCTTGGCCCGTCAATCGTTTCATATCCAACATCATGTCAAAATGCTCTGCGTTATGGGTTATGTTCCTATAATTACTTTTCTTGTACGATTGTTTTGGGAAAAAAAAACACATTAATAGCGAGGCACTTGCATTAAAGTATTGTATTAAATGTACATACCCACTCAGTAGTCACAACATGTTCTTTATAGGAATTAAATAAGTGTATACTTGTGCACTTGTCTAATTAAACTGTTATTTTTTATATAGGTGTTTTTTTTTGTACTTCCTCTATTTGTGTTTTCTCTCTACTGTTAATTGATACTTATTTGTTTGTATTATTTTTCTTTTCTTTATACAAAATTAAGACATATACATATACAAACAGGTAATTACATGTGTGATATATATTGACTCAGTAATTTAGAAATATGGAAGGGAATGGAATTATGCACATGCATGTTACTATGGAAGGTAATATCCGCCATAATTATATGTGACTTGATGCTTTCGTGCTGATGACATTACAACTTATATTCATGTTATTTCATTCGTCATTTGTATTTATTACATTTGAAATCTGCTTGTTGTAATTGTATTTGTCTTTCTTACATGTCCATACAGATTGCTTTGTTCATTCGTCTTATTTACATTACAATTTATTGCACCAAGCATTTGCAATAGAAAGTAAGAACAAGCACTTAGCACTTTGAATAAGGCCGAAAGCAGTAAGTACAAAGCCGCAGGAAGTAAGCAAGAGTCCGAAAGCGGAAACACGCAAGCAGAAAGCATCAAGCCACAAGCAGAATGATGCAAGCAATATATAGGTTAGTATTGCCTCATTATGACGCCAGATGGCACTGCTGTCAATGTTAGGAATCGTCCGACTTATAAATAATAGTACGAGATATGATTGGCTGTTTCAGGCACACCTCCAATGCCGGTGTTGATGTAAGATTTCACCTACAAATGATCACAGCATAGGTTAGAAGACACCAAATAGTTTTACTATACACTTTAACCGAATCCCATCCAATAAGGTCAGTTTCTCCTACTTTCACTATTCGTATGGATGTTGTGGGACCTACTTGTACATGATCTGCAGCCGGTCTGTACTGGTTCTGCATGAATTAAACAATTGCTTCACTTACTACTTACATGACCAACATGTTCCTCAAGTGAAACTGGGTAGTAATGGATCAAGATTTGCAAGCAAACTGTGTCAATGACCTCAAAATACCCGCACGATTTTGTTCATACCGGACTACTTTTAACGTCTTGACGATTTCGCACCATTTGTTATTCTCTAACCTATATTAACTAAAGTGCATATGTATGTATGGTGTTTGACTTACTAATGTGTTTTATACATACAGTATCCTCATAATTAAATTACATATGTACGTAATTGAAAACAATCATATTTTTATAGTAAGTTACACATATGGTAACTTACACAGGTTGACTGTCAAACTGGCCCGTTACCGATGCAAACCAATAACCGTCCGGGATCAGACTAAGGTGGGCCACCACCATCGATTTTCCCTAAAACACTAACCCGTTACCACACATTTTGCTATTCTCTGCTACTTTCATTTTCCTTATGGATGTTGTGGGACCTAATTTCCAATAACCTGCACTCATTCTGCTCTGGATCTTGACTAATTAAAATAGAGATTGAATTATTGTTGAAGCTGGGGTCCCATCTATTAGGTACAAACTTTTCTTTGGGGAACTTAAATAAGTGTATAATTGCAACTAGTCCACCACTTTTAAAAAAAATTACGAGTGCCAGCTACACAGATATAATTATTTAGTAATATTTAATGTACTCATAGAGAATCGCGGTGGTATCAAGCTAGTTCCATATGCAAATGATGCAGTATTTTTAAATTATTTATATCAACTAAATGCTGAATAAATATTTTTATCGACATATCATAAAGTATGATATTGCACAACAAAAAATAAATAAATGGAATAAATAGTTGCTCCCGTTATCATTTTAAGGAACCCAGGTTATCGCCCCTGATATCAAACTGGCATTTCGCGTTTGATATAAAAAGTATAATAATGTCATTTAGTACGTCTGGAAATGGTAATAATTTTGCCAGACAATTTTCAGATTGAAAGAATAAAGAAAAACATGTCTCCCTATATTATAACCTGGCATGTACACTCTATGTTTAAGGTTAGCAAAGGGGTGTTTTTAACGCCAGTTTTCAGCATGTTTGAAGCATTTAAAAGAAAACACTGAGCCTATTGGTCACGTGATGTAAACAGAGTTTCCGTGGCCAAATAATGTAAACAATATTGGGAGACATGACGAGGTTGGTCCCACAACATCCATACGAATAGTGAAAATAGGAAAGACTGGCTGGGATTCGGTTAAATTATACAGTAAAACTATTTGGTGTATTTTAACCTAAACATGGCGCAACAGAAAAGGCGGCATCAATTTACATCAACACCGTTAGGGACATGGAACCAATTTAGAGAGCAACGCATTGTAGGACGGGTACCAACATATTAAATCATTTTAGGGAGAAGTATTTTAAGTTTTAGCAGCGCACCTGGCGTCATAATGGTTGATCCCAAATTATTGTTGTGCATTGTTGTTGTCAAGGGGCGTGGCTTAGCGAGGTAACAAACCGCATGGCAAAACAGCATGCAATAATCAATAATGGAACTCCGGATGTCACTAAGAATGAATCATCAAGCTACTTAGAATGTAAACAACACAAACGCATTGAAACAGTGCGAATGAATAAAGCATCAAGCCAAATACACATGCAATTTAGACTATAACCAAGAATATTTCAAATGTCACAAACACGAATGACGAATAAAATAACATGAAAGTAAGTTGTAATGGCACCAGTCAGCAAGCATCAAGCCACATATAATTGTAATAAGACGGGTAGAACTTAGAATGTCATCAACAAGCAAGCATCAAGCCTAATATAATTATGGCGGATATTACCTTCCATATGTTACTAGTAGTATGTCTTGTTTGTACATGTTTCTGTGTGAAAATAAAAAACTATAGACAGAAAGTGTATAATTGTGTCACTATTCCATCAGTTCTAACGAGTACCCGCTATACAGATATAATCATTTAATAATATTTATTTTACTGATAGTGACTCGCGGTGGTACCAGGCAATTTCATATGCAAATGAGGCATGATATTGTTTAATTGTTTATACTTAAATTAAATGCGTCACCTGAAAAATAATATTTTCGACATGTTATAAAATATGATCATTGCACATTAAAATTAAATGCAGAAAATAAATAGTATTGTCCGTAAACATTTTAAGGAAATCCGGTTATCGACCCTGATATCAGTGTGGAAATTTACGTCTGATATAAATTGTATAATAATGCCAATCAACACGTGATGTAATGGTGAATGCATGTTTAATTTGCCAGAAAATGTCTCACTAGATGTCTCTGATATAAAAAACATGTTGCGCCTACTGAGTGGGCATGTACCTTTAACATATACATGCGGCATTAACAGGGTGCATAATCACGTGGTTACAACAACGACAACAATGACTCAAAATCTTGAAAGCGCGCCCACTCCAAAGTAAGTATTATTTGATATTTTCCATAATAGGCAACAGTTTTTGATGAAATATGGCACAGCAAACGCGTCTTCATGAGCTGCATTTGGTGGTTCCGGGAGTTCCACACATACTTATGTCGTTTTTGCGAAGAATAGATTTCCGTGTCGGTAAAAACGACAGAGGTTTGGGCCAACCTACGCCAAATGCAGAACAAGACTCGTTTGATGCGCCATATTTCATCAAATTCCGTTACATAATAAGGACAACATAAAAAAGTACGTACTTTCAATCGGAGGGCTTCTGGAAGTTTCATTACGTGTTGTTGTTGTTGTAACCACGTGATCATACACATTGATTAACATGTAGCATGAAAAACATGCTGCTATTTGAACGATCATACTAATTCTGACAGAACTAAAAAGCTGGACTAAAGAAAACCAACGTTAACCCTTTGAACCCGGAAGCCCGCTATAGCGGTTTATGCAAACAGTGCAGATCCAGATGAGCCGGCTCGTAGCGAGCCGTCTCATCAGGATCTGCACTTTTTGCAAGTAATTTTCATATTTCTTAGAACAAAAACACCCCCTTTTCATAAATGGACGAATCTGAAAATTATTTTGTGACCATTGGATTGGTCGGAACATTAGCATATCACAGTCTATTCCAATTCCTTAGGGTTGAAAGGGTTAATGCGTGTCCGCTCTGACTGTAAGTCATCCTGCATGTGAGCCAAAAGTCGAATATAAACAAACTAATGGACAACAACAACAATTTGAAACTATGGCTAGATGGACGGAATAAAACTGATCATACACTATTAATATTGCAACCCACGTATGTCGCGAATCACAAATCACAGATCGTATCTTAAGGCAAAATGCATTAGTCACTGTGTATTTATTTCGTTCACCTGTCACGTGTCTCTATGCCGCTGTTGTACACATGGACTCATTCTGTTCTTGTAACTCCACGTTATCACACTTTGCTATGGCGAATTCACAACTGAAACAGACGAGACACATATCAATGTGACGTAATGGATATTATTTTATATAAAAATAATGCGTTTTTGTATATATCTGATGGCTCCCTATTAATAATGCACTGTGATAATTAGTGCACTAACCAATGTTTGTAAAAGAAGCCACATGTCTAATTTTATGCGATTGGTTTTCATCAATCTTGGAAATTTGTTGATGCAAATTTAACACAAACCCATGTCTGTGCACCTTCACGTGGTCTCTATAGACATATGGTACATGTACTTCTGATCTTATGAGGCTGCTACCGAAAGACGGATGAACAAATGGACGGACGAGGTCACTCAAGTATCGCCCCCACCCCCTGTCTCCCACCCACAACTCATATATGGGGGAGACATAATTCTTACTCTATAATTACAGAAACTGAATGCAGTTCAATTATCAAAAGATAATATACATTCATTATTTCACCACAAATATCATGTACTCTAGTTCCAACATGTCAGGACTGTAGCTACATGTACCTCTATAAGGCAGTTTACATCCAATATAAGTATGCCTGTAAAAGACAAACAACTCAACAAGTTTATACTAATCCAAAGTAACTGTTACAAAATGCATAATCATAAAATTTGAACAAGTTTTCATCTGGCAAGTTGTACCGAGAAATAGGTAGTGAAAGTCTGTTTGAACATGTGTTTGCCGTGGGAAGTATCGATACACTTTCAATGAAGCTGATGGATGGTTCAACCCCAAATCCTAATGGTGGCTCCTCATCGGTTCCAGTAACAAACTTCAGCACCATTCCCGGGTTTAGAGATACGCATACGATAAACGTATGTCCGGCGACAAGAAAATAGGTCTAGGATCATGAGCAATATCTTCCACTTCGTTTTCTTGTATTTGTTCATCCACATCCGCATTTGTGATTGGTTCTGTCGGCGAATTGTTCAGCATTCCTGCGCTAAAAAGACTAAGTGGTGTTGATTTGACTGTGCGTACTCTATGGTTATTCCATGCATTTCTCCACACATGTAACCGTTCATTAATTGTATCCAAATACACATGATGCAGTGCATACAGATGTTTCTCATTCAACATGTCTAGAAGACCCTCATCTTCCAAAAGGTAGAACAAGTCATAGTAGTAACTCAATACACCATCAAATACGTCACGCCATAGTCTTTCAATGCGTTGGTTATGTGTGCTATTCCCCATCAGCATACTTCCATTTGGTCCTCGAACATTCATCATATAGTCTGCTACCTTGCTATTTTCCATGCCCATGTCTGACATAACCCGTATGGGGGTTCAATAATCTTCAAAAATAAAATTGTCAAAAATAGTTATTGCTTTATTATTGTCTGTGCACGTCAGAAAGGTTATTAAGCGACTAAAGCCATCGACACCTCCAGCGATTACGACGTGCCACCTAATCAACTTATGGTTAATGTCTATATGCCATAAGTGGTATGGACCAATTACACTGTACACCCGTCGACACAACCTTTTTTTCTTTCTCTCTCGAATGCCTTGTTCATCAAGCCTTTTCAGCGCCTCTCTTAGTCGTGATCGTTGTACCTATATAACAAAAACAAGAAGGAAAAAACATTGATAATGAAATGTAATGAGCAGCATGATGTTATTTGGCGATATTTGCTGATAAGACACACACATGACACACGGACATGGCAAACATAATATAATAATGAATGTCTGTTGCTGAAAAGATGTAATTTATGGGAAAGTAGGTTTCCTAAAAAACATATTTGCAATGTACTCTCCACAGAATAAAGATTTTGCATTGTTCACAAAAACAAGAAAGCAGCAAACGACATGTATCCACGTGCAGTGGTTCTTAATTTATATACTGGCTGTGCCCTTGACATTGTGATTAGCGGGCATCATGGCATTTCTGTAGAATAAAATGTGGGATGAGGTTACAAATGCATCTATGGAATATTAAATCATTGCATCAAAGGAACAGAAGTTACAATGCAAGTATGGTTTTTATACGCGTTAAGCTTTCGAAACGGAGCATTTTTGAAGTCCTTGACCTTGGGGTTAGCAGGCACCATGGGCTTTCTTTAGAATGATGCAGGATGTTGTTACAAAAGCATCTATGAAATATTAAAGCCATTGTATATGCTTCCCGACGTCTATATTAGGCTATATGATGTAATTCAATAAATCATTGTAGACCACATATTTATAAACACAGTAGGTACAAGCATCTATAAAATAAAAACAATGACATATATATATTTGAAATTGTGTTATGAATGTCTATTGAATATATGTGCTATCAGCGATTCGCTAACTTCATTGAGATGTTTCAAACTGACCAATCAATAATAGCCAGGTAGTGTGTAACCCCGAGAATGTAAATATTTATCAAAGAATTGGGTGAGACTCACTTTGAGTTTTGATGTATGAAAGGAGGTAAAAGACTAAATGTCAAGACTTCGAGAATCTTTATTTAGCAATATTTTTTATTTTGATACACTGAATTGGTTAGGCAATATTTATTGAATGACGTCATATAGCCTGATTTTAGGCGCTGTGAAGCATATAGTGGCTTTAACGCATTCCATCGAGGGACACAGCAGTTATTGCAGATTAACCCCAACAGTAAAGTTGCCTGGATGGCCTGGAGTGGATTTTTCTGTAATACTTGTGTTATAGATCTCATCAAATTATCAAAATCGGCGATTTGTATTAAAACACATTTTGTCAATGGAGTATCATATGATATCTTCTCCGTCAGAACAAAGTTGTGAATCCAAATTAGATGGCAGCGCCAGCATGTCACGCCCACCGACTCGCATATTGTGGACTTTCAGAGAAATCTTCAGTAGATCCTGAGATGGAGAAAACCCGAGTATCAGGCGTATTAATCCTGAGATTTGGTAGGCCCGTTTTATAAATGTCTGAATGTTTCTGAAAATCTAAACAGAAATCGGTGAATACTTTTGATTTTGAGACAAACATCAGGGGACCCGATTTAATGTCAAATTATTCGATTCTGCCTTTTACAGATCTGAAATATGTTTTGAATCACTTAATATGCAGGGAAAAGTATGTTTAAACAAAATGAATGCATTAATTGACGTGTTGAACCATTGTACAATTGTACACGAAGTTTCATTTGTTATGCTCAACATTAACGTTCAATGCATGACTGTGCTCATTTAAAATGTACCTTTAGACCTTTCTCCTGTAAGACGTTTCTCAACATTACTTCTCCGCAGCGAGGGAATTCACTAAGCGTTTCTCCAACGACATCGTCCAGCTGGCCGTCTTCAATACTTGTGGCAATACGATCTTAGACAGGTTGTATTGTCGCATATTCCGATATAGTTTGCTTTCTGAAACGCACAAACTTTTGCTCGCTTCTTTTATAGTAAAACCTGCCTCAAACAGATTTTCAATAGTTATTTTAGGAATGTGAAATCGACGCTATGTTTATTAATCTTCCTATTTCCAAATGTTATACATTCCATTCGCAACTTCATAATGCCACTCTTGTCTGTTAAACCTAGGCACTGGCAATCATAGAGGGAGAGGTGACAGACAACATCCGGAGTTATCTTTTGTGTGTGGAAATAACCAATTTCCTGAGAATTCAGTCCAGTCTTCTCCAAAATTCTCGTCAAGTTTTCTTCATGTGCAGCCATTATTGCACAATGTTTTCGTCGCACTGTCACCACAAAACACAATAACAACATCCAGGGCTATACCAATCCACTGTCCTGCAATTAGTAGTACTCAATGATTAACAGTAAACAAGCTAGAGAACTAGAATACCAGCCGCCCACGACCGCAATGTATCCACCTGCCCCCATTTCATGAAAAAATGCTCTGGACATGAAAATGTTCGATAAAAAGGCTAAAGGAAGACAACAAAAATATGGAAGCGACAGTTGTCTTTCTTGTGCACGACACATGTGACCCGATGTAATGGTGTGTGAGCGTATTGAAAGTCTATGCACGTGTGGTTTCGTTAAAATAGTACTTACTCCGGAAACGAAAACCGGTAAAAAATAAAACCAGGGAGATAATTCCGAAAGTATGGATGTGACAGCTTATTTCATGTGCGCGAATCACCGTTGACCCGATGTGTGTCCATGTATGAAGTGTCATTAACATATTCCATCCGTTATTCAAATATGTTCCGACACGAACGTGATGGGGAAAAACAATAAAGGGTGATCATTTCAAAATTATGGATGCGATAGTTGTTCTTGCGCACGACACATATTTGACCCAATACGAATGGATGTGTGAAGTTGTGTTAAAATATTCCCTATGGTATACAAAATATACTCCGGACACGAAAATGGTAAGAAAAATTAAATACATGGAGATAATTCCAAAAGTATTGATGCGAAAGTTGTTGTTCTTGGGCGTGGGACACCATTGACCACACACGAGTGTATGCGTTATGTGTGTGTGAAGTTTGTTCCTTACAGTAGTCGAGATATGATGCGGACACGAAAGTGTTTGCGGCTGCAGCGCAATTATTTTCAGCGAACAGCTAGGGGAACACTGGTCATTATTTTCAGTTAACAGGGATCCTCCCTGTGAGGGCCTCAATGATACTGCAATCCCTCGTGACCAGAACATTTCGGTATCAGAAACGCGACATTCTGATCACTCGTGTGGAATATCCTTTTCTCGCATACCCAGAGTCCATTTCAATGTTATTTCCGAAGCCACGCCCATGTGGGATTTTTCTGTCTCACACGGCTATCTCACACGGCTGACATGTCACACACTGCCGGAACTACTTTTTGTGTATTGGCTTCCAAACGTCGTCTGCATTGTTTACAAACACACGCTCTCTACACAGTACTGTCAGTAGACAACAATGTCAACAACGTCGCTCTGGATTTGTTATGTAGGCTATTATTTATTTCAAGTGTTATCCAGTTTTATCAAATTTGCGTAAATTTGTGGGACGAGTTGTGTAAGGGGCGTCTGTAAATCAGTTGGCCGAACAACATTATTATTAAAAAAAAACACATGTAATTGACAGCAAACTATTTACCTCGTATGTTGTTGATTCTTCCCCAAACATATGTATAGTGACAGTTGATAGTGATTGGAATATTTGTTTAATAATCCAGTGATCAAGAATTTCTTGAAAACGGCAACGTGTTGAAACGACAAATGTCCGTCGGAGTGAAACTTTCGGCGGACTGATATTTGCGTAATTGAAGACAGCGTCTCGGAATTGCAATAAATACTCAAAATAAAAACATAAAATGATTCTGTAAACATTATTGTACAAATTTGAATCGAGGATATATGGTCTATTTTCAATATTTATATGAGTTTGTCTCGTACTACGTCCTATTTATTTTGTGTATGTAGTAATTGGGTTTACACATGATGTCATGGGCGTCTTCAGACCGTATTTTCATTGGGCCGTTATGTGTTAAATGTTTCGATCCAATGTAGGAGACTCTAATTTGTTGGTGTAAACTGTGTTTACACCCATTTGTTGATACGGGTAATGCGATTGAGTGGTTGTATTGGAGATAGCATATAAATAAAAAAAGTTAGTATTATACTATGGTGGTTCGTTGATGGCGTACTATGGCTAAACATGATTCCGGACTTAATAGGTATGCGAGAAAAAGTATTCCAGATATACTCCGGTGTGTGACTAAGGATATTCCACCCTCGTGGTCAGAATATGTCGTCAGAAACTCGGCAAAGCCTCGTTTCTGACAACATATTCTGACCACTCGGGTGGAATATCCTTGTCACACACCTGAGTATATATGGAATACTCTTAGTCCCACACCGGAGCATAGAAAGGATACTCTTGACCCCGCGATTTTTCGCCGGGGATACAATACTTATTTGTCACACTTACAGATAATAGCTGAAGAGAAGTCATCAGACAGAACTGTGCCATATCCGATTCAGTTATTGCTACAAACTATCAAAATATACATTTGATGAGCAGTGTAATTGTAGATTAGACAGCATGGAAAATATCGTATGTGGGTTGATGCTGGCTGATATATTGAACTTTTGACTCAATATAAATACAAGTGGTATGATATATTGAACCTTTGACTCAATATAAAGACATAATGGTATGATATATTGAACTTTTGACTCGATATAAAGACAAATTGATAAGATATATTGAACTTTTGACTCAATATAAAGACATAATGGTATGATATATGGAACTTTTGACTCAATATATAGACACAGTGGTATGATATATTGAACTTTTGACTCAATATAAATACAAGTGGTATGATATATTGAACCTTTGACTCAATATAAAGACATAATGGTATGATATATTGAACTTTTGACTAGATCTAAAGACAAATTGATAAGATATATTGAAATTTTGACTCAATATAAAGACATAATGGTAATATATATATAACTGTTGACTCAATATAAAGACATAATGGTATGATATATTGAACTTTTGACTCAATATAAAGACATAATGGTACGATATATTGAACGTTTGACTCCATATAAAGACACAATGGTATAATATATTGAACTTTTGACTCAATATATAGACACAGTGGTATGATATATTGAACTTTTGACTCAATATAAATACAAGTGGTATGATATATTGTACGTTTGACTCCATATAAAGACACAATGGTATAATATATTGAACTCTTGACTCAATATAATGACAAAATGGTATGATATATAGAACTTTTGACTCAATATAAAGACAAACATGGATGATAAATATAACTTTTGACTCAATATAAACTCATAATGGTAAGATATATTGAACTTTTGACTCAATATAAAGACATGCTGGCATGATATATAGAACGTTTGACTCAATATTAAGACATACTGATATAATATATTGACATTTTGACTCGATATAAACACATGATGATCTCATATATTGACGTTAGTACTGTATACAATACTTTATCGTCATATAAGACAGCCATGGTGTTCCATATAATGGCATTATACAAATATGTGGCTGCGACTGGAGAAATGGAGCTAATGGGTTTGCCACCAGTGTATATCCAGAGCAGCATGTTCACCCGTACAGTCTGACCAGAATCTGCACTTTTCATTCTGCACTGCCATTCCATCAATGAAATGCCCGTCATGCCTTTAACGAGCAACATCGATCGTCTTCATGCTACAGGAATGTGCTAGTTGACGAGGAGCAATAATTGGTCACACATGTCATAAGCCAAATTACTCCAGTCAAAGCCACATACATGTATATTGCATTCAATCTATCATGTCTAAATAAAAGTACACACAAAAGGAGACAGGAGGGTATAACTAAAATGCAACTACTTTAACATCACATGACAAGATAATACAAAAGCACTCCGGGCTGTGCCCAATCTGTGTATGTAAAACTTCATTTCCTCCATCTTAGGAGAGTCTATAATACGAAATATAACAAAAGAACAACATAAATTTACAATACAATATGGTCATACAAGTAAATATTAATTGGTACACTGACCACCGCATACCTCGTAAAGCTTCATGTAGAGAATACCTGGATACACTGTCCTTTCATGAGACCAGACAGGTCGCCCTACTGAGTCCAGGAGCCTCGAGCTCAGTCAGAACAAACTGACCGGATAGATGGATGACAACCAGCCAGGTACACACTCAATGAGCATGTACAATAAATGTGCACTAGCATGGTTCTCCTGACATTGTCTTACTTGTTTTTTTACAGTCAGGAATAGCGATCCTCTCATGCAAATGGCAATACAACCATCACCAAACTAAATGCACAGGAGGTGGAAAAATGAATACACTGACAAACAATACAAGAGGACGAAATGGCAAGGGTAGCAACGGAAAGACTATACACACTACAAACTACACCAAATGGTATTTATGAACCCACGGAAGCAAGCATTAAGCTCGCAATACTCAGTGGTAACTGGATCATAATATTTTGTATGACCCAGATGGTAGTAATATGGCATTCACACAGCAGTGACCGAGGCGCCATCAACGCGGCACAAACAGGCACTCCACGACCAGCGGTGAACGGCCGCAAAAGGAAAACAGCATTGGGTACAAGATATAACACATAATTACTACAGATGCAACGCAAGCCCACATTAAATGAATAATTAGTGACACAAGGCGTGATGCTGACATGGAACTTTATAAATGGTTCGTGACGTAAATTTTTACGGAAACTATCCGTTCCAGGGGCGTAGGAATAGGTACAGCAGATCCGGCGACTGCCGGATCAATAATTTTGACATATTTGGAATTCATATATAAAAAAAAGGGAATGTAAAAACAAATTCTGCCATTTCACTCAGTTGAACCGTCTCGGTGAGACGGTTCAACTGAGTGGTAACGACATACACTTTGGGTGGGTAGTATGGGCACCCACTAGATTGGCCTGACCAATCTTATAATGCTTCTGGCGCCCCTGCGTTCGTCTCACCTGTTCGCGTATAAATGTGTGTCGGTCCCACAGATGGCGTAACTTGGTGTTGTACTTGAAGTACAATTGACATGCTCTCGTTGTGAACAAAACACAGTGTACAGTGGATCAACTGAGTGATGAGTGTGCGGGTGTAACGTCGTCGTCGATGCCATAGTTCCGCCGGCGGTGTGGGTGTGGTGTGCCGTGGTGGTCAGTGAGCACTGACCAATATTCAGAATGGTCAGATCGTGGTCACGGCATTTCTGTTGTGCAAAGTGGCATCTGAAACGGAAATGCCGCATAATTGTTATTAGTGTGACCCTCGCTACTTATTATTATTTTTGTTTGCCGTTGCTTTCTAGACCTATGAAAGCAAAACATTTTTTCTCACTGAATTGTTGCAATATGTACAGCACTATATTTATGACTGAGTGATGTTACACCTTGTTGTCGTCCCATCATGAGACGCAAACCATGTTACCACCCATACACGCGCTTACATCGGTGTTACACCGCCAATCACATACTAGTATAGCGATTCGAAATCATGTTTAGGTGCGGAGCTACGCGACGCGACTGGCCAGACAATAAGCTCGAAATTACTTTATTAAACATTCAATATGTGAACTATACTATAACTATTACATACTATATAAGTAAACCCATTATCACTGGTTCAATCACACGTTTGAGCCGGTTCATAAAATGTGATATGCACCAGTAGGTCCGCAAAATCGCTGGCTCTTGCGAAAACCTGTTCTAAAATAGATACATTGGAAACCATTGCAATACATTTAGTTAATAGGCATCTCAAACTGGTAGATATATTGGAGAAAAGATAAGGCTGTTAAATGAAACTGATACGTAGATGAAAAAGAGAATAGTAGGTTAGTGCCGTGAATGGGAAAAAATATCTGGCAAGGCTCAGGAAACGGGATGGGCGAGGCTCTGCCGAGCACATCCCGTTTCCGTGCCGCGCCATATATTTTTCCCATTCACGGCTCTAACCTACTATTCTATTTATCCCGTCAACATCTAAAAATGGCTTTAAAATGCAAAAATAGTATTGACTGGATATCAAAAATGTTTCACGGCACTGTGTTTCACGGCACATACACACTGTGTTGACGGGATAAAAAGAGATACATGACATTCTGTTTTTCGCCATCTTTGAAAAAGCATTTGATACTATAAGTCATGAATATATAATAACATTATTAACATTCCTGAATGTTGTACCTCATATTATGAAATCATGGATTGATTTATTTTATAATAGGAAGAAGTGTAGGTTAAGGTTGGTCACTATCCCCATACTTATTAATTATATCAATAGACATACTTTCCCACAGTAAAATTAATACACATTATTATGAAAGTACAATCAGTTCTAAACTGATAAATTTTCAGTATAAATATTTAACGAAAATTGTCGCAAAAATTGATTATTTATACAACTGTAACATTGTCAGCTCTTTTTATTCCCCCGGTCTCGGTAGAGCCGAATGCATATTATGTTTGGGCTGTGTGTTCGTCCATTCGTGTGTCCGCCCGGCACATTAATACGTTTGCCGGAGTTTCTCCATTATATGATAACTTCTATATCCCTTGAAGGATTACTTTAATATTCATTCGGCTTATATATAAGGGTGGGAATTGGCTCGAACACCTTACATACCCGGATGTTTACTTTAATAGCTCAATACATCATACTTGTGCACAACTGCCACACATCCATGCTGCTCTTTATATGCCCTATATATGCTTTATATGCCCTTGATATTTTGACTTTCACAACTTCGAGCTTTTTCATTCACAACTTCGAACCAGAGTTTTTCATTTCTGTCAAAACTGCTATACCACTTGAAGGATTACTTTAATATTTTAATGCATCATACTTGTGGACAAATTCCACATATTCATGCTGTGCTTAATATGGATATTGATTAATTAAGTTCACCACAGTTTCTGCAATCTGCAACAGGGGGCACTCGTGTGTCGACCGGCCGCCTATCTTGGAAATGCAATAAGTCAACATTTATTTTGGTTGGGAACGACCACAATATTAACTGTAAGCTCGACTGCATTTAATATGTTTTGGACAGTATGAACAAAACGATACAGTTTAAACATTTGCATTACACAATAGTTTATCTATTCTTGCCAATTAAGAAGTACGGAACCGAAATACTCTGATATTATTGTTTGTTTTGTTGTTTTGAATTTTCACCAACTGAAAAAGATAAAAAAAATATATACCCCTCCCATCCCTCCCCCATCTCTCTCTCTCTCTCTCTCTCTCTCTCTCTCTCTCTCTCGTTTTCCCCCCCCTCTCTCCCTCTCTCTCTCTATCTCTCTCTCTCTCTCTCTGTTCTTCCCCTTATTTATATCCTTAAACTATTATTTTCTCAAAAATATGCATTGCTTCTGTTTTCTGTATGTTTCTGTATGTTTAACTGTTGCAATTAAGTTGGGTTTATCGGTTTATCGATGTCTATGTATGGAAATAAAAAACCGAAATCCATCGCTGGAATTGCCGAAGTGTATGGTCGAATGGTTTAGATAGGCAGACGACACGAATATCTGCCAGGATAAATCTTATTTTACATTAAATTTCATATCCAACCGCCTTTGTGTCATACATTTCTAATGTCATATTCATCAAGTGTGTGGTTGTGTATTAAAACTAATATGGACGTTTTAGCTGATGTATATGATGTATATGATGTGATATGCATCAGAAGAATAATATATACATACATCGCAAATTAAACATTACATTGTCTTTACGTTTGAATAAAAACAGATATCCATTACTGACCATTCTCAAACCCGGGCTGGATCCAAATGCATTGTATTAATAATGGTCTTTAGTATATGACGGAGAAGTCCAGCCAATGACATTGCCCAATAGAGAGGCACATGATTACGGACATATATGATATTCACCTGAATATCAGTCTCGGACTCGTCTCGCTTGCGAGACGCGTCCGAGAGTGATATCTAAATGTAATATTTACCTGGATGCGCGAGTCACTGATCACGCAATGGAAACATGACACGGTTCAACGACGAGTCAATTGAACAAAACTAGAGCAAATATTATCATCCAATCAGCAACAAGCTTACACATGTACTTCGCATTTGACTGCAAAACAACAACAATGGATGCAAACTGAAGAAAACTTGTACATAAATGTCAGTCTGGTTTCAGCAGAACCATACGTCATATAATAAAATAATTAGTGTATTTTGAGTCCGTGTACATGAGATTTATGGACGTTCGATATTCACCTCGGCTTTCGGTCCGTAAATCTCGTGTACACCTCCTCAAAAGTAAATAATTGTATAATGTACATGTACATGTATATACATGTACTATACCAAAGCAAATATCGTTACCTGAAAATAAGAAAGTACTTACAGCGATGGGTATTCGTGTAAGTTGGAACCACACACCTTTTCGTCTCCCTCGGGCGTGTAGTTTACGTCGCAGTTGACGTGGTGCATCTGTGCACACTGGTGATGGTCGTGCTGGTTGGACATCGCTCGCGGCACCATACCTACGGAGACTCGAACATGATGTGGCTGTGACTGGAGAAATTAGGCTTATGGGATTTGTGACCAGTTTAGCTCCTGTAGCCTATTAACTAGCAAAGAATGCTTTGAGGGAGCAATCATTTATTTTTCCCGAAATGCGATAGAACTAACAACTGCATATATTTGATGATTAAAAGTATGCAGAATTATTATACTGAATGTATTACATTATCACAGCCATTTTGGCTGTGATAATGTAATACATTGAGTATAATAAAAATTAATAAAGTTATCCTAAAATTGAAAATTTCTCCCTCAAAGTATACTTTGCTAGATAAGTATACTTTGCAATATTGGGGAAATAGGCTAATGGTCAAGTAGCACACTCATGTAACCTGATAGTGATGTTTTCTTCGATAAGTCCTGACGGTTCTGAATGTCTTGAATATTTTTTTGAATAGCGAACATTGCAGACCCCGATTTACACTCATGAATGTATATCACTGCTGAGCATCGTGATAAACTATGCCTTTTATTTGTTTACGATGTATTTAAATGCTCGTGGATTTGTTTTTACGTACATGTGAAGTTTGGTATTGGCTGTGTTCCATTTGTGTTGAGTTTCGCTTAAGTCATTACTACGTGTCGTGTAATAAATAAGGCCGCACGCACGAAGCAAATTTTGCTGGTAATCGTATTTGATCATATATTCAAGACCTTCGATTTGTTCTTGACCATAGCGACCACGGGTATATGTGTGTGTGTGGGGTGGGGGGGGGGGGGGGTTTACGGCGCCATTTAAACTGTTTTTTAACCCACGAATGGGTTGTTTGGACCACTGACCTTCCAAGTTGATACCAGTACCGTCATGTATACCTGTACCGTTTTTCAATGTTTACATTTTGTTATCTCACATGACATTTATGTTCGCATTACTGTAGTTTATAACGTTATATGACGTATTCGTCGCATTTATCAGGAAACCTGCCCTGTATTGACCGAATACGTTCTGACTGATAACATATTGGCCTGCTACAAACATCCGGGTGACCACGAAATGAAAACTGACGTTCCATTGGTCGGATGACGTCACGTGACGTTACCGAATGACGTCAGTGTAATGACGCAACGTAAACAAGTCTGTGTTCAGTCCATAGATAACGACATCATATGTGGTTATTTTCTAGCATAAAACGTTACCTGATAAATAGAATACCAGGCTCGGCTAGGAAACGGTAGGAATTCCTCGGCAAGCTTCGGAATTCCTACGCGTTTCCTAGCCTTGCCTGATAAACTTGATATCAAAAGACACTAGACCGATAGTCTCTGTTGTATACGTTCACGACAAGTGCATGTTCTGACAAGTGCATGTTCTGACAAGTGCATGTTCTCAAAAGTGTACTCGAAATTAGGAAGTTTGATTTGCCAATGCGGAGAATTACATATTCATTAAGTTTTATATTAACAGACCCTAGGCAATAGTTTTATATTAACGTATACCCTAATTATTCAATAATAATAATTGAGACACGCCATGTGATTTTGTATCTTCGGACATCTGCGTAATTTCATGAAATACATTTACAAAACTTACAATATTTTCTGTAAATGGCGTCAAAAGTTGACAACATTTTCAGAGTACATGCTATTCCGCATGTATGTACTCTGAAAAGTTTGTGAACTTTGTAAAATTTGTAAACGTATTTAATGAAATTACGCATATGTCCGAAGGTACAAGGTCATATGGCGTGTCGCATATGTGACTGGAAAACTGGTGCGTATAGCGTCTGGTATGGTAGGTCTCTTCTATGACCTGTAGCCCATTTCACCAACATTGCAAAGTATACTTTTCTAGCAAAGTATACTTTGAGGGACAAATTTTCAATTTTAGGATAAATTTATTAATTTTTATTATACTGAATTTATTACATTATCACAGCCATTTTGGCTGTGATAATGTAATAAATTCAGTATAATAATTATGCATACTTTTAATCATCAAATATATGCAGTCGTTAGTTCTATATGAAATAATGCATTTCGGGAAAAATAAATGATTGCTCCCTCAAAGTATACTTTGCTAGAAAAGTATACTTTGCAATGTTGGTGAAATCGGCTACTGATATGGATCTATGTTGTTCGTGGGAAGGACTGCCGGTGCTTTACCGACGACGATGTAGACAATGATCATATCAAACTTCATGGCTGTCTCATCTTCCTTGTGGCAGATTTTCTGTGCATGACTTGGATTACTGTATGTGTAATGTTTGTGACTTATTATATGTTATCACCTTGAGATAGCATATTATGTCCCGCACATTTCTATGTCGGCAGCCATATTGTCGTGCTACGCCTAATGGCGACCAAGAAAATAGTGCCCTGTGCCAACCTATCCGATGGCGTTTTGGTCTGTCTTGCTTTGTATCTAAAACTCAACATGTACTATTCTCTATAGTGTTCACAGTTTTGGACTCAGTTTATCAGTTAAATTCTGGAAAATAGGAATCAAGACATTTCGTGCCTATGAATACAGCAGCTATTATCTTTAGTTCTCACAGTTAGGTAGCAGTGACCAGTTAGCCGCCAGTTTCGTACACTTTTTTCTGGGATTTCAAACAGTAATTTATTCTAGAGAAAACGTATGGATGGGAATGGGTTTGCATCATCACAGTACATTTGCCTCTGGATGATGATTGAGAAAATATGCAACTTTCTGTCTCTAATTCCGCAAGTGACCGGTTTTTGTGGAGATACCATATTTCAGTACTTTCAGTACTTTGATGTTATATTCTGTAATTGTCTTGGATGAACATGGATACGCGGGAGGTTTGTGTCACCATGTAAACTACTAATAAAATCAATATTTGACCAAATTTCACGAAATAAAAAGAAGGCTCTTTCGAAACTGTTTCTAAAATTTAATATTATCGAAAACAAATATTGTTTTTGCATTCTTTATATAGTCTTAAAATTTGGACAGGTTTCGCGAAACAGATAATAGTTTAACCTACCAGTGGGCATTTTTACCCACTGAGCGTTCAATGTCGGTACTTGCCGCCAAGTTTGCTTTCATCGTCTTTCAATGTTTTCCATATTTCATCTGCCAGGATTAGCCTTAAATGATACTCTTTTTTCGCTGATGGGCCGTTAAGCACAATTCCATTCCATTCCATTCCATTCCATTCCATTCCATTCCATTTATCTGCCGGGACCTTCGTTGTGGGCCGCATTGGCATTTGTTTTCTTGACGCATTCGTTGCAATCATTGTATATATGTTTCTTATATGTTATTTGTTGCATAAAGTGGAAACTCGCAGTGTATTGACACAGTTACATATGCAAATTAGCTCATTATAGAACACAGATTTGGTGACCAGTACACCTTCAATGTATGGTGATGTGGTATGCAATAAATAAAATCTAGCATGTGTGTTGATTTAATATGAGATTGACTCGTTGACGGATTTCGTAAGAAACGAGGCATAACAAGTAAATCACTACTGTTTTGGCTTCACTGTGATTATCTCCCCTATATTATACACACATACATTTACTGTACGGTAGTCTACAGAGGTATAATTGTCCGTCTATTATTTAGATAAGTAATGTTTCTACTCCGTTCATCCGGGTTCGTTGAACCAATTCCCACTCTTAAATATAAGGTAAGTAAATACTCCGTTCATTTTCCGTTAATTACATAAAGTAAAAATTGGTACTTGACAGCATTTTGATGCCGTATTTTATTTAATTGATTTACGGATATAATTTTAAACGTACATGTACATCCTCATGTTTTGGCCTAATCTTTGGAATTCTACATTTAATTAATATCCTCATATATGAATGGTACTTACAAATAATTAATAATAGTCCAATTGCCTTTGAACACAACATACTTTTATTCATTGTTTTAATTTCGGCGGCCTAGGAGTGCATGTCACCTTTGCCCGAGTTCGTCACGTTGAACCATATACAGCGTATTAGGTCTTCCATATATGTGGCTGTGACTGGAGAAATGGGGTTTATGTCAGTGGTGACCAGTATAGACCCAGATCAGACTGCGCATCCGCGCAATCTGATCAGGGTCTGTACTGTTCGCCACTTAGCAAGTGAGAACTCTCGTCGTGCTTCTAACAAACAGTATAACTCCTTATCAGGCGGCATGGTGGCGCCGGCAGACCATAGGTCCCATTTCTCGATACACGTCTATATATGTGATGCCGCGTGATAAAACTAGGCTTCTTGACCTAGTTAGCTAACAACTGTAACACGACTGGTTGCGGATACAGTGGAACCTCTCTAAACCGGACACCAAGAAACCACATGTGATCATATTTGTGTCTGTCCGTTCGTGATCGCATAGCACACAACAACGACTGAGCATAATCAAATGCTTGATTTACAGTTAAACCACTCTAAGCCGGACACCCTGGGGACCTCCCAGGGTGTCCGGTTTAGAGAGGTTTCACTGTATATCATGCATAATCAGACTGCGTGTATGCACTGGCTAACCAAGGGTTGTCTTGATAACAAAAGAAAAAAAAAGATTCCCAAAGGAGACCAGTGACACATGTAAAGAAGAAACTAACGTTATACACATCATGGTAAACATAGGAACGCACACAGCGATGGTCTAGGGGTCTTCAACCTGGCATAAACACGCACTCCAAAACTAGCGGTGTGTGATCCCATCAGTACGTAAAATTTCTCTTCACTTTTTTTTAATTTCCATTTATTCAAGATTTTTTCTTGAATTTTCAAGTTCTTTTCTTGAATTTTCAAGATCTTTTCTTGAATTTGAATTTTCAAGTTCTTTTCTTGAATTTTCAAGATCTTTTCTTGAATTTTCAAGAAAATATCTTGAAAATTCAAGAAAAGAACTTGAAAATTCAAGAAAACATCTTGAAAAGTCAAGAAAACATCTCGAAAATTCAAGAAAGTATCTTGAAAATTCAAGAAAAGATAAAAAAAAAAGTGAAGTGACCCTAATGGGCTTCCGTAAATAACAGCCCCAGCAGGCCAAACCAATCACAATGCCGTACATTACACGAACACATGATAGCAAAAGTCATAAGCCCGTTTTTATAATCGATCTTCAAGTATTATCATGCCGATGACCTAACTGTTTCCAAATTAAAGGTGCATGCCCACTCAGTAGGCACAAACTTTATACGAATTAAATAAGTGTCGAATTGTGTCACTATTCCACCAGTTCTACAAATTACAAGTGCCCGCTATACAGATATAATTATTTAGTAATATTTATTTTACTGATAGTGACGCGCGGTGGTATCAGGCTATTTTCATATGCAAACGAGGCATGATATTATTTAATTATTTATACTAATTAAAGAAATGCGTCACCTGAAAAATAATAATTTCGACAGATGTTAAAGTATGATTATTGCACATCAAAAAATAAATACAGAGAATATATAGTAATGGCCGTTAACATTGTAAGGACACACGATTATCGCCACTGATATCAGTGTGGATTTACGTCTGATATAAAACTGTATAATAATGCCAATCAATACGTGCGGTAATGGTGAATGAATGTTTATGTTGCCAGAAAATGTCTCGGATGATGTCGTGCCTTAAATGGCCATAGCTGTCGATAGGCCGTTAAACATCAACAAACAAACAAACAGTGGAATAGTGACACAATTATACACTTATTTAATTTCTACAAAGAACATGCTGTGCCTACTGAGTGGGTATGTACCTTTAAGAAGTATTGTCCAACATATGGTATTAATGCGAAAATCTATTTATTTTTGTTTTATCCGTTTGTTAGTTAGATGATTTACCAGCTATCTAGCCATCTCATCCAGCTCGGCTCATGTTAAATGTTCATAGCAAAATAGTGTATATTTGGGAGAATTTCATCAAATATATATTTTTACAGAAAGGTAGACATTTTATTATTAATGAATGAAAATGTACTCACATCTCAGCATACTCGTTACCTTTAATACATTTATCAGGTAACCTGCCCTGTATTGACCGAATACGTACTAACTGATAACATATTATTGTATCAGGCATTGACCTGATGCAAACATCCGGGTTACAACGAAGTGAAAACTGACGTTCCATTGATGACGTCAGTGTAATGACGCGACGTAAACAAGTCCGCGTTCTGTCTATAGATAACGACGTCATCTGTCGTAATTTTTCGAGCATAAAACGTTACCTGATAAATAGAATACCAGGCTAGTGTCTTTTGATATCAAATTTATCAGGCTCGGTTCGGAAACGGTAGGAATTCCTCGACAAGCCTCGGAATTCCTACGCGTTTCCTAGCTTGCCTGATAAACTTGATATCAAACGACACTGGCCTGGTATTCTCTATTTAATAGGCAAAAGTAGATCGGCAGAAATGGAGGACAGTCAGAATTTTTCATGAGATATGGATCAGGAAGGTACAAGATACGACGTCTAGTGTATCCCTTTATACGTTTACATATATGTCAACTCAACTAAAATATAAATATACATTAAGCATTTTACTGCATTTAAATTGCAATAAAATAAAGTGTTGCCCAGCAACAGCTAAATTATCTAACACATACATGTACACCTATAGTAGGCTATTTTTGTCATATACGTGACACATGTATCTACACATTGCTATCACAGACTTTAAATACGCACAATGCATTTGTTATTTGTATACACACATTTAAAGGTATAGTCCGCAGACGATAACCTGCTACTTGTTTACAAACAAACCGATCATAAACAAAACACAGAATAGGTGAGACAGGTAAATATACCCGTGGCAATATTCCTTTTCAATATTGATTTTTGAGATTTGTCATCAAGTGTTATGTAGTCGAGGGGTTACAGTGAAGATATCAATGCCGTAGGTAGTGAGTTCGATTCTTAGTTTTTCATACATGTATACACATATGTTTTTATTTGTTTATATTTTATTATATATTTCTTTTTTATGTGTGTTGCGCTTACAAATTACATTAACTAAGCATGAGATAGATTACATGTAGAACGTTAGTCTGTCACTTTGAAGAAAACTAATAACTAAATGCACATATGTGTGTACATGAAGAATCTTGGAGTATGTTCTCGCAGATCATGTCATATTGAGGTCAAACAGCAATAGTGATAACTCTCACCGTTTCACGTATTCCATTCTGCAGCAAGCAGTCATAAAAAAAAACAGAATGATATCGACAAAAGTAATGCGTTTTGTGAGGTTCGAACTCTCGACCAGATAAAATGAACAAAAGTTCTGCTAACGTATGGATATTCTCCCGCTTCGATACCACTGAGCCACACTACATGTCTATTTTGCGCACCAAGATGCACTATTATATTGACATGCATGCACGTGCACTTTATCATGTAGTTAGTATACACGATCACGCGGCTATGATATGAGCCGCGTCGCGAGAAAACCTGTCTTCGGGAGTCTGACGACGTCACAAGATATGACGTCGTGAACTCACCTGACGTAATTTCAGCCGACATTTCCCATTATCGACGTTTGTCAGACCGCTATGTTAGGTTTGTTCCGTTGTGTTAAAGTTATCTAACGAACAGAATATATCTATAATCGGGCATATGTGTGTGAAAAAACAAAACAGTCTTCGATCTGTACTGGGTCCTGCCGTCTGAGAATGTATTGGATGAACGTTAAACTGCCATACTAACGGTCGTACGCTCGAAATCCACCATATTTATTCTAAACGGGCACATCTTATCTTATGTTTTATTAACAATAATGGCGTAAGGATAAGTTTATTTTATTAGTTTGCTGCTGATATCACATATAAGAATGTTTGTCTGTTATTGATAGTTGTTTATGTTCCGTTATTTTGACATAATATAGAGCCTCGCCCATCCCGTTTCCTAAGCCTTGCCAGATATAGTTTCCCATTCACGGCACTAACCTACTATTCTCTATTTTTAGATGGGTAATCACCTGAATTAGGAGTAAATCCTGTTGACGCTTGTTTGCATTCCTTTGTAAAAATCACACGAACCCACTGCAGAAATGTTGACATTTCTTTAATGAATAAAAGCAATTAACTGTTCCAACTACACATAGAAAATCAATACAATTGTTAAAAATAAAAGAGTTGAATGCATGTATATGTGTCTTAGAACAATTCCCGTTAATCTCAATTTGAAATGGGAATATTCTTCGGCGGAGTTACATTTCTTCAAAATCCTTTGGTGTGGGGCTGTTATCGATGACGACAACAACCTGCTGACGTATTGGAAAATATCACTGTTCCTGATATGCTACGACGTTGCAGAATGTAGGGAGCCATAAAACTGATTCTCAGACCATAAAACCTCCCACATACCGCTCCAAATCCAAAAACAAAGCATGGTTATCTCCTAACTCTACGGACGACCTTCATAACGCTTGCCATCAATTAGTAAGTGTCATTTTATAATTAATGGCGTAAGGTACACATCCTCAATCTCAATTAAGTTCTTCTAACAAATGGTAGAGTATAACCAAATCAACCCAAATTGCATTCATTCCAGTTACAATTCGTAAGAAATGACCACTCTCCAAATATCGTTCTCTGTAGCACACTACATAGCCGACCTTTATAATAATGGCGTACAGGATATTATTATAGAAATGAATGGCCTTTTTGTGGAATTTATCGGGGTATGAACTTGGAAAAGTCGCGGGAATACTGGACGAAGTCCGGAAGGCCTCGTCCAGTATTCCCGCGACTTTTCCAAGTTTATATCCCCGATAAATTCCACAAAAAGGCCATTCATTCCTTATAATTCCAGAATTTGAAATAAATTCATCAAGAAAATGTCTTTATTTTGACAGACGGCAGCCATTTGTTTACATTGACAGCACTGACAGCGCACCTGTAGAAAGTAGTTCGGCATGGGAGTTTACTGGGATATAAATTTTGGACAGAGACTTGCTACGGGCCAATCAAATGTTAGGGAATTGTGTAAATATTTTTGTGCTGGAATTATAGATCTATTAGTTCATGTTAACAACAACAATGACTCGATGATCATTGTAGTTAACGACAGACAGAAGTTTGTGCATGCCGTATTATTGATAACAAACAAACTGTTTCCTTAATAGCATCACCGATCAACGATGGTGAATTATTTTCTTGATGTAATAGCTGAATACTAGTAATACATTTTACATGTATAACTATTTTACACTTTTGAAGTAATCGAATGAGTTTGTGTAGCAAGCTGTACATTCGTACACGCTTATAATGGCACTGCAATCTGCGACAGTCTGAAATATAATCATGATCTAATATGACTTAGTCAGTCTGAACGAGACGTGATTTCTATTACACGAGCTCCATATTGAGCGTATAAGATATAAACTTGTAAAACGTCTAACAATAGTCCATAACCTGAGATGCCATTTATATAATATATAAATATATATTATATATTTGCACTTTCATATTTGTTTTAATCAACATGTTCATTGGTAGTTCAATTGGACGCGGGTGCCTACATGCGGGCATATGGCAAACAGTGTTTTGTCAATATATATATATTAAAACTGTAGAATACGTCAACGTTAACGTTAATGTTTACGTTAATAAGTATTAAATAAGTCATGAAACCTGTAACTTAGAGTTAGAATGTTCAAACGAAATGTCATATCACTTTTCCCTATCATCCTCTATACTTCCACTAGACTCGCTTTCAGCTGCACAAGTCGTCTTGGCAATACAAATCTCAATCGTGGTGGCTTTCTCTCTGATCCCAATGTCGTCTCTATTGGTGATACACTGGATAACGATGCAGATGAATCCAGAGAGGAAGTACATGATCCCGGCGTAGTTAAACGGCATCACATAGGATCCAAACTGTTCGTATAGCACGCCTGTAATTGAATACATGAAATAGAATATCTTACATAAGTGCTGTTTTAATATTATATTTATTAAAATCGTTGACAGATTTCAGAAGAAACTCAGCATAGCCGATTTATTAGAAAAACAGTCAACAAGTTAAATTATCATATTAATGTATGTGTACACGTACCATAGGGAATGTATTGCTTCGTTGTGTTTTGCGAAGTAATAATTATACATTGATATGTATTATTTAATCCAATACGTAAGCTTATGTTGTTCTAATGAAATTCACATGTGCAGTTACCTTTAATTTCCTTTGGAATAGTATTCCCATTGAATTAGCCTTTTTTTTTTAAACCTAGTTCATGTGTTGGATACACAATTAATACATTGCAAGTACATTGTGCCTTGAATAAGTGTGCAATTCATCTGATCTACACTTCATATGTTTATTACCGCTACTTTAGATTCTAATTGTTGACAATATGACGTATTACATGACAAAGTTGAGACCGATGCTAATCACACACAAGTGCAAGAAGACATCGATTGCAAGTGCAGTCTTACTGCGCCTATAAACTAATAGTGTTACATAACTGTCGTTGTTTGACACCGCTCACAGCCGTGTTCAAACGTACAGCGCGTGCTGTTTGACCAATACTCATTCCGGGGCCAAGCCAATATCTACGTAATACATGTGTCTCATGACGTTACTACTAGAACGCGCAAGTACGTCACCAAACTAGTTCACAACGGTCGCACTGAAATTTTGAAATTGGTGCGCTGCATCACGCGACGTGTACTACGGCCTACGGCCTTGGTGTTCAAACAGTTCCCTCGTGCTACGACAAACGTTTACCCACGGTTGGACATTGTCGAACCTTATATATGACGCGTTACAAGACAAAGTTTAATAAACCAATGATAATCGCACACAACTGCAATAAGACATGGATTGCAAGTGCAGTTTTTCTGCGCCCTAAACTAATAGTCTCGCCATCAACATAGTACCTGCCAGTGGGGCATTGGCCATGAATGCGATTCCTTGAAACAGTGCCACCATGCCGAAGGATTTGGTTAGTTTCTCTATCCCCAAGTGGTCAGCCAGCACTATAGTCCGCATGGATACGTGCGATCCTGCAAGGAAACGTGTAGACTGGAATGCCAATTAGGAACGCCGCAAATAAAAACAAAATAATACAGAGAGACGGAGAGAGAGAGAGAAGAGAGAGAGAGAGAGAGAGAGAGAGAAGAGAGAGAGAGAGAGAGAGAGAGAAGAGAAAGGGCGGGAGGGAGAGAGATAAACGTCGTGTGAATATACGACAAGTATGACACATAATGTGAATACATGACAAGTATGTCAATTTACGTATGGTAAATAGATAAATATATCGCATAAGGGAAATCAATGAGCAGGATGTAATTATAACAAACATTCTATATCTGTTTTATATATATCGTTTAATACATGTAAGACCCAATTCGGGGTTCAATCCCAGAACGGAGTCAATCCCAGAGCTGGGGTCAATCACAGAACGGGGACCAAGTCAATCCCAGAACGGGTGTCAATTTGACAATGACGGAAAAGGCAGGAAATGTGACTTAAACAGCGTATGACCGCCATGGAAACAACAAAGGCATACGTTGTTTAATTCACTTTCTTAATAATACTCATATGAAGGTGGGCACTGTACGATTAATCTCGATGAAAAACCCGACCTATTCAATAGTCGCCGCCATCTTTGATACGGACGCCGGTTCTGTGAATAGACCCGTTCTGGGACAGACCCTCGATCTGAGTCCTACATATGTACACGTAATACCATGTTTCTTTTAATATAATAGTACTACATTTTGTATTGGTATCATGTTTCGTCTTGCCACTCTGTGTGTTTCAGTCGTGAATGTATACCAACTGCATACATACCCATACAAAGTCCAAAGACTCCTGAGCAAACCGCCATCGACGCTAAACTATTGCACCAGGGTAACAGGAAGTTCAGTAGTGACGCAACCAGCAACGTAAATGTATAAGTCACTATACTCTTGATTTGGAACATGTCTGTTATTATGCCAGAAAACACGCGCCCAAAGATGTTGGTGATGCCGACGAGAGAGATCAGCATGGCGGCTTGTGTTGTGTCTATGTTCTTGGAGACAGCAAGGTCGGGTATGTACGTTAAAGGAACGGATTGCACTGAAATATATGTAATGATGTATATATATATCTGATACATGTAACAACAAATAAAACAACGATGACTGTATATTCAGAGAAAGCGATTTCTCATGAGACAAGCCAGTTGAATATTTTTTTTTACTTAAGATGATGTGCGATATTTCATGAATATATTTAGAGAAACTCCGATATTTCCTTTACATGAGGTTCAACATTGGCGAAATATTCATAGCAAATGCGAAATAGTATTCCGCATTTGCTCTGAACAACCCGTGAAGTTTTGTTTATGTGATTACAGAAAATGTCGTGAATGTTGTCAACATATTTCATGAAATATCGCGCATAACCTTAGGTACAAACTCATATGGATGACATGCTTTGTGATACTACATCGAAGTGCGTCAGTGCGTTCCCCCGGTGATGTTATTATGTTCTCTTTCCTTAGTGTATAGCATGACTTTCACGTTGACAGTTGTGCACATCTTTCCTTTTGTTGTTTCATTTGCATTGAGTTTCGCTTAAGCCGGTGCTGGGAGACGTTTGTGTAACTGACTGACAATTTGTCTCGTAATCGTGTTATTATCATCGATCGCTTGACTTTGTCTTGTGACTGTGCTTGCAAATGGGCAGGTATCAAATCTTGCACCCATATTTGCATGTGTTAGATAGGTAAAGACATATTTTATTGTTGTCTTCGAATTTGCATTGATATGTTACGAAGTTCCTTTGCTTTCATAATAATAAATGCTTGAAATAGATTAATATCCATTCCTGACGTAATTAACATTTACCATGATAAGTAAATCAACAGAGACCACACAATATCCCGCATCACGTAAAATACCTCATTAATATATTTAAAATTCGACGCCCCATTGCCATGACATCAACACGCAACGGGCCCTGAAAAAGAAGGCATGTGTCAAACGATGGATCACTTCCTAATGCGCGTTAATGATAAACTTGATGATGCAATGAAATACCTACTGTTTAATATATTTGTTTTACATGTATGTAACTAATGGAAAAGATGTGGTTAAGCAAACCTTGATACTCGTCTGTCAAGACTATTGTTTGATAATCTATAAATAAGACTATATAGAAGCTTGATCATTCCATAGATATTTGTGAAGATAGAAATAACAATAGCCATAACCTTGCTGTATTCCGTACCACACACTTTCTGTATTCGCTACTGTACCAGGACGGCATCATGTCATGTGCATCGTCGAAAATCATCAAGAAATGTCTTAGCGCAATGTGCACACTAGTGTCTCAAAAAGGACATTTTCATGTCACTACACTGTGTTTTCATAGCAATGATTCTAGAGCATTGACGGTAACAGGGCGGAAATGAGTTATGTGTTAACTTGTCTGTTCTGCTAATGTTAGTAGTGTATGTTTCACTAAGAATATCAAGAAACATGACCATGTTGCTCTGTTTCGTATTTGTTTGTATATATAATTATTAGTAAACGTGTGGACCATAAAATGCAACGAATGAGTCAGAGAAGATAAGAGCCAATAAAGCAAAATCAATGGTGTCAGGAGATTAACAATAGGGTTTAAAACGATGCAAGCAACTGCGACGACACTCGAAGCCTGTTTGCATTGTCAATATACTGGTATAATAATCATCCCACGTACTGTGATAATTGTATTCATGATAGTTGCTGAACACGAATATCAGAAAACTATTCTTTGCAATTACGGTTTTATTGCACTTGATCATTTGTGTTAATGGCTGTGCGAACATTGTCATAATCAAGACACAAAAGCCTCCTTGCAACATTCTTATATTTATGTGAAACTCTACGCCAGAAAAAAAAACATTTTTCAAGTGCGGTTTTATTGCACTTGTTTAGTACCAAAATCGGTTAAATGAAACATTCACATCGATGAAAGAACTGCTTTCCAAAATCTGATATTATAGTGTCCATTAGATCGCCGCAATGTTTTTTTTAAAAATGCATTGCCATATCCCCACTAAATGGTTCAGAGTTTCTTAATGTGGCACCATATGAAATGTTGTTGTGAAGTATCATTATGCAACAATGCGTAGCTTGTGAATATGCTCGTCATAGTATATTGATTAAAATACATACCTGTCCACATTACGTTCACAAACAGGAGTAGCACGAACAATTTATCTTTAAATAAACTATAGTTGGATCCAACAAATGAGCAGCATTTATGAATGTTCCCATCTTCATCCATTACACTTTCAGATGATACCATAGCATCGACCGTTTCACTTGTATCTTGGTATTGTGGCAATCTGGCGAGCGAGCCGCTGTAAAATATATCTTTCTGGACCATGGGTTTTAACAATCCACCTTCTGTAAGAACCCTTGAGTAACTATCAGTATTGTTTGAGTATGAGATGTTGTGGTGGCTTGAATAAGATCTGGGCGCCTCTGAATGGGGCACCAACGATCTAAGATCCACACTCTGTGCTAGCCTTGAGGGCAAGTCGTTCGTTTTTAAATAACATAGTCTCGTATTAACTGCCGGTTGATTATCTAGTAATTGTTCTGTTTCTTTTATATTTTTATTTATTTCAGATCTAGGTTTAGTACAATCTTTCAATATCAACGGGCGGAACAACGCACCACAAATAAGACAATTGAGTAAAATGCCACTTAAAATCAGTATTGTTCCTCTCCAGTCAAAATTCTTTAGTAAATAGTCTGTAAGATATGCGTAGACGAACACACCCAGACCAGAGCCGCTCGTTGCTATGCCCGTTGCTATGGCGCGCTTCTTCTGGAAGTAATGGCCGACGACGATGATGGATGAGATGAACATCATACAGAAGCCGATTCCTGGAAAGACAAATTTGTCATAATCTGACACAACCGGACGTTTTATTTGTGGCTGAGAAATGGGGCTTATGGGTCTAAAATAGCTTAATATTTAAAATAATCATGAACCGCCGGATCGATTTTAACAAAATCTGACAGAAATGATCGAAATTCAATGCTCTTTCAGATTTGCGGCCAGAGGATCATACATTTATAAGGCTGGGGTTGGGGGAGGTGGGGTCAATTTTCATTTTTGACCGAATATTGTCATGTCATATATCAAATTGATTGTATGGTGAGGCCTCTTGTTAACCAGTGTTGACCATACTACACCCAGGGTGGTCATCCCACGGGACATTTTGAATACGATACACACCGAATTTGGAAGAAAATCACTCGATTCGAGATAAGAAAATGTCAATTTCTCAGCTTGTACGCAACCGATTTTGATGGTTGTAACCCGCATTAAGCTAACATTACGGTTTTCCCAAACATTCTGGAACTTTGTTTCCCCGAGTCCGGTGCCCTTTATTTCATCAAAATCGGGAAATTGACATTTTCAAAATCGGGAAATTGACATTTTCTTTCCTCGAATCGTGCGATTTTCTACTAAATTCGGCGTGTACAGTGGGGTCGGCGTGTAAGTGCACACACGAACGAACACGACAGGTTGGTTCCAGGCTGACCCCACTGTACCATATTCAAAGGTCACATTGGATGACCACCCTGATACCGTACTATAGTAGTTCGCATTGTCCACACGCAGGAATTTAGGGGGGTGCGTTATCGACGGTGCGAAGGGCTAACATTTGTTATGCACATCCACGGATACCTCGGCAGATTAAACCCTTTCACCCCTAAGTTACTGGAATGGATTTTGATATTTTAACTTTGCAACCCATTACAATCATCACAAAATGATTTTCAGACCAGTCCATTTATGAACATGGGGTGTTTTTGTTCTCAAAATTATGAAAATTACTTGCAAAATAGTCTCGCTCGTCACGAGCCGTCTCATCTGGATCTACACTTTTTACCAATACCACAGGCATGTGGTGTTGAAAGGGTTAAGGGGGTGCGTACGCACCCGTCGCACGCCCTCTGCGTACGGGCCTGAATCAAATAAGCAGAACGTTATCCGAAACTCATTAGAATATGATTTTAAATAACATAGCAAAATAACTTATAAATACAGTGGAACCGGACATCGATATTTTGAGAGGTTTCTTGGTAACGCATCGCAGATAATGCATGTTTATGATTGCAAGTATACTTATAAGTATGTCACAGAATGGTTATATGCCTGATTTACAGTGGAAAATCTGTAAACCGGACACCATGGGGACCTCCCAGGGTGTCCAGTTTAGAGAGGTTTCACTGTAAAATGTTACTTTTTTTTGGAATTAGAATGAAATACAAGATGGCGCCAAAGCTAGATTAAATTAAAATTAATTTAACTATAAATCGGGTGTATCAATACATTATCGAAATAATTCATTCACAATCTCAAATACATTATTTACACATCATATACATGTTGCGACACATTTTATCTGCATGCATTTCAGTAGTAATGGGTGCCACTATGGGGTACTTTTTTAACATGTGTTTTTTCCATAGACAATTTTACCCTTGCACCGGTTGTCTATGTAAAAAACACATGTTAAAAAAGTACCCCATAGGTGACACCCCTTATTACTCCCATTATCAGGGGTGGAAACTTCTTGTATTACACCATAGTGGCACCCCTGAACCATTTGGTTGAATATTCGTGAATTTTATCCGGGGTGTAAACTTCTCGTATTACGCTATAGTGGTTAAAAGTACCCCATAGTGGCACCCTTGAACCTTTATTTTGGATGGAGACCTTCGTGAATTTTATCCGGGGTGTAAACTTCTTGTATTACGCCATAGTGGCACCCCTAAACCATTTTGTTGAAGATTCGTGAATTTTATCCGGGGTGGAAACTTCTTGTATTACGCCATAGTGGCACCCCTGAACCATTTTGTTGGTGATTCGTGAATTTTCTCAGGGGTGGAAACTTCTTGTATTACGCCATAGTGCCACCTTGAACATTTAGGGGTATACTGTTCTGTATATAATTTTCAAATATTTTTGACAACTCCAATATTATCAAATACATATGAAAATATCCTAGAAATATTTTTCATCCACTTCTGACAACTCTAATATTGACAAAAGTTAATGAAAATAAATATTGATTGTAAATCAATATATTGGTATTTTTCAATTTATAGTGGGGAAATTGAATACAAGATATGTAAAGTTTTAACAATATTTTATTGAACAACAACATATTTACAACATGGAATTATAGACCAGATATGATATTCATATTTGATCTTTACAAAAGTACATGCAATATTATGTTAACATATTTGTAACATGAAGTAATTTTGGAAAATGCAAAGACATGGCATGATGATATTGTTGTGGTTTACAACATTGACACCCGACAGATGTTGAACATTGTTGAGGCCCTTCGTAGAGTGTTCCAAAGTGATGTTTGAACCAGATCGTTATAGCCCTATCATTCTTGAAGTAATCTGATGAACTGAATGTTTGTTGAATACAGAGACGCAGAGTATTTCCTCTTGCAATTGCAACCAACACAAACACACACAGTATTTTCCACATGTTGTACTGAATACACTTTGTAGTCTCTGTTTGTTAAATGTCCATTTCGTAGAATTATTTGTCAAGAAAGACAATATTTCTGCGTGTAGTGGTGGTAATCCATAGGAGTCAAAGTAGATGGCTTCATTCTTCTGGTCAAATACAATGGCTATCCAATGTTTTCCAGGTTGATCAGAATTATCCGTGTTGATTTGTGACGCCTGGACGTCTAATGGTCTGTGATTTGGTAGCTTGTCTTTTGGGCATACTATTCCGTTTAATCTCTTCAGCCATATTTCTCGATCCAGAATGTGTTGTAATTCGATGGTTTCCATCTTTGGATGTTGATTTCACCAATAAGTTACTTTTAGGATTTGTTTTGTTCATAATTGTACAATGTTAATAGTCGGTGATCACTTCACGAAGACTATTTATTTCAATCTGGTTATCAAACTCTGAGAACACTATGACATTGATGACTTTTTCATGTGCTTCTGGGCAAACTGAAGCTCAAGGCGTAGATTTCCAGTTCTTATAGGGTGTAGGTGTCCTCTTCGCTGCCTTGGTCAGGTGTCAAGTCATATCCCCACAAACAATATCCATTTACATATTCATCTCTAGTAATATCAAATGATTTGTTTTGACCTAGTGAAGACACAGCTTGATACAAAGACATGTATGATTTAAGATAAAATTTATGTTCAAAATCCGGCTCAAATGGACGGTTGAAAATACCATGACCATTACAATTTACATCAATTTTTGATAGATTAAAAAAAATGATGAAAATTGAATGGATTTTTTGCGTATCCCCCATTGAAACTAGCATTATCAACCATGCCAATGAATATCCGTTTTGGTAATTGCCCCTGAAAAAGATGATCTTCTATTTTTGAGCGCATTCCAGTTGCAATTTTGAATGTTTTGACTTCTACTCTACGTATAGGAATTTTCATATTCTTTTGAGCTATGAGTCTGTTCATGTCATTGGACACAGCAGGTAATAGCTCAACAGTTCTTACATTGAAATAACATTTTCAAAATCTATTTTTGTCTCTGGTGCGCCAGTGCCTCCTATTAAACAAAACTTTGACGATGCTCTATTGAGTCTTATTCTAATTTCAATTCCATTGGGTAAATATTTTTCTTGTAAAAATAAATCCAAATGCAAGCGTGCTTGAAGTTCGATGACTTTACTCCCAGAAATAAATGAATTCCTCTTATTAAGACCTGCATTTTCACCTGTAATGTCAACAATCTCATATTTACCGGCGGTATCTTTCAACCACATTTCACTAGCCGCTAATTGTGTTGATTTACATTCAGCGTTATATGACAAAAGATTTTCTAAATATGCCCGAAAAGGATATGTATCAGAATTATTTGTTATCAGTTTATTGTTTAGATATAAATCAATGTTACTGAAGATACTATGAAAGAAATTGTTAACAGAGCAATATTATCATCTGCGTTCTAATACAGTATTATCTATTTTTAAAATTTCAATTTCAAATACATGTAAGATTGAGATAAATCTGTCCATTTATCTGTTTGTGGTGGAATTACAAATTCTATTGGAGCATTATTGTTGAGAGAGGAAATCGGAAAATGTTCAATCCACTGACTTTCATGCATAGCAGTCATGGTTGGAGGTACTGATTGAACATCCAACTCAGTCTTACTACATTCACAAGAACCGTTTTGCATCATTTTTTATTTTAGTCAAAAATATCTAAATTTCTGTTAGATATTTTTCTCCTTTTTATACCTTTTTGATTGTTACTTGATTTACGGACCTTAACTCTTCGATGTATTGAACGCGACTGATGTTTCCTTTTATTTTTCTTTGTTTTTATACCTAATTTCTTCAAAAATGATTTTCCTAGTGAATTCATTGTTTGTTATCCTCGTGAAATAATTACATCCTTTGGATTTTTGTGTTGAAGAAAAATATCTTGAGCTAAACCTATTCCTTGTTTCATTCCTTCATTTTTAAAATAATTTACTCCAGTTTTTATTATTGGTTTTATAATTGGAGAAACGGTTCTAATTGCAGATTTGAACAAGGATCCTAAACCTGCCCCATACTGACGTGTAACTCCTCGATATACAGGATGCATTTTCAATCTATTTTTCTTTTCCTAAAATGTAACTTCACCATAGACTTTCCAAGAACAAAATGAACAGGATTGCCAGAATCTCCTCTTATATTTATATGAATTGTATCAAATTCAGATTTTGATATAGGCATATAATGTAAGTTTAAAAATTCATGGTTAATATGTTGACTACCTATATCATTTTCAATTGAATTTGATGTTTTGAATGGTACAACTCTTAAAATCGGAGCTTGAATATGTCCTACAATCGAATATTCAACAATATCAGAGTAAATAAACAAATGATTAAACCCCTCATTTAAATTTGACAAATGGGGAAAAAAATCATTTGCATTACTGTTTGCAAAAAATGTATCTTTTACTAACTTTGGATCTCCACCTAACTTTAAAAACAATGTATGGTTAAATTTAATTCCTGTTTTGCGAATTTTATGGAAACTAAATTTTGGACGTTTCATACCCGGAGAATATGAAACGTTAATCGCTTGCTTGTTTTTTTTTAAAATATCACCAAAAGAATCTTGAATGATATTATCAATTGTTTCCAATACATGAGCTATTGATGAATAGGATCCAGGTTGAAAATTAAAATTGATAATCCATTTAACAGGAGTACCATCTTCACCAAAGCCTATCTCATTTATATCAAATTTTTTTATTTTTTTATTTTTTATTTCTGAAACATCCGAGTAGAAAGATAAATCTTTTGTTATAATATTAAATTCTGTTTCGTCTTTGCTGATATTTAAAAACTGTGAAGGAATAATTAATTCCGTTAATGCTATTTCCCAGTTTTCTTTATCGATACGAACTGTTCTAGGTAATTTAACTTTGAAACAACATTGTATATTTGATGGATAAATATCCATAGAACTATCACTCAGTAAGGTTACGTAAAATGAATTCATTTTTTACCGTCTGTAAATTCGAAACCTGTCGGTGGTTTTTTGGTAAATTGTAACCCGGGACTTGGTAAAATGTATCCAAGAGAACTACTTAAAAGAACGAGCCACAATTCACGATTAGGACTTTGGATACTTAAATGAATGATGGCTGTTGTAACAATTGCATATATTATAATTACTTGAGAAATATATTGAAATTGATTTTTTGGTATTCGTTTACCACAAAATGAAAACTCTTGTTTTTATATTTTTCCGTTTTCAATTATATCTTGTTCATTCATATTATGTTTGATGTTGAAATCCAACTATCAAACTTTGACGGATAACCCATTCAACGAACTTTAGTTTCCTTGATTGTTTTATTACCTACACGTCTTGTACGTCGAGCATAACTGATTTCAATTTCATATATTTCATCATCTTTTTATACCTTGAATTTCCTTTCCATAAAATGTACCCATTATTTTTTCACCATCAAGATCTTCAATTTTGTAAGTTGGTGGTAAACTTTTATTAATATGAAATATTTTAAATAATTCTTTCGTCCAGTTTGGTAGATAACCCTTTTCAAATGTGCGTTTTGTTTTATTAATACGAACTAAATCACCGACATGTAATTTGTTTTTGGTTGGAATAGCTTGTTTCATTCCATACAATGCATGTGTAACCTCAATTTCATTTGAGGTATTGACAGAAATTGGGGTCCTCTTAATACTACGATGGTATGTTCGGTTGTATCCATCAACAATATTTTGTAAAATATCAATATATTTTCTAGTTTGATGATATGTGAAATATTTCCACATACGTGTTTTTAAAGTTCTTTGAAATCGTTCAACTATACTTGCTTTAGTTTCAGGGTTTTCGGTTGTGAAAAAATGAATGTGCTTAGATTTCAAGAAATGTTGAAATTCTTTATTTTTAAATTCCGTTCCTTTATCGCTTTGTAAAGAACGTGGCTTGCGTTTTGATGTTTTTAGTATCAAAGCAAACGCGTTAATCAATGTTTTCCCCGTTTTGTTAGGAAGGGGTATGACCCATGCATATTTTGAAAATACATCTATTACACACAATAGATATCTTTGATTCTCATTTTCACCTGAGAATTGTTGCATATCTGCCAAATCAGCCTGCCATTGTTGATCGATACCTCCTACTATTGTCTTACGACGTGTAAAACGTCTTTGAATTTGTTTATGAAGTGTATAGTTTTCTGTCTACTCAACCATTCTTGTATATGTTTTAATCTAACATCTGAAAATGTGTTTATTCGTTTAATTGAATCATACAAGTGTTTTGCACTTGTGTAGGCAATTGAACTTTTTGGATCATAATATATTTTCTTTAGTAATGAATTAAGTTTCTTCTCTTTATGCTTTAATAAGGCTCCCATTTTTTAGATATGTTGAATCAGACTTTCTTTTTATACCAGTTGGGGTGACTGCAATTTTTGATTTTGGTGTTTTACGATGTTTCATTACTGTTTTAGGTGTACTAAATATTGAATCCGACTCAATGTCAGATGTATCAGTTTGATATTTATGCATCCAGTTCCATCGTTGTCTATTACCAACTACGTCTTGTGGTATATTGAGTTCCTGTAAAGCTGTACTGAATGTCTCCCAGCCTCTGGGGTTAAATCCTTTTCTTTGACGTAAAGTTTCATTAACTAAATCAATAATATTTGACCCCCTTATAAGTTTTCCTTTATAGGATACTAAACCATTTCCATCCCAACTGATTTTTGGGTTATCTTTCAGCATGCTTAAAAGAAGTTCTGCCTTTCTTTGCATTGTTTTTGGTATACTTTGTAAAATCCTATCATTAAGTGGTCTTTTTGTACTTTCATTTACTGTAACATGTTGAGGTTATAAGTTTTCCTTTATATGATACTAAACCATTTTCATCCCAACTGATTTTTGGGTTATCTTTCAGCATGCTTAAAAGAAGTTCTGCCTTTCTTTGCATTGTTTTTGGTATACTTTGTAAAATCCTATCATTAAGTGGTCTTTTTGTACTTTCATTTACTGTAACATGTTGAGGTTCTAAAACTTTTTTAAATGATTCCTGAAATTTATGTAATGTTTCTCCGTGCTGTCTTACCTTTTCACTTTCCGATAAATCTGTTCTTTCTAAAAGGTTAGATAAATTTTTTTGAAGAAGTTTAGCTGTATTTGTAATTTGTGGATCCGGTGAAAGTTGAGGTTTTTTACTTTGTTCTATTTTCCATTTTATTATCTTTCTTCCAGTAAATGAAAAGGAACAAGTGCCATTTTTCCGGACTGACATTATTTAACTAGAGCTCGAATACCTGCTCGCGCACCAACACCAAGTGCGCCACCTAGAACAGCTTTACCTATTAATGGTAATAATGGAAGTAAAAATGGTAAAATACCTCCTGTCTGATTTATAATATTTTTCTTTTTCTTAATTGAAATTGATGTTGATACAAGTTGTCTGAGATGTTTACGCTTAGGATACAATTTATGTTTCTGATCAGATGTAAGTGTGACATTGCCTTTTAAGAGATTGTGACAACATTCGCAAATACACTTAATTATATGATTTGGTGCATTTTTTATTAATTTTTCACGATATTTTTTAGGTTCATTAGCTATAGCCAAAAGCATAGCACCATGTTTTTTAATTAATGGTTTCTTTTTACTGGTTTTATTCTTGACCTTACCCATCTTTATACTAACAATACTTTATATTGAATGATACAAAATTAATTAATAACTGTATTTTATACAGCTAAGTAGCTTTTTAATTTTTGCTCTTAATTCTGGATTTTTAAACGCAAAATCTTTTAGATGTTTTATTTCCTTTTCTTTTTGAATAAGTTTGTTTCTGACAACTTCTTTGGTTTTAGGAGAACTCAAAGGTGTTCTTAACGGTGAAAACCTAGCTATTGGATGTTCATCCAATGCATTATATTCCTGTAACAGTTTTTCATGTTCTTTTGTTGTTTTATTAACAAGTCTAAACCAATTTTCAATTTCAGGTTTTATATTTATACTTCTTTTTTTTTGGAGGCTGTCTCTCAAATGAACCCGAATTACTGGGGAAAGATACATTGTATGATGATCCAGATTTGCTAGAAGTTGATGTAAATGGTAATTGTGATGATCTAAAGGAAATAGGTGTCGATGTGAACTGAGGTTTCCCAGTCGATGAGGGTGTATGAAACGGTGATATAGATCTACGCGAATTAACAGGACTAGGATTTGTAGACATACTAGACATTGAAGAAAATCTTAAAGATTCATTTTGCTTTTTAGTTGTTTTCTTTTTAGTTGTTTTCTTTTGAGATTTTTTATTTCGTGTTTTCTTTTGTTTTTTAATTTGTTTTCTTTTTAGTTTGTTTTTTGGTTAGTTTTCTATTTTTCACGTTTTTTGTATCTGTCCAGCGAAGTAAACTTCTAATAATTACACCACGTAAAAATCCTCCACCACCAGGTTTTAATATTATGTTTTTCTTTGTATCATCATCAACTGTAGGATCCGCTAATTGTTTAACATCTTTTTTATTTTTTTCTATAAAACGCACTGTTTGTTTTGGTAATTTTATTTGATTTTCAACTATATTTTGAGCAGCTACTGAAAACCATTTCAATATCTCTTTTAACCCAGATTTCAATATTATTTCTCTTGTAAGTTTATGTTGTTCATCACTCAAATTTCTTAAAGCATGAATAATATTTCCTGATGTGTATGAGAAAGCCATGTTGGTACCTTGATAGAAAGTACAATACTGATATCTATATTACTACATTGGAGAATAAATAGTAGGTCCTCTAACATCCTTATCTGTAATCCAGCGATGAAAAATGTCACTTCTTAAACGAAATTGTTTTTTAATTCTTGATTGTAAATCAATTAACAAATAACCATGTTCCTGAGAAGTAGCATCATTGTAGGCTGAAATTAAATGCGGACTTTGCATTTGACGTGATAATGTTTTAATTTGCAACCCATCACGTTCATTTCTAAATAAAATCATGTAACGAGAATTAAGACTTATAGTTCTACTCGATTTATTTTGTTGAAACATATTTTGTGTAATATATATTACACTTGAATTTCTATGATGACCTTTTCTTGTAAACCACGATTTTATTTTTTCTTCATCTTTTTCTCCTAACATATCATCAAATACTACAAGATGTGGAATTGTTACATCGGATACAATTTCATTTTCATCATCTGGGATATCTTCAATAAATTTGAGGAAATTGAACTTTTCTTGCATAATAGTATAGATGTGTTGCCATTCTTTGTAACACCATATTACTTTTTCGGGTACAATATTAAATAAATCTTTGCAATAATCAATAATCTTTTGTACAATTTCAGTTTTTCCACATCCACTTGGACCTGCTATATAAATGTTACAGGGATGTTGAAATAACAAAGACAATAGGTCTTCGTTCTCCATTGTTTACAGTACAAGGTCCAGATGTATAATGATATACTATCATGTGTATAGCAATGTTTTATTTGAAAAGGAATTCTGTTCGAATAGTTTGGGATGGCCCTGAAAAGGGCCGTTTGGGTAAAGGTGCGAGTACTATTGGAAAATTATAAAAAAGACACGAGTACTGGTACAATTTTATAAAAAAGACACGATACTGGTACAATATTTATTTTTTTTTTATTTTTTATTTTTTTTTTTTATTTATTTTTTTTTTTTTTTTTTTTTTTTTAAAAACAAAAAAGGCACGAGTACTGGTACTATTTTATTTTCGTGGAATCAAATGATTTTCTTTTTCTGGACGAATGTGTTTACGATGTGCACCAATCCCACTTTTATGTGAATGTATTTTTTCGTCAACTGTATCACACAGGGCCCTTTCTGCATGTTGACTGATCTGTGCCACTGTTTTCTTGTCAAATTCAAACTTGATAGGCACTTTCAATGGCTTTGTGTTAAATGTCAAGTTCCGATTTTCACACTGTTTCTCTAGTTTCCTCGATAATGTGTCTGTCATACGGTCCAGTTGAACACTATGTCGTGATGCGATGTTCTCTAGTTTCTGTAATATTCTTTCTGTATTGTTGTTCAGTTTCTGTAGTTCATTCAATATCATGGAATCTTCTTTCTTCTTCTCTATTGGAATGTATACAGGAACAGTTGGCTGCTGTTGTAGTTGTTGTTGTTGTTGTGGTGGCTGGAAGGTTGGTTGATATATTTCATTCATCGCCTCTGCTAATATATCAAAATCTTGAGCGGCAAAATCGTAACTTCTGTTGTCAGCCATAGTATCGAATGTAAATTAATGATTTTATGATCGTCTTTTATACCCATCAGAAGGATTGACCTACTTAGAAATTGATAAAATCAAGTGACCAATCACAGTGTGTCTTACAAAACGATAGCTGCTAACCAATATTCCATTTACAGTACTCTTTTCTCACATTTAATTGAGGGATACTGGGATAACTCTTAATAATTTTAGTTTCTATGTTCAAATCCCTCGAAAAAGGAATTTTATGGCTGTATAGATGAAGCAAAGGTTTAAGATCCTTGTCAAAGTAAATCTGACTATCCTTCCCGTATGTTCTAGAACTTACTAACCTATACATTTTATTTTTTTCTATCACAGTTATCTTTGGACAAATACCAAACGGTATAAATCTAGAATTGTTTGTTATGTACCCTATGAAAGGATAATATTGATATTTGGGTGATTTATAAATGTTTACATTATTAATAGTGTATTCTCCGTTTACTATGCCTATAGTACAATTTTTGAGAAAATCGAAACATTTACATTCTTCGACTTCCGGATGCTGATCACAATGTTTTATTAGTTGATCCATTTTAGCAGGGTTGTACTCTGAACAATGTAATGCTTTCGCTTCAGAGTTCAGTAGACTAATGATGATCATATGGAATTTGTGGCTTCTTTTATAAACGTCACGATGTAACGATAGTATAGAAGCTGTTGCAAAATGCTTAAAGTTTAACAACTAATGATACACTATACAAAGTTATTAGGATATAAATTGCAAAGTAATCTTTTCGTAATAATGTGTGGTGGCCCTGAAAAGGGCCGTTTTTGCTTAGAGTGTACAACTGTACAAACTAATATTCAATGGTAGTACGACGCCATTTGTTGTTTGATTCTCGAGTTTTAACTCTCAAAACGCCTGTAGTGTCAGGTTTTGCTTCTGTCGTAAAACTCTTGCCGTCCTCCATTTCAAATTCTTTGTAAGCAGGTTTTTGGCTTTTCCTTTATTTTCCTCAACAGGTCAGCCGTAACCATTTGCAGCGTTTCTATGTCTTTCTGCATCGACCCTACGACTTCAACCAAATCTGCGATCCGCCTTCCCATCATATTGCTTCGCTCGGTATTCATTTCTTTGAGTGTTCAATGAAACATGTGAAGTATGTGTTAAAAAACACATGCTTTTATACCCTCCCATCAAACGGATTGACCTACTTTTGGTAGTTTAGTCATTTTTCAGATTTTCGTCCAATCAGAAAGCGTGTTGTAAAACGCGTTTTGTGAACAAAGTTTGTTTACACAAGCTTGGCTGTAAAAACGGATTGAAAATCATCCAATGAGAGGGGCAGAATCCTTAACCAATCAAATCCTCTAATTTTTAGCCAATGAAATCATAGCTGAAATCATTTCTGGATCTAAAGCGTATAGTATTCATTCTATTCATTCTTACATACCAGAATGCAGATCAAGAAATTCTTCCACCTTTTGAGAAACATTGTATTCTCCAGGAAAAATGATGTTAATGAAGAAAAAGAGAGAAATAAAGAATTATTACAACAATTCTTTGCAAGACGTGGTTATCATTGGCCTTCCAAACAAAAAATTGTTTGGAAAGTTACATTGAATAACTTATATCCTGATCTGTCTGAATTCTATTAGACAGAGATCAAACGGTCCTTTTCAGGACCACAATATTTTTCCAGAAAGAAACACTTGCATTTTATAAATCATATGAATTAACCATATAAATTATAAAAATGATAAATAACAAAACACGTTTTTACAGTTAAGCTTATTTATTTAACAATATTTTATTGAACAACAATATATTTACAACATGTAATACATAGTGTCTATTCAAAATTGTATTAATTTAACAAGACAAATAAATCAATCAAATCTAAAAGTCAATTTTCATCTTCTTGACTGGAACCGCAATTTTCCTCTTCTTGATTTGAACACTCGGTTCATCTTGGCGTTTACGTTTACGATTGTTCACTGGTTTCTCTGTGGACTTAACATCCACTGTGTTAGACGTGGGTTTCTGGTCACAATCACAAGCCCAATGTGATTTCGATTTACAGATGAAAAATCCATCGTACATAACATTTCTTGGTAGCTTCAGATGACTCTCTTCGTTGTAATAAGACATGAATTTTCCAACACACAGGTCTTGGGTAATAATAGGAGAACCCAAAAATTGAACTTCTTGAGAATATGGATTCACAAACACATCCATGTACTTTCCTTGTAGCTTCTGGCTACATTTATTAGCCCAATGCTCCGTTGATTGACAGATGTAACATCTGTTAGGTGATATTTCCCCCCTCCATATTTCTCATCGATGCTGAATTTTGTAAACCTCTTTCCTGTAGAAATCAGGTACTCAGAGTAAGATGTAAACGATCCAACAAAGTTTCCAATATGTTTTATCGGATAGGTTTTCGGTATGTTGCTGAATTCAACTTCATGAGTAAACGGATTTACATATAAATTCATTTCACATCCTTTATGCCAATATTTCATACTTTCGAAATAGTCAGCAAAATGTTCCTCGTGTTTTTGTAGTTGAATGGAAGAACGATCTGTCGCTTGAGAGTCCATGTCGCTTCAGAGTTCAGTAGACTAATGATGACCATATATAATTTGTGGCTTCTTTTATAGACGTCACGATGTAACGATAGTATATAAGCTGTTGTAAATTTATTAATATTTTATTATAAAATTCAACATGCCACTCGGACACCGAGAGTGAAACCGAAGAGTCACCAGATGTTAGAAGATTTTATGATCTTATACAAGAAAAAAGTCGAAGATCAAGAAAATTCAGAACTGAATCATCAGTTTTTAAAACAACATTCAAGAAATTTGATGTAGACGAACACCCTCAAAATTTCGTTGGGGTATTATTTGATGATATCGTTCATCAAATCATCGAACGAATTGATGGTGATCCACACGACAAAATCAGGGTAACATTAAATCATCCTGCATTAAAGATGGGGATACCGATTCCATTCTTGAATGTTGAAGATTTGAATGGTAACATATTGTTACAAGAAATAGAAAAAGTTATACAATCGAATATGGATTTTAATTTGAACGATGGTGAGATGACAATCGAAACAACGTTTACCAAAATGCCAACAGGTTCTGGAAGAAAGAAGACGACATCTGAAATTGATTCTCGAGTTTTCACCAAAAAAAAAGAAAACTGTTGTGAAAATTGAAAATTTTCTAAAGACAATATGTGTTTAGCCCGGGCTATAGTTGTTGGAAAATGTTATGCTGATCGAGAAGTTTCTTCAACCTGGAATATGCGATGGAATGTAATCAGAGATTCCAGAAGATCGTTACAACGAATTGAAGCAGAGAAATTATTGAAGGAAGTTGGAATTTCACCACAGAAAGCTTGTGGAATTGAAGAATACAAGAAAATACAACAATATATGTATCCAGAATATGTGATCAAGATTCATCAACAACATGTAAAAACAGAATTGTTGTTTGAATATCCAGAAATTCAGTCATACAGCAAAGTGATACATGTATTCTATAATCAAGATCACTATGACTGTATTACAAATATTGTTGGATTTCTTGGATGTCATTACTATTGTGAGATGTGTAATGTTGGTTACCAAAATCGTGAAACACATATATGCCCTACTTCATGTAAGGCATGTCGTTCCAAAACAAAATGTCATGTGATAGATTGTATTAAGTGTAAAGATTGTCTCAGGACATTTTATAGTGAACGTGTTTTGCAAATCACAAGCAAATTGAAGGGCGACAATAGAAATCAATTTGTCAACTCATTAAATAAAATGTTGTAACAAATGTGGAGGACAGTTTGCCGATTCCAAGAAGAATCATACATGTAAAGGAAAGAAGAAATGTAAATTTTGTAAAGAGATTGTTAATTTTGACCATAAATGTCATATTCAACAGTATAAAAGCAAAACTGAAGAAGATGATCATGAACCGTTTTTCATATTTTTATGATTTCGAATGTCAACAAGACACTGGTGTACACATTCCTAACTATTGTATTGCACACAGAGCTTGTGATAAATGTATCAATGAACCATTAGAATTCAATTGTGGATGTTGTAGTCGGTTTCCTGAAGGCCGAGAAGTAGTATTTGAAGGAAAAAATACTTTGACAGAATTTTGTAATTGGTTGTTTTCAAAACAACATAAAGGTGCTACAGCTATTGCCCATAATTTCAAAGCGTATGATGGTCAGTTCATACTTCATCATCTCATTGAAAAGGGGATGTTACAACCGAAGGTAATAATGAACGGTAATAACATCATGGTTATGGAAGCTGGAGGTATACGATTGATTGATTCATATAATTTCATAAATTCAGGATTGGCAAAATTTCCAGAAACCTTTGAATTGAAAGAAATGGCTAAGGGATATTTTCCACATTGGGCAAATACTGATAAATTTGCCGCTTATGTTGGTCCATACGTTGATGTCTCTTATTATAAACCAGATTCAATGGGGATAACTGCTAGGGAAAAGTTTTTATCATGGTATAACGAACGTGTGAAAAACAACGATTGTGGTTGTGGAGAATTCAGGAAGGTATTCATGGAATATGGGGGTATAGATCCGTTTCTAGAAGCCAGTACAATCGCTGACGCATGTAACAAAGTTTGGCGTAACAAATATATGCCAAGTAATCAGATCGGAATTATTTCAAGCAGAGATCCGTTTAAACGCAAATTTTCAATGAAAGGTATTCGATGGATGCAAAGTATTGCACACGAAAACAATATTGTTATCCAACATGCAAAAAATGGTGGTGAATACCAAATTGGTCCTTATACTGTAGATGGGTTTCACAAAGAATCAAATACTATCTATGAGTTTCTCGGTGACCTGTGGCATGGTTGTCCTAAATGTTACCCACAAATCGTAATCTAAAAAACCCGGTAAATGGAGAAACAATGCAAAATTTATATTCTCAAACATTTGAAAGATTGGAATATTTCAGTGTAAGTGGTTACAAAATTCACACTATATGGGAACATGAGTTTGATTTAAAAATGAAAACTGATAAAGAATACAAAAAGTTGATCGAACAATTCTTTTCAAACTGTGATCCGATTGAACCTAGGGAAGGATTGTTTGGTGGACGTTGTAATGCTATAAAAATTAAATATGATATTGAAGAAAATTCAGATGATGAAATCAAATATATTGATATTTGTTCATTGTATCCATTTGTATGTAAACACAAAGAATATCCGATAGGACACCCCGATATTTTAACAAAAGAAAATATTGATATAGAAAACATCCGACAGTATGAGGGTTTGATAAAATGTAAAGTTCTCCCTCCGGACAATCTATTTCATCCAGTGTTACCAACACATTGTAATAACAAACTCATGTTTCCATTATGTAGAACATGTGCAGAAGAAAGTTTTACAAAGTGTACACATACAATTGAAGAAAGAGCTTTGGTTGGTACATGGGTGTCAATATAATTGTTTAAAGCATTGGACTGTGGCTATACGTTGTTAGACGCATATGAAGTATGGCATTTTTCGGAAAAATCTAATGATTTTTTCTTGGGGTATGTGGACAATTTTCTTAAAATCAAACAAGAAGCAAGTGGTTATCCAGGATGGTGTGTAACAGAAAAAGACAAAGAAAAATTTGTAAAGGACTATAAAGAAGCTGAAGGTATTTGTCTTGATCCATCCATCAAACATACAAACAAATACTGGCCGTAGAGCATTTGCCAAGATTATGTTAAATTGTTTATGGGGTAAATTGGCACAACGTGAAATCATGACACAAACGGAATACATCAATAATCCTTCAAAATATTTTGATTTGATTTCAAATCCATGTATAATGGTAAAACACGTAGAAATATTTGATAATGAATGTCCATTCATATTGGTTAACTATGAAACTAGACTTGAACACATTGAATCCCATGCAACATCAAACGTTATAGTGGGATCATATGTAACAGCATATGCAAGACTTGAACTATACAGTGTTTTGGAAAAGTTAAATGAGCGTATCTTGTATTTCGATACAGACAGTTGTATGTACATACACAAACAGAATTCGTGGAACCCCTCTATAATCAATAGTAGGCTTGGTAAATGGACTGATGAAGAACCAGGAAATAAAATAATAAGTTTTAGGGGGATAGGGACCAAAGAGTTATGCATATAAGTTGATAACAAAAGCTGGGGAAATGAAATCCAAATGCAAAGTTAAAGGACTGACACTCGATTACAACACAAGTCAAGTAGTGAACTTTGATACGTATGTTCAATGTGCAGAGGACCGAAGTACCGAAGTGAAAGTTGTATATGCATGTAAAATCCGGAGACATGCAAACAGAACAGTAACGAGTGAATGTCAAAGCAAGACATTTAGGTCTGTGTACACAAAACGTGTCATTGTTGACAATTTCAATACTGTACCATACGGCTATAAAACATTGAGACTTTGATTGACTATACACTGTGTATTAAGAATTGTTGTTTGAATATCCAGAAATTCAGTCATGGACACATTTAATAACTACAGTCGGTTAGCTGTGCTACCAGAGGAGTTACTGGTTATGTTAATAAAATTGTATCTGTCGGAGAGTGATGCCAAAAGTCTCGCACGTGCTGACGAGCGTGCAAAACGCATCATTGAAGATGATGCGTTTTGGACTGCTATGCTAAGGGAAGACTTTAGGGGCCACTCATTCACAGTTTACAACATGAGGCCATTTGGTGTATATAAATTTTCGCAAGATATAATACACAATTTTTAACTGTAAAAAGCGTGTTTACAACACGCTTTCTGATTGGACGAAAATCTGAAAAATGACTAAACTATCAAAAGTAGGTCAATCCGTTTGATGGGTATAAAAGACGATCATAAAATCATTAATTTACATTCGATGAGAAGTATTACATTGTTCAAAGTACAACCCTGACTCTACACATCTAGGATGATAACTTTAATATATTTATTTCATGAGTACGTGGTTAGGAATTTAATTCCCTACTATAATTTGAAATTTGAAGCACGAGAAGCCTCGAATAGCTTCGTATATAACTGGAACAAGTTCGATGATTTGATGAACCATATCAACAGGACACATGTTTCATCGAATACGATGTCGAAGCCTACAGAAAACTGGGATAATGATGAGAGAGCGAGTTTACAACCACAGCAAGAAGACTGGGATGAGGAGATCCGACGAGCTCCGACACCATCATTTGCGATTCCTGGAAAACCAAGCAAAAGGTCTACACACAGATTTCTCTTAACATGTAGAAGCTGTGGATCCAGGGACTGTGGTGGCCATAAAAAATACATTGAAACAGTGAACAAGTATGATAAACAGCAAACTTGAATTAGACGATCAAGACAAAAGGCCCTTTTCAGGGCCAATACAAATATTTAGAATAGAAAAAACTTATAATCAGTTGTACCTATATAAACGTTTTACATTTTGTCATAAGCCATTATATTCAAGGTATTCGCTCTAGAAACAACAAATATTATACAGTACTTTTAGATAATAAACAATAAAAATGATGGGGCATAATTATGAGTTGTGGTTACAAAACGATGTTTGTCTGATAAAGAAATCCGAGAAATACCCCGACAAAAGAAAGACAATACATGACACATTCAATAGATGTATGGTTGAACAACTTCAATCATTAATTAAAAAAGAAGTAAATGATAATTGTTATGGATGTCAGGTTGAACATCCAAGTCAATTACGACATCAACTGTGCTTATTCACAGATCAAGATGAACAAACAGATTTATTCATATTGGCCGCTCTACAGAAATTAGACCCCTATAAAATTATGGAAGAATGGTATCCAATTCTCAAAGATATGACATTGGACGATCAAGAGAAATTGGAAGCATACAGACTGTAGGTACAAATTAAAAACAAAATCCGTTTTAGACCCGATGAATCGTGGTTGGAACAGTTGAAGAAACAAGTCAAACAATCCTGGAAGTAGATTGTTACTGAAGACTATAAAAGTAGGAACGGATTATAACTGAATCATTCTATGAATAGACACAGTTGAAGAAACAATGAATCCTCTGACAGATCTATTAAATCATATAGCAATCAGGAAACCAGTAACAATGAATCCTCTGACAGATCTATTAAATCACATAGCATATAGGAAAGCATTGATACTTGCTTTCAAACTAAAAGTATCAAATGAACAATATCTTACAACCGGGATCATCAAGGATGAATTAGAGAAAATAGAGATGTTTGAAGAGTTCAAGAAAGCCCTATTAGTAACGACAGGGTTCTTCAAAGATTCAAGGATTAAAGTAGAACAATTAACATTTGAACAATGGAGAAACGAAGTTGTTGAAAATGACAATATTATGAATTTCTTATTTAAACGATGTAAACCGAACTTACGGAATAGTGTAAAGACTGAAACAATATCAGGGCTAAGGGCCCCATTGCTCACGGTTCCTGGACAGAGAGAGATTGTACCAATGGAAATAGTACAGATTAGTGAGACTGAATCAATGTGTGTGTGCCCCCCTTGTTCACGCTTCATGGACAGTGATCACGATACACGGACAGAGAGCATACCTCTTGAATGTTAAACATACATGTTGTAAATATGTTGTTGTTCAATAAAATATTGTTAAAACTTTACATATCTTGTATTCAATTTTACCATAAATTGAAAAATACCAATATATTGATTTACAATCAATATTTATTTTCATTAACTTTTGTCAATATTAGAGTTGTCAGAAGTGGATGAAAAATATTTCAAGGACATTTTCATATGTATTTGATAATATTGGAGTTGTCAAAAATATTTGAAAATTATATGGAAGAACAGCACACCCCACTAGGATATCATAAAACGCGTTTGCAACGTACTTTATGATTGGACGAAAATCTGAAAAATGACTAAACTATCAAAAGTAGGTCAATCCTTCTGATGTGCATAAAAGTAAAAAACATACAGCTATATTTCATTATTCATTAAACTGTTCATCCAACTACATAAGAATGCAGAAGAACGGTGAATGCCCTATGTGCGGTGAACACTGTTACATAGAGTGTAGAAAATGTTATGCAGTGTTGGACACTCACGGGGAAGAACACAATTGTCCAGAGCTCGACGCAGGCTTTTTTGAAGAAGAGGACCTTAAAGACCTCGAAATTTGTGAGGCCTATCAAATAGTCGTCGATTGTATGTGGAGTAAACTGAACACTACATAGTTTACTAAAAGACAACAGCCCTTTTCAGGGCTATACACTTTCTCAAGAAATGAATACCTTACATACTGCTCTTATTGGTTCAGGGTGACACTATAGCGTAATACAAGAAGTTTTCACCCCGGATAAAATTCACGAATCTCCATCAAAATGGTTCAAGGGTGCCACTATGGGGTACTTTTAACCACTATAGCGTAATACAAGAAGTTTCCACCCCCGGATAAAATTCACGAATCTTCAACCAAATGGTTCAGTGGTGCCACTATGGTGTAATACAAGAAGTTTCCACCCCTGATAATGGGAGTAATAAGGTGTGTCACCTATGGGGTACTTTTTTAACATGTGTTTTTTACATAGACAACCGGTGCAAGGGTAAAATTGTCTATGGAAAAAACATATGTTAAAAAAGTACCCTATAGTGGCACCCATTACTACTCATTTCTATCTAAAATTGTGTGAAAACTGAGAATTACGTACAACAAAGTAATGAAACCGGGGCACATCATAACTCTTTTTCTCCCGTCAACACAGTGCGTCTGTGCCATCAACACAGTGCGTATGTGCCGTCAACACAGTGCGTATGTGCCGTCAACACAGTGCGTATGTGCCATCAACACAGTGCGTCTGTGCCGTCAACACAGTGCGTATGTGCCATCAACACAGTGCGTCTGTGCCATCAACACAGTGCGTATGTGCCATCAACACAGTGCGTCTGTGCCATCAACACAGTGCGTATGTGCCATCAACACAGTGCGTCTGTGCCATCAACACAGTGCGTATGTGCCATCAACACAGTGCGTCTGTGCCATCAACACAGTGCGTATGTGCCATCAACACAGTGCGTCTGTGCCATCAACACAGTGCGTATGTGCCTTCAACACAGTGCGTATGTGCCGTCAACACAGTGCGCATGTGCCGTAAAACACGGTGCCGTGAAACATTTTTGATATCCAGTCAATACTATTTTTGCATTTTACAGCCATTTGTAGGTGTTGACGGGATAACGGTGTAGGTTAGTGCCGTGAATGGGAAAAAATATCTGGCGCGGCACGGAAACGGGATGTGCTCGGCAGAGCATCGCCCATCCCGTTTCCTGAGCCTTGCCAGATATTTTTTTCCCATTCACGGCACTAACCTACTATTCTCTATATGTTGCCATTAGTGGTATGTACTCGGAACTCTACATTTACCTGTTAGTATACATGTACATATACATTTGACTTTTGTTTTAAAATATTTACATGTATGACTCTTTGACCACTTTTGCACACACAACACAATTTTCGTTAAAGGTACATGCCCACTCAGTTCAGTTCACACAAAATGTTCTTTGTAGGAATTAAATAAGTGTATGATTGTATCACTATTCCGCCATACAGATATAATCATTTAGTAATATGTATTTTACAGATAGTGACGCGGAGTGGTATGAGGCTATTTTCATATGCAAATGAGGCATGATATTTTTTAATTACTTATACTAATTAAATGCGTCACCTGAAAAAATAATACTTTCGACAGATTGTAAAGTATGATCATTACACATACACAAATAAATACAGAGAACAAATAGTAATGTCCGTTAACATTTTAAGGAAACACGGTTATCTGATATACAATGTATAATAATGCCAATCAATGCGTGGGGTAAAGGTGAATGAATGTTTATTTTGCTAGAAAATGTCTCAGATGATGTCTCTGATATAAAGAACAGTTTGTGTATATTGAGTGGGTATGTAGCTTTAACTAGCGATCCATGACTACATTGTATAAGTATACTATGGGTCGGCAACTGCAAACACAAACAATACACCGCCGCCTGTCTTAACTTTGCCCAGATGTCAACGTTTCTGAACATTTATTGGCAATCACAACATGCAATCAAGCAGTTTGACTGGCTGAGCCTGAGCTGTGTGACAGCTCAGGCCCAGCCAATCAATCTGCTTGATTACCAGCACAATATTCAAGAATGTTAAAATAAAGAAAATATTGATCAGGTTAGCGCTGGCGGTTGTGTATGTTAATGTTGGACTTATAATCTATGGAAGGTCATATCCGCCATAATTATATTTGGCTTGATGCTAGCTGGCTGATGACATTTTAAGTTCTATCCGTCTTATTACAATTATATGTGGCTTGATGCTTGCTGGCTGATGACATTTTAAGTTCTATCTGTCTTATTACACTTATATGTGGCTTGATGCTTGCTGGCTGATGACATTACACGTTCTATGCATGTTATTGCATTCACCGTTTGTATTTATGACAATTCTATGTGGCCTGGTGCCTGCCTGCTGATGGAATTACAACTTATATCCATGTTATTCTATTCGTCATTTGTATTTATGACATTTGAAATCATCTTGGTTGTAATATATATTTGTCTTTATTGCATGCGCATTTGGCTTGATGTTTCATTAATATCTTCTTACTGCTTTCGGCCTTATTCAAAGTGCTAAGTGCTTTGTTCTTACTTTATATTGCAAATGCTTAGTGCAATAAAACAGACACACGAATAAGGACGTATCAATAATTGTAATGTAAATAAGACGAATGAACAAAGCAATCAGCAGAATGGACATGTAAGAAATACAAATACAATTACAACAAGCAGATTTCAAATGTAATACATACAAATGACGAATAAAATAACATGAATATAAGTTGTAATGTCATCAGCACGCAAGCATCAAGTCACATAGAATTATGGCGGATATTTATACCTTCCCAAATTACTGTTGCAATTGTTGTTGTCAAGGGGCGTGTCTTATCGAGGGTTACCCTAAACACCCCAAAGGCTGGAAAAGGCTACAAAGGCTGCAAAGGCTGCAAAGGCTGTTCGATGTTGCTTATACGTCCGTTAGCGGATATTTATGACATGCATTTTCATTGAATTGACTGAATTATTATGTGTTATGATCATTTTATGAATTTTAATTATTTTAATACAATAATCCACCACAAATATACGTGTTTTGGTAAATTGTCTAAACGCGCACCTGCACCGATCGGGCCGCGCGGAATTGAAGTGATTAACACCTATTAACATATCGTTTAACAGGTGCAGCTAAACACCGATTATACTTATTGCATTATTGCATTATTATTACTTTGTATTATTATTATTATTCATTATTATTATTCATTATTATTATTAATAGTCTATACATATTATTAATTATTATTATTATTATTAATCATTATTTATTTATTATTATTATTAATCATTATTATTTGTGTACCCAATTGATAGTTTTACTATGGTTATTCAAACGAAATAATCGATAACTACGAACTACAATGCCAAACAATGCATAGTTGTAGCCTGACCCGAAATGAATATTACTGTGCAGCTGACAATGCACAATTGGGGCTTGTTAAATGTGTCACAAGCTGGACCCATAATCATTAAACGGTCGTATTTTATCTATAAATATAATTTATTATGTGCATATACGAGGGTCATCCAATAAATAGTGAAAACGAATATAAGTTGATATATTGTGCATATACCTGAATGGAATTTGACCTACCGCTATATTGACACTTCGTCAATGATGTCGCATTATATTACGTCACTACGTTGTATGACGTCATAGTCATGTGACGTTATAATCACATACATCAAGGGTCATGAACACGGTGATGATAATACTGAGCCATTTTCATTATATATATTGGATTACCCTCGTATGTGTGCATCTGTAAATATCAGTTTGCAAACGTTTCAGTATCCGCACGTGATGTACGCACATTGTGTTAAATGACAAATGAAATGTATGGTGTTACAATGTCACTTCGAAAAATAAACACGTAATTGTGTAACTATTCCACCCGTTTTTCTTATAATTTATATAACTACCTGTTGCCTACTTTATTATTCCAGTACCAGCATCTCCCGTTACAGAAAATAAAAAGTTTAATTTTAAATTTCAAAAGGAACAGTTTACTGCCAATAATTGACGTTATTACGTTAATTACAAATACAGGACACGGGAAGGAAAATGTTCGTGGAATAAACTGTGCTAAATACTATGGGTTAATTGACGGGAACATGTCAGCTAGCGTAAATGTATTTTACAAATAGTTACACGTTTATTAGGCCGTGTAAGTAAATGATTTTGCTTCCGCAATCTGAGGAAATATTCGCTGCAGAGCCGTAGGTAGCGCTCATAAACATATTTGTTATCACCGTGTGGATACCCATTTTCAAGGTAGATAACTAGCTGATATCTCAAAATTCGGCATTCGTCCTATGTTCACGTAATGTGTTGATACATAAAGCATGTTTAAAGGCCCTGAACGGCTCAGTATTACAATTTTCCGATTTTTTCAAACACAAAAACATGTTTGGCAACTGATTTAGTACACAAAACTAACATATACTGCCTAATAGATACATCTCAAGTCTTGAGATTTACATCTTAATCGCAATGTGAAGACAACAAAAACTTGTTTTGTGTACCACTCAGTGCAATATGTCAATATTGACAATTTCATTTCCGTAACCCAACGGCTTCGGCTCGGAAGCGAGTCGATAAACTCCGGCTAATGGAATTCATCGGCCGCGAATCGGGCAGTTGAGGAGTTGACCCGAGCGTCTATCGGAAAATCGATCGGGCTTTGAAACACGCACCTGCTGTTTGTTTATCAACAAACATTGATGTTTTCATCGACTACAAACTCATTTTCGTACCAAAATGAATGCAAACAGTTTCAAAGTGTGTGTAAATAGAAACCTGTTGGATTTATGTGTGGGAAACCCCAATAGGAGGCCAAATTCGGCAACTTGAGCCGTATAGGGGCTTTAAATGAATGTCGTTGATCAATCATTGACTTATATTAATAATAATGCAATAAGCAGGCCCGTAGGCCAGGGGGGATCGGAGCGGTCGGACGACCCCCCCCCCCCCCCCCCCCCCCCACCCCCCCGCCCAGCCGCGAGGTCCACTTTTTTAGCCTCGAGGTCCACTTTTTAGAACCCCCTAGATACATCAGGCCCCTTTGACATTCGAAACGACCCCCCCCCCCGATCGGCGCCTGTGCGCGTTTAGAGATAATTTACCAAAAAACACGTATATTTGTGGTAGATTATTGCATTCAAATGAGTTTAGTTTAAACATAGTTTATTGCGTTCAAATGAGTAAAATGGTTAACATGATCATAACATATACTAATTCAGTCAATTCAATGACAATGTATGGTATAAATATCCGCTAACGGACGTACAAGCAACTTCGAACAGCCTTTGTAGCCTTTTCCAGCCTTTGGGGTGTTTAGGGTGACCGAAACGCATGGCAAAACAGCGATGCAATAATCAATAATGGAACTCCGGATGTCACTAAGACTGAAGCATAAGGCCACTTAGAATGTAATCAACACAAACGCATTGAAACAGTGCGAATGAATAAAGCATCAAGCTAAATGCAAATGCAATTTAGACTACAACTAAGAAGATTTCAAATGTCATAACCACGAATGACGAATAAAATAGCATGAAAGTAAGTTGTAATGGCACCAGTCAGCAAGCATCAATCCACATAGAATTGTAATAAGACGGATATAACTTAGAATGTCATCAGCAAGCAAGCATCAAGCCTAATATAATTATGGCGGATATTACCTTCCATAATAATCAGCCCAGTAACCACTACATAACTACATACAATCGGTTAACACCAGCCACAACCGGTTTTCTATATCTGAAAATCGATAAGTACACGTATACTCAATTGCAAAATAACAACAGCTACGCCAGTTCAGACTATGGAACGCCTTTGCTGCCTCGTTATGGGCATTTTCATTATGTGATGTGCATACATGATTATGTTTTGTACATGCATCGTTATGTTATGTAGACTTATCATTATGTTACGTGCATACATTGCTATGTTGTGTAGACTTATCGTTATGTTATGTGCATACATTGTTATGTTATGTAAACTTATCATTATGTTACGTACATACATTGCTATGTTGTGTAGACTTATCGTTATGTTATGTGCATACATTGTTATGTTATGTAGACTTATCATTATGTTACGTACATACATTGCTATGTTGTGTAGACTTATCGTTATGTTATGTGCATACATTGTTATGTTATGTAGACTTATCATTATGTTACGTACATACATTGCTATGTTGTGTAGACTTATCGTTATGTTGTGTGCATACATTGTTATGTTATGTAGACTTATCATTTTGTTACGTGCATACATTGCTATGTTGTGTAGACTTATCGCTATGTTATGTGCATACATTGTTATGTTGTGTAGTCTTATCATTATGTTATGTGCATATAGCATGTATATGATTATGTTATGTATTTGCATCGCTATGTTATATCATAACATCATTATGTTGTGTGCATATATTATTATGTTATGTGCCTGCATCGTTATGTCATTACATTATTATGTTGTGTGTTTTCATTATGTTGTGTAGACTTACCATTATGTTATGTGCATACATTGTTATGTTGTGTAGACTGCATACACCCTGGAACCGCTCGTGATAATTTCTCTAAATATGAGATGATTTTTCAACTTGTCGGAAATTTAGTCCATTTTTCATCGCTGACCAGTGTCGTGCTCCACTTATTTCACATATTACAAGAGTTAAACCAAATGCGTTACATATTACCAGATTTAATGGCGACATGTTCGACAGGAAATGTAAAATCAATACTCGGGTGGGAGACGGCATTATAAATGGGCTAATTGTAAGTGTAATCAATAATATATGATCAATAACTTTTTGCGATCAGTGTAGATCCAGATCAGCCTGTGCATCCGCACAGTCTGATCAGGATCTACACTGTTCACAATTCCATTAATGAAGACAAACGTTAGATCTTGAAATTTCTTTCAGAAATTACTAATTTATTATTGTTTATATCGGGTTGACATCGGACAATACAGTTAACGAGTTACGAATGGACATAACTATTGTGTTATGTATTACTATGTCAATGAGGTACGTTGTGATAGTGGACTATTGACCCTGGTGACCGATTTGCCCAGTAGCCTATTTCACCAACATTGCAAAGTATACTTATCTAGGAAAGTATACTTTGAGGGAGACATTTTCAATTTAAGGATAAATTTATTAATTTTTATTATACTGAATTTATTACATTATCACAGCCATTTTGGCTGTGATAATGTAATACATTCAGTATAATAATTATGCATACTTTCAATCGTCAAATATAGGCAGTGGTTAGTTCTATATGAAATAATGCATTTTGGGGAAAACTAAATGATTATTCCCTCAAAGTATACTTTTCTTGATAAGTATACTTTGCAATTGTGATGAAATCAGCTACATGACAAGTATGTGTTTTAAGTGGCTGTGACTGGATAAATGGGGTTATTGGATTTGTGACCAGTGTAGCTCCCGATCACATAGCATACTCCTGTAGCCATATAAGCATCTAGTTTGCCTGTTAGAAGCATGGCGGGTGTTTCATTGACGGAATGGCGAACAGTGCAGATCCTGATCAGACTGTGCGATTGCACAGTCTGATCTGGATCTACACTGGTCGCAAAACCCATCAGCCCCATGTATCCAGTCACAGCCACATATACCACTTTCACTGAGCTGTCCAGTGGACATTTTAAATTTTGGTTTCCAGCAGAGTTAGCCCTCGTATCATTTTCCTTCTGGTATTCAAATAAACAATACGAATGGTAGGAACATGGTAGTTGCGGATTCCTTAGAAATGACCATACTAATAACTAGTACACACCCGGCTACGTTAATCATTAGGTGTTTTGTTCAAATAGTCACGGTCGTGAACATAACCTATGAAAAATAACACAGACGTGTAGTGTGTCTTATTTTCATGTTATTTTCAACTAAAAATAGTTTCTTCCATTAATATTCCATCAGATGTTTTGCTATCCGTATCCATACAGATTCTGTAATGCTAGACTATATTGTTGAAACAAAAACGGACATGGAAATGTGTATTAATTTTTCTCTCCCACCAGGTGACCTGAGACATGGATATCCGTATAGTCACGCGGAGGCTGAATGGTGATGACATTGAACATTAATTTAATAATAATTTGTAAACGATCCATTGAACTGGTATTAGCATCCAATTCGTGGGTTAAAACAAAGTTTTGACGTTTTGTTGACATGGCGAGCACGTTGGACATATCAAACGTCGCATAAATTCAGCGAATTAAAAGTTGAGTTATTCTGGATAAATATTTTGAGATTCGCAAATATGTTCTATATATGGGCGAGAAAAAGTATCCATCATATGCACTGGTGTGGGAGAAGGATATTCCACCCTCGTTATCAGAATATGTCGTCAGAAACTCGGCAAAGCCTCTGAAGACATATTCTGACACTCGGGTGGAATATCCTTGTCCCACACCAGTGCATATGATGGATACTCTTAATATAATCTCACTGTTCCTGAAGGAAACCCTGTTCTCGGTCACGTAGATATTACTGATGATTTTGCATTTATGGGTGGCATGATTCCAGAATAAATATCGACTTCTGTGCTTATATGTAGGACATTCTAAGATATATTAATTATGATGCCCCCTATGCGATAGCAATGTGGGTATATTGCGTTGCTCTTGAGGTTCCGTACGTCCTTCCGTCCGTACGTCCGTCTGTCCGTGTACATTACGTCAAAACGTGTATAAGAGTTATTCCAACATGTAATATCGTCAATATTACGATAAAGCAATGCTTCAATACTTGGACACTTGAATCACCTGAACATTTGTCACACACCCGCGCCACCATTAATACGACCTTGACATTTGTCACCTTCCAAATATCACTGAAACACTTAGCCATTTTGTTACGTCGAACAGTTTGTAAGAGTTTCTTCAATATTACGTGAAGGATTGCTTTATTTGGACAGTTCATTCACCTGAATATGTGTGATGCAATCACATAACCAATGACATGACATTTGTGACCTTCAAAATGATGCTGGAACAATTAGCCATTTTCTTACGTCAAAAAGTGTGTAGGATTTTCTCAAATGACTGAAATTTGTGTAAATTAAAAAAATCATTTTTGACACACAATTTCTAGTTACTAACTAGTTTGTAAAACATGGATATGCCCCATGGCATACTGGAATCTGAGATTCCAGTATGCCATGGGGCATATCCATGTTTTACAAACATAATTTCTAGTTGTGCATACCAAACATAATTTCTAGTTGTGTATACATTGAGGTTCCAAATAAATCAATTTATTTATTATTATTTCCTAATTTCGAATGTGCACCATTAGTGGAGAATCAATGTGTGGGTTCGAATACCAATGAAACCTATTATTTTTATTTCCGAAAAGTGTTTCATTTTCCAAACACAACATTTCCGTATGTATCTTTAACGGTGTCATAGAATAGCACTGAAACAAATATGATTGCGACATCTGTCATTCGAAAATAAGCTTTTCTTGAACTGGTTTACTCGATTAACCCGAGTTAATTCGAAATTTTCCACAAAACCGTGTAGACACAGGTGAGCCAACTTATAACGAGCCGTGTCATCAGAATCTGCTCTATTTGTAAGTATTTTTATATTTTAAAATAAATACTCGTAACAAGCAATATGATCGTTATCAGGCTACAGTGACATATTTTAACAGCAGCTACACTGGTCGTAACCCGTAAGCTCCATTTCTCCAGTAACAGCCACCTATTATAGCGGCTACCATCTTGAATAATGACGTGTGAAGTCGCACATGTCAGACTGTCATTATAGGGTTAACTGTATTGTAATTTTCAAATTTGCGGCGTATATCAGAAAATGATAGGTCGGAAAATCTGTTTAATTAAACATGTTTTCCGACCTATCATTTTCTGATATACGCCGCAAATTTCAAAATTACAATGCGGTTAACCTATTTCTAATGCACTCCTTTACTACTGGCGTAGGAATACATATTGAAATAATTTGCGACCGTTTATCAACAATGATATACCTGTAATGTATGACAATCAGCCAGTCAGATTTTGTGATATGTATAGAGTGCATTAGAAACTAGCTCCCCATCTCCGACTATGACCGGAGAAATGGGACTTACACCTTTGTGGTATTTCTAGTCACTCTACCTCATGATATGTGACTGGAGAATTGATGTTATCGTAGTTGTGACCAGACTAGTTGCGAAGGTAACTCTTGCTATCTACTCCCGTACCGTCCGCAGGTAGCCTACGGACGGTACATGAGTATATTGCAAGAGTTACCGTTCGCAACTGTGGTCAGTCTAGCTCATTGGGCCCGTTTCATCACTAAACTTCGTACTACAAAAATGTTCGTACGAAGATTTCTATAAAGTCTCTTCAGACATTAGCGTGGTTCATTAATGCTACCATTTTCCACATAAATGTAGGTGTCATTAAAGAATTCCCAAAAATCGGCTGCAATACGTCCCAGATATATAGGACGACAACGTCCTATAAATATTATTTCAGCAGACGACACAAAGCGCTAGATATCTGAGTTTTTCTACAATCACTCACAAAATATACAATGAACAATCTTCCAATGAGTAAAATGTCAAACTGATGCACTGCCATTATTAGAAGTACATTTGATACAGGTAAAAGTATTAGAGAGTGGTGACAATACACTGATAACTGCTTACAAGTCACTGGAATCAATACAGTATGTATGGTAATACATGTATATATTTACAGCTTTATGTATTGTTCTTACTGTTACACAGTCTTTACTGAATTCTCATGTTGCACCAAATTTTATTCATGTTTGCAAACGCAATAAGAGGTAAAACTGGCCGATGGCTTGTACATGGCACCTCTGGCCGACATGGCAACTCAATGCACTGTATGGGATATAGTAAGAACAAAATGTTCACATGTATGTTATGCATAAATTCCGTCACATTTACGAAGCAATTATGCATGAATCATTGGATGATCAGGGGCCACACGGGTCCTTAAGATCAATGCTGCTTTTATCAATGAACATTTTCTTCTTACTGCTATGCTTTTATTTCGCCGTTGTCAGCTAAGAGGGACAGCATTCTGCTATGCTTTTATTTCGCGATGCTTTTATTTCGCGGTTGTCAGCTAAGAGGGACAGCATTCTGCTATGCTTTTATTTCGCGATGCTTTTATTTCGCGGTTGTCAGCTAAGAGGGACATCATTCTGCTATGCTTTTATTTCGCGGTTGTCAGCTAAGAGGGACAGCATTCTACTATGCTTTTAGTTCGCGGTTGTCAGCTAAGAGGGATAGCATTCTGCTATGCTTTGATTTCGCGGTTGTCAGCTAAGAGGGACAGCATTCTGCTATGCTTTTATTTCGCGGTTGTCAGCTAAGAGGGACAGCATTGTGCAGAATGCTGTCCCTCTTAGCTGACAACCGCGAAATAAAAGCATAGCAGAATTATACCGCGGTACAGTAACAACATACAACGGTGCAGTCTCTGATCAGACTGCGCGGTCGACACCAGTCGTATATACCATAAGGCTCATTTATCACGTGACAGTCGCGGACAGCTGCACGTTTTACGCGTTATAGGCAATACACTGCGCAATAAGTTGTACCATATCGTATTCCACAGCCAACGGTATAGATTTGCGGATTTGCAGTTACATTTCGCACACTAAATATAGAAATAATCTGCAGGACGTTGACGTTCATACCTCACTGTATTGTTATTGAGAGAAACATCTACAAATGAAACAAACTTATTATCATAAACTGCTTAGGTCACACTCCAAGAAGTAGAAAGTTAACAAAGAACGCGTTAAACCTAATTTTGGAAATCCTACTCCATCATCACTGTTATGTAATGTTATGTAATGTAATTTATTTAAAGGCTATGTACTCACATCTAAGTCAGGGATGTCAGCTAAAGGTTTCATGTAATTGAGCTAGTCGTACTACATGTTCTCACGCCCGTCATATATAATTTAGCTTTCCTCCGATCGCAATAAGGTTATATTTATATCTTAGCCGCCATGACAAAAATATGCCTATTGTTGTTTCCACGAGATAGCACCAGTAGCCGATTTCACCAACATTGCAAAGTATACTTATCTAGCAAAGTATACTTTGAGGGAGTAATCATTTATTTTCCCCGGAATGCATTATTTCATATAGAACTAACGACTGCATATATTTGATGATTAAAACTATGCAGAATTATTATGCTGAATGTATTACATTATCACAGGCAAAATGGCTGTGATAATGTAATAAATTCAGTATAATAAAAAATTATAAATTTATCCTAACATTGAAAATTTCTCTCTCAAAGTATACTTTGCTAGATAAGTGTACTTTGCAATGTTGGTGAAATAGGCTACAGATGGGATACTTTTAACCCAGTCACTGTGCATCCTGACAAAGCATTACCACTGGTCGACTAAAGCCACTAAACTCTACATTTAACTCAACTTCACATACATAAATAATATATGCCTACATATATTAATAAACAAAATGACCACATTTGACCGGAATAGTATTCATGAGGAATCAATGCCCAGACCACAAAATCTCTTTCATTTGGATGTTATGCTATTTCCAATAAAGCGGCGGCCATCTTGGATGATAAAAATGACAAGCGTGATAGATTCCACAATCAGTGGATTGTATTAGATATACTGTCTAGCTATTATGATGTAATGAAAAAATGCAAATAAGTGATTAGGAGAACTTTGCCAGCTCTTGTGAAAATATGCCGTCTGCCCCTGGATTATATTGGTATTTTGCGGAACGGAACCAGTCAGAGGGTTCACCACAGGGTAGGGTTATGGTTTTGGCTGGGGTTAGGGTTGGGGTTATTTAACGCTAACCCTAACCCTAAACCTAACCATAAGCCTACCCTGTGTTGTACCTCTTAACTGGTTCTGTTCCGTTCCGTAAAATACCAACAACCGTGTACAACAAATGTTTACTTGATGGCATGGTTACTTCCGTGGTGTAAATCCGTGTACAGTAGAATCCCGCTAAACCGACCACCCTGTAATTGATGTCATTGTAGTTCATGATTGTACATGACAAAAAGTGTTCATGGAGTGCTTAATTACAATGGAGCCTCGCTAAACCGGCCACCCTGTGATTGATGTCATTGTCTGTTCATGATTGTACATGACAAAAAGTGTTCATGCAGTGCTTAATTACAATGGAGCCTCGCTAAACCGGACACCCTGTGGACCTCACAGTGTGTCCGGTTTGGAGAGGTTTCACTGTATAATAAATAAAAGATGTGTCACTGTTGGAGTGATAATTTTACATGTAACATAGTATGATCAGTTCACAACAAAAATGAAATGTATACAGGACATCATGGAATCCTCTCATAGACTTAGAGGTTCCACCATATTTAAAAAAAAAATTGTTATATTGTTTAGAAAAAAATTCAGGATTCTCGCATAGTAACCGCCTTAACCCTTTGAACCCGAACTCCCGCTACATCGGTTTATGCAAAAAGGTCAGATCCAGATGAGCCGGCTCGTAACGAGCCGTCTCATCAGGATCTGCATTTTTTGAAAGTAATTTTAATATTTTTGAGAACAAAAACACCCCCTTTTCATAAATGGACGAATCTGAAAATCATTTTGTGACCATTGGATTGGTCGGAACATTAGCATATCACAGTCCATTCCAGTTCCTTAGGGTTGAAAGGGTTAAAGAGGTTCCAAATATTGTTTTCATAAAATTCTACATTGGTTAGACATACATTCAGGAAAGTCTGATAAGCATCATACAAATACACAAGTCTCCGTCATGCCAATTTGGAATGTGCTATACTTCTATGAATTCGTATAGTTGCCATGATCAAGGTGTGGGATCTCGTGGTTTCTGAACCCGATTTTCCGACGTGACGTAATCTGTGACGTCATTTTACAAAATCTTCCTAGCAAACGGAATGATTTTGAATATATGTAGCGCACCAAATACGATGGCATATGCTTTTTATGGGTGCTCTGAAAGTTAATTACAAGAATTTAATATGTTTCAAAAAGAATCGAGTACCGTTTATTTCTTACATTCATGTGCTCTGGTTTTTATTTACATTTACGGTAACCGATTCTTCGTCAAAACTACAGAATTATGAGATTGAAGATCCAGATCAGCCTGTGCATCCGCACAGTCTGATCAGGATCTGCACTGTTCGTCATTGCATCAATGAAACACGCGCCATGCTAGAGGAGTGTGCTATTTGATCGTGAGATGCGCTGGTCACAGTAAGCCCCGTTTCTCCAGTCACAGCCTCCAATGATAAAGATCCGCTCTGCTAACAAATGAAAAATTGTCCCTTTTCCATGGAATAATACTATAATAGATTTTTTAAAAAACAAATTTTATTTGTTGACCGATTTACAAAATCTAACTTGCTTTTCTTAGTTATTTCATTTCCAAGCTATCTAGCCAGGTTTCAGAGTCAATTTAAAAACTAAATATATACTTTTTGATCTTCCTGGTCCTCCTCCTCCTTTTGCCCCATGTTAAATTCCCATGTTAAATCTTTTTTTCGCAATAAAATCAATATTTGATGGAATTTCATCAAACAATTCTTTTTTTGGGAGGGTAACTTTTTTGTTATTGATGAAAAAGTACTTACTTTTAAATATATTTTAGATTTAATGTGTTTAATAGCCAACAGTTCGTCGGCAGCAAAAGGTGGAACGGACAGTAGTCACAAAACCTCAAAAAAGTCATAAGCCCCATTTTTCCAGTCACATTCACACATAATCAAGATCTAAGGTCCCTTTTTCCCGCTGATGGACCATGTATATGCTATTTCCAGTGCATATCTCTAGAGTAGTGAGTTCCGGTAATATCGTACAATCCGTAGATACAACGAAATCGTCATTGTATGCGTCTGTCTATACGACCAATCTAAGCATTGCATAGCGATTGGAAATTGCGTATCAAAGCCAGTACGGAGTCCCGCAGGGGACGTAGAATTATTTTTTTATGAATTCGTTCCCACGAAATAACAATTCGTTCCCACGAAATAACAATTCGTTCCCACGAAATAACAATTCGTTCCCTCAATTTAACAATTCGTTCCCACGAATTAACAATTCGTTCCCTCAATTTAACAATTCGTTCCCAATTGTTAATTCGTGGGAACGAATTGTTAATTCGAGGGAACGAATTGTTAAATTGAGTGAACGAATTGTTATTTCGTGGGAACGAATTAATAAAAAACATCCATGTCCCCTGCGTGGCTACGTATCTATGCGATCAATCTAAGCATTACATACATATTGGAAACTGCGTATCCAACCAGTGAACTGTTTTACATACTTGTGCGTGGTAAATCAAGTGGTGTTCATAGCTGTGTGTGGTTAAATAAGTGTTTGTCCAAGTTTGTCCATGCCGTGATTATGGGTGGTAAAATAAATGTCATCCATAGTTGTGCGTGGTAAAACAAGGGATATCCATAGCTGTGCGTGGTAAAACTAGTGTTGTCCATAGTTGTGTGTGGTAAAATAAATTTTAACCATAGTTGTGCGTGGTAAAACAAGTTTGTCCATGGTTATGGGCGGTAAAGTAAAATGTTATCTATGTGTGCATGTGAAACAAGTTTGTCCATGTTCCTGGGATGGTAAAAAATAATGTTATCCTGTTGTAAATGGTAAATGACAAGGGATGTCCATAGTTGTGCATGGTGAAACAAGTTTGTCCATGGTTATGGGTGGTAAAATAATGTTATCCATAGTTGTACATGATGAAACAAGTTTGTCCATGGTTATGGGTGGTAAAATAATGTTATCCATAGTTGTACATGGTGAAACAAGTTTGTCCATGGTTATGGGTGGTAAAATAATGTTATCCATAGTTGTACATGGTGAAACAAGGGATGTCCATAGTTGTGCATGGTGAAACAAGTTTGTCCATGGTTATGGGTGGTAAAATAATGTTATCCATCATGGTTGTTTGTCATCAGGGATGACATAGTTTGTCCATGGTTATGGGTGGTAAAATAATGTTATCCATAGTTGTACATGGTGAACAATGTCCATTAGTTGACATGGTGAAACAAGTTTGTCCATGGTTATAAAGGGTGGAAAATAATGTTATAAGTTGTTACCTATGTACATGGTCCAACAAGGGATGTCCATAGTTGTGCATGGTGAAACAAGGGATGTCCATAGTTGTGCATGGTGAAACAAGTTTGTCCATGGTTATGGGTGGTAAAATAATGTTATCGATAGTTGTACATGGTGAAACAAGGGATGTCCATAGTTGTGCATGGTGAAACAAGTTTGTCCGTGGTTATGGGTGGTAAAATAAATGTTATCAATAGTTGTACGTGGTAAAACAAGGGATGTCCTTAGCTGTGCGTGGTAAAACTAGTGTTGTCCATAGTTATGCGTGGTAAAACTAGTGTTGTCTATAGTGATGTGTGTCAAGACAAGTTTTGTCCATATAATGATGTAGTTGTGCTTGGTAAAAACTAGTGTTCCCCATAGTTATGAGTGGTAAAACTAGTGTTGTTCATAGTTGTGTGTGGTAAAACTAGTGTTATCCATAGTGTTATGAATGGCATAGTTATGAATGGCAACAATAGTGTTATCCATAGTTATGAGTGGAAAAAATAGTGTTATCCATAGTTTTGCGCGGTAAAACAAATGTTATCCATAGTTGTACGTGGTAAAACAAGGGATGTCCATAGTCGTGCATGGTGAAACAAGTTTGTCCATAGTTATGTGTGGTAAAATAAATGTTGTCCATAGTTGTGCGTGGTAAAACAAGTGTTGTCCATATATTTTTTGTAAGAGTTTCTCAAATCACCTATAATTTCTGTTTGCCTTCAGCTAATATCTTCATATTGCACAAATGCATTACTTAGTAACGATACATCCTTCCACATTAGTACAATTACCCTCGCTACTGGTCGTACGTTCGTCCGTCTATCTGTTTATTTATTTGAAAGTTTTTGTCAGAGTTTCTCAAATAAAGGCCCTAAGTGCGTCGACTTACCACATTTTCTAGTTATATAGTTGTGCGTGGTAAAGCTAGTATTGTCCACATTTATGGGTGGTAAACCTAATGTTGTCCATAGTTGTGGGTTGTAATAAAAGTGGTATCCATAGTTACGCGTGGTAAAACTAATGTTGTTCATAGTTGTTCGTATGTGTGCGCGGTACATGTAAGACAAGTGTTGTCCATATATGTAGTTATCCGTGGTTAAACAAGGGTTGCCCATAGTTGTGTGTGGTAAGCCAAGTGTTGTTCATAACAGTGCGTGGTAAACCATAATTATATTGTATTTCTGTTAGCGTTTTAAACACGATCAGTCTATTGCGGAGCCCCGCAGTAATTTGTTCCCACGAAATAACAATTCGTTCCCTCAATTTAACAATTCGTTCCCACGAATTAACAATTCGTTCCCACGATAATACAATTTGTTCCCACGAATTAACAATTCGTTCCCGTGGGAACGAATTGTCATTTCGTGGGAACGAATTGTTAATTCGAGGTGACGAATTGTTAATTCGTGGGAACGAATAGTTAATTCGAGGGAAACAATTGTTAAATTGAGGAAACGAGTTATTTCGTGGGAACGAATTAATAAAACAAAGAATTATACATCCCCTGCGGGGCTCCGTACTATCACACTATGCTATGCTGGTATGGATGAATTGAATCTGCACTGGTTGTTGAATAATCTACAATTGTAATGCCTTTGAAGTTGCTATACCTGTCTGTTGTCAGACACTAGCAGATCCAAGCTGTGCTATAACTATTACCTTCAAGTTGATATAATTACATTACATGTGAGGGTGATTTGAAAAATAAGGCGTCTGGTATTCGCCACCAGTGTAGTCCCAGATAGGCAGCATTCATTAACCCTTTCAACCCTAAGGAACTGGAATGGACTGTGATATGCTAATGTTCCGACCAATCCAATGGTCACAAAATCATTTTCAGATTCGTCCATTTATGAAAAGGGTGTGTTTTTGTTCTAAGAAATATGAAAATTACTTTCAAAAAGTGCAGATCCTGATGAGACGGCTCGTTACGAGCCGGCTCATCTGGATCTACACTGTTTGCATAAATCGTTATAGCGGGCTTTCGGGTTCAAAGAGGGTTAATGGCATTACTTTCGGACACGTAGTCCAAAGGTAGATGGACATTTAGTGGTGAAAGGGTTAAGGTCAATCCCCCCTCCCCTGATATACATTAGAACTTCTCTAAACCGGACATCCAGGGGACCCCACTGTGTTCAATTCACCCGCCACCCCGGGTGGACATTAGAACCCCTCTAAACCGGCGGACACTTATGGGACCCGTTGTGTTCAATTTAGATGGGTTTCACTGTAATTTATTTCGTACACGTATCTGCTCACGATTGAAAATGACAAACACTGTTCATGGAGTGCTTGATTACCGTGGAACATCTCTAAACCGGACACCCTGGGGACCTCCCACTGTACTGGGGACCTCCCACTGTACTGGGTACCTCCCACTGTACTGGGGACCTCCCAGGGTGTCCGGATTAGAGAGGTTCCACGTTATCACGTTATAAAACACATGTTAGGTCATATGAACTTAATCTGTTAAATGACACAGACTGAGGTAACTGACCTGGTTAAATTGGCGCGTCAATTCGTCCATTTTGGCTGTGATAATGTAATACATTCAGTATAATAATTCTACATACTTTTAATCATCAACTATTTGCAGTTGTTAGTTCTATATGACATAAAGCATTGCGTGAAAAATAATTTCGTGATTACTCCCTCACAGTATACTTTGCTAGAAAAGTATACTTTGCAATGTTGGTGAAATCGGCTACAGGTCTCGATTGTGGTTTTTATGAGGGAAGTGCACAATAATTACCTGGTTTTAAGAAAAACTACGATTGCCGTTGGTGCTGTATTCTTCAACACCGATGACCTCAGACCTACTCTCTGTTCCACGTTTTGCTGCCGGTTTAAGGAATTAGTTTGTATTTGGCTGGCCATACTTTATATGTTCGTGCATTCACATTACATATTTATGTAAGAACTCCACATCTACATGTACGCTGATCTCTTGGACTTAGGACCCATTTCCCATACTGTCTCACTATTATACAACACGCAGCTAACTGACCTAGTTCCAGGAGAGTGCTTTGATCAGGTCACCGACAGCTAATATAATCAACTCGGCTTTTACTTTCATTTCAATATATAAGACATGTAACATTATGTTATATTATATGTAGTGAAGCTTTACTGTTATATTTATTAAACTAATTTACTGATTTCATAAGAAACGAGGCATAGCCTCGTTTCTTATGAAATCAGTTAACGAGTTTAATAAATTTATTTATTGCAATTGCATAAGATCAACGTCTTACATTGAAGCTGTGCTGATCAAGTGTTTTCTGTAGCGGTCTTATTTACACATTTATTTCATGTATTATGAGGTTTAAATAGAGGATCTTACATGAGTGATGATTTAATATGATATATATTAAACGAGTTTTAAACTGATTTCATAAGAAACGAGGCTATGCCGAGGTTTCATGACATCAGTCAACAAGTTTAATAAATATCATATTAAATCAGCACAGATGTTAAGATTTTATTTATTGCATAAGCACATCATAAAATGTTGAAGCTACATTGATTACCTGTTTTGTTTTTGTAGCGGGCTCATTTGCATATTTATTACACTAGTGTAGTATGATATTTATTACACTGTGTTATTAAACGGTGGAAGCCCTTTTTATGCAATAAACTATTTTGCGCAATATTATTATTTTATCGTTTCACTATGTTTGGCTAGTGTGACAGTGAATGGAGTTTAACTATGCAGACCCGTACGCAGAGGGGGTGCGACGGGTGCGTACGCACCCCCCTTAACCCGTTCAACACCACATGCCTGTATTATTGGCAAAAAGTGTAGATCCAGATGAGCCGGCTCGTGACGAGCCGTCTCATCAGGATCTGCACTTTTTGCAACTAATTTTCATAATTTTGAGAACCAAAACACCTCATGTTCATAAATGGACTGGTCTGAAAATCATTTTGTGATGATTGGAATGGGTTAACATATCAAAATCCATTCCAGTTATTTAGGGGTGAAATGGTTAATCTGCCGAGGTCTGTCCGTGAATGTGCAAAAAAAACAATGTTTAGCCATTCGCGCCGTCGATAACGCACCCCCCCCCCCCCCCCCCCCCCCCCCCCCCCCCCCCCCCCCCCCCCCCCCCCCCCCCCCCCCCCCCCCCCCCCCCCCCCCCTCCTAAGTTAATTCCTGCGTACGGGCCTGCTCTGTGCGGTCCGATGCTAGTAACACGAACATTTGGGGTATCGGGTTGTATAGGGTCAACCAAGATAGCGTCGGTGTAATTCATGGTGTATTGTTGTACCCCCAATATCAAGGTGTACAAGTTAACCATACACTAGATGGCTAGTTTCTATTCTACTTTATACGCCCGTCTGTGAAATAAACTAGACGCATTATGTATTATCAGGTAACCTGCCCTGTATTGACCGAATACGTACTGACTGATAACACATTGTTGTATCAGACATTGACCGGATATAAACATCCGGGTTACAACCTTGTGAAAACTGACGTTCCATTGGTCGGATGACGTCACGTGACGTTACCGAATGACTTAAGTGTAATGACGCAACGTAAACAAGTCCGCGTTCTGCCCATATACAACGACGTCATCTGTGGTCATTTTAGAGCGTCAAACGTTACCTGATAAACAGAATACCAGGCTACTGTCTTTTCAAGTTTATCACACAAGGCTAGGAAACGCGTAGGAATTCCGAGGCTTAGGAAACGCGTAGGAATTCCGAGGCAAGCCTCGGAATTCCTACGCGTTTCCTAGTCTTGCCTGATAAACTTGAAAAAACACTAGACTGGTATTCTCTAGTTCACGTTTTACGGTTTTACGGGGGGATGGGGAAGGGCGCAACATGTGGTCGCGATAACACAATTTGTATATTTGACGGATCTTAACTAAATTCAGTATGCATGTTTATCATATTGTGTTTCAACCCTTTCCGCTGAGATGTGTCACCGTGGCAACCAGTTTTAAGTTTCAAATTCTCTATCGTTGCCCACGCTATAACTCAGGTTCTACACGACGTACCGAATGCCAATGCCTGTTTATCACGGGAAGAGGATGAGCCACTGCAGTTGCTTTTCACTGAGTTACCTCATCGTGTTTAGTGTTTACTGACAATGCATTGACAGTTCGGTAATTTTGCCAGTTTTCGTTTTCCATTTATAGCTACCATTACATACTCATTACGGTTTCCTAAAGAGCCATTCAACATATAGCATGACTTCCTATTAAGCCTATTAAACAACAACGTTAATCATGTAAAAACATTATTAAAATTATGCGTACATTTGCATAAATTAAGACATTTTAATAAATGAAAACAGTTTTTAACATGTAGTAGAGCTGTTTCATGTTCTAGTTTCTCTTGAGATACTGACACGTTTTAAAAATGCCACAGATGGTAAGATGTTATTCATTCACCCATAACAGATGTTTTCTACGGAGCCCCGCAGGGGACATGGATTTTTTTTATTGATTCGTTCCCACGAAATAACAATTCGTTCCCTCAATTTCACAATTCGGTCCCACGAAATAACAATTCGTTCCCTCGAATTAACAATTCGATCCTACAAAATGACACTTCGTTCCATCAATTAGCCATTCGTTCGCTCGAATTAACAATTCGTTCCCACGATATAACAATTCGTTCCCCGTGGGAACGAATTGTTAAATTGACGGGACGAATTGCTAGTTCGTGGGAACGAATTGTTAAATTGAGCGAACGAATTGTTATTTCGTAGGAACGAATTAATAAAAAAAAGAATTCTATGTCCCCTGCGGGGCTCCGTAGTTTTCAAAACATGTTATTATAAGTATAAATAGCGATTCATTATCTATGCAAATAACCCGGAACTGATACATCAAAGTCACGTGGTACACTGTGGTCACATGGATGCTCACATAGGGGTGTCTATTAACATGTCTACCTCCTTGTTGCGTTTTTAAATCGGTTCAGTATAGAAATGGAAATCCGACTATAATTTATTTATAATTTATACACATAAATCTCCTTTTTGTTATATTAAAGGCGGAGCGTTATGCTGTTTAGTACCTTGTAGAATAGGACGATCATCAAACTTGGAATCGATCAATCAAACATACCGGTAATATTAAATTGTGACTGGGGTAATGGCGCAAATGATGTTTGCGACCGGTGTAGACCCGGGTTAGACTGCGCATGTGTCCAGGTCTGCACTGTTTGCCATTCAGTCAATGAAACACCCACCGTGCTTCCAACAAACCGGGGCGCCAAGTAGGTCCGAGGTCTGACTATGTGGATGTCTTCATCAAAACCATTCTACATTTTATCAAAATTAAATTATCGTTCATGTGAGATTTTGTAAGGTTTAATCAGCGTGTAGGGTCAACGACATCGTTTTGTGTTTACACGTAAGTCTTATGTAAATACATGTTAGAGCATTTGAAAATTCAAAATGGCCGCCATAACAAATATGTCCGATATACGATGAAGAAGCTACACTACATCAGACTTGTAACTGATGAGACAGATTTATGACAAATTGCACAAACCCATTTATGTAAAAGTCACAATTTTGAAAAACAAACAAACATCTATCCAAATCCCAAATTGAATGTCATTATCAACCTTTATAGGTCGGCCACCACCACTGACCATTTGTTCCACATGTGGGCATTTTTTCTAGTTTCCTGTTCTGAGTGGATGTTATAAGACCTATGTTTCCGTAATCTACACCCATTCTGCCCTGAATATATACTGATTATATAAGTAGGGTAATTTCCAATAACCTCCGAAGGGAAGCACATTTAATACACATTGTTTGAAAGTAACTCTTTTTATTAAATTTTCGACCACATGGTCGAAAATTTAATAAAAAGAGTTACTTTCAAACAATGTATATAAGTATAATTAGTGGTAAAGGTACGTGCCCACTCCGTAGGCACAACATGTTCTCTATCAGAGACATCATCTGATACATTTTCTGGCAAAATAAACGTTCATTCACATTACCCCACATATTGATTGGCTATTATACATTTTATATCAAACGTAAATTTGCACACTGATATCAGGGGCGATAACCGTGTTTCCTTAAAATGTTACCGGACATTACTATTTATTCTCTGTATTTATTTTTTGATGTGCAATACTCATACTTTATAATCTGTCGACAATATTATTTGTTCCGATGACGCATTTAATTAGTATAAATAATTAAAACATATCATGCCTTATTTGCATATGAAAATAGCCTGATACCACCGCGAGTCACTATCAGTAAAATAAAGATTACTAACTGATTATATCTGTATAGCGGGCACTTGTAATTGTTAGAACTGGTGGCATAGTGACACAATTATACACTTATTTAATTCCTATAAAGAACAGTTTGTGACTACTGAGTGGGCATGTACCTTTAAAACCCATACGCACCATAACTCCCGTTAATACCGCGTATACAAATGTACATTATAAATATTGTATATCTGTTCGTCATGCAAGGAAGAGTACGTTATTGAATTTCTAAATATTCATCAATTTAGTTTGCTTCAATTATCGTGGCATGGTACACTATACGACAAAATATACTTTACGACGCTTTCGTCGCCCATACCAGTGTTCAGTGTTGCCCTACGACGAAGTTGAAATGACCAGGGACTACACGGTTCGCCAATAGTATGGAGCTAGCGAACATCGAACAGAGCTCCAGATAAGCTTTGTGTCTAAAGCGTACTATACCCCCTGATTTCAAATTAATTGCGTATTTTACTTTTACAATTGGATTATTGATTTTCTTCATTACTAAATAGGGAACAAAGGATACAAAAAATATAAAATATTTAAACGTTCACTTATTTGAGCTGCAAAAAGCAAATTGCAGCCCAACTAAGTAAATTTTCGACTTTATGACAGTATTTTCACTACTCAATTTGAAAATCATTGCTGTGCGTACTTTGTACTCCCACCTTTGATCACCAATGCGTATTCAGTTAAGATAATTGCGTAAAATACGCCAATACGCACCTTATTTGGAGCTCTGATCGAAGGTGAACATCGATGTTCTCTGACTGTATGTATTAGATTTGTTAATCCGCGTGTTACAAATTATTCTTGTAGAAATCAACACAAAAATTGCCGAATTTTATTTTTTTTTAACGAAAATGAGTTACGGCGTGGTATGTACATCTTTGTAATGCGATGACCTACAGTGGGGTCAGCATGTAAGTGCACACACGAACGAACATGACAGGTTGGTTCCAACCTGTCGTGTTCGTTCGTGTGTACACTTACACGCTGACCCCACTGTAGATAAAATGTACTTTTACGATGTTTATCCACATTCGATTGGATATCCCCTCGCCCCACCCGATTCCACCATTAGATGGTCCAAATTGGCTCACTCTGCTACCTTCGTATTCAGGTTCACAACCACCATTGAATTGTCCGATATAAACTAACCAATGACCACACAGTTTGCTATTCTGTACTACTTTAATTTTTCGTATTGATGTTATGGAACATATCTTCCCATTTATCCCGTCAACACAGTGCGTATGTGCCGTGAAACACGGTGCCGTGAAACATTTTTCATATCCTGTCAATACTACCTAATCACTGCGTATGAATATGTGCGGTGGCTGGGTTATTTTTATTGCATTTTGAAGCTATTTGTAGATGTTGACGGGATAAATAGAATAGTAGGTTAGTGCCGTGAATGGGAAAAAATATCTGGCGCGGCACGGAAACGGGATGTGCTCGGCAGAGCCTCGCCCATCCCGTTTCCTAAGCCTTGCCAGATATTTCCCATTCACGGCACTAACCTACTATTCTCTATACATGCACCCATTCTAATCTTGATATTCACTAATTTAAAGATATGTTTACTTATTGTTAAGAAAGATAAATTCAATCTCCTGTGACCACCCTGGTGGTGGCGCAAACAGTCAGCGGCTGGAATTGAAACCGCCTCACATGTTCCGACTTACAAAATAATCCCAAACCATATGCTTGAAACTGATGTAAATTATATATTAACATGGCTATGCAGTAGATTAGTACATCAATCAGTGACCGGTTTCTGTAAATAAACAAAGAGTGCCCATGGTATAACAAATCTGGAGTGTTTTTTTAACGTACTATTTTTGACTAAATGATTCTGCCTTTAACCGGAAGTGATGCTAGCAGTGCTGTTGGCATGCATACCTAGATACAGATTGCGCTCTGTTTTATAGGGCGCAAAAAGAACAAGCGCATCAGACGAATTAATTCAGAATTGTTTGCTGTAATAAATTGCTGTCTTATTTCTAGTATGGAAATACCCGATTATAATAGTATATGCGACCAAGTTGCACCCGCCGAACGGCGGAATAGGAGAGAAGTTCAATCATATGTGCTTTATTAGATGAATACAGGTTAGTATGACATGCTTTTATTGATAACGATAAATACATACATATATAATACATAAATACTTTCATTGTAAATGGTTTGGTGTAAATGTAAATAAATTAAAAAAATTCCCAAAAGCCCGTACATATGGCAAGCCAACTGCACAATAATTCCTTAAACCTTGGTTTGGAGCTTAAACCCTGGTTTAGGCTCCTCAAACCATACGTACACACATGAATCTGTACTGACCGCAAATGTATGAAGGTCCCCTTTGTCCGTACAGTGACCTAGATATAAGATCACAGCCTTGGGCGATCTACGCATGACATAAAATATTGATATCCAATGTTCCTAGGCGTTTGATGTATCACGAACAACAGCTATAATTATTGACATTAAATCGAAGTAGTGAAAGCACTGACACACATGAAGGTACCCAATTGAAAGTGAAGGGGGGCAGTGGAATAAGGGGGCTAACTCCGTGTAACCTGCATAAGATTACAGGACAGGAGTGTGCTATTTGATCAGGAGATACACTGGTCACAAATCCCATAAACCCAAATTCGCCTGTCACGGGCACATTGCAGGTTAGCTTACAAGGTGCATGATCACGTGGTTACAACAACAACAACGTCGCCCACTCCAAAGTAAGTATTATTTGATATTTTCCTTAATATGCAACGGATTTTGATGAAATATGGCGCAGCAAACGCACCTTCATTAGCTGCATTTGGTGGTCCAGGGAGTTTGGCACAGCCAAAATGGCTGTGATAATGTAATAAATTCAGTATAAAAATTAATAATTTTATCCTTAAATTGAAAATTTCTCCCTCAAAGTGTACTTAGCAAGATAAGTATGCTTTGCAATTTTGGTGAACTAGGCTACTGGAATGGGCTCTTCACAGACCAACTTCTACCCAAATGACCTGTTCGCAAGCTAGCGTGTTACCGAATGCCCTGTTTGCAATCTGGCTTGTACACAAATGGTGTATTTCAAAGCTAACGTGTACACAAATGGTGTATTTCAAAGCTAACGTGTACACAAATGGTGTACTAACGTGTACACAAATGGTGTACTAACGTGTACACAAATGGTGTATTTCAAAGCTAACGTGTACACAAATGGTGTACTAACGTGTACACAAATGGTGTACTAACGTGTACACAAATGGTGTGCTAACGTGTACACAAACGTGTACACAAATGGTGTACTAACGCGTACACAAATGGTGTACTAACGTGTACACAAATGGTGTATTTCAAAGCTAACGTGTACACAAATGGTGTACTAACGTGTATACAAATGGTGTACTAACGTGTATACAAATGGTGTACTAACGTGTACACAAATGGTGTATTTCAAAGCTAACGTGTACACAAATGGTGTACTAACGTGTACACAAATGGTGTACTAACGTGTACACAAATGGTGTATTTCAAAGCTAACGTGTACACAAATGGTGTATTTCAAAGCTAACGTGTACAAAATGTACACAAATGATGTATTTCGAAGCTAACGTGTACACAAATAGTGTATTTCAAAGCTAACGTGTACAAAATGTACACAAATGGTGTATTTCAAAGCTGACGTATACACAAATGATGTATTTCAAAGCTAACGTGTACACACATTGTGTGTTTCGAAGCTAACTTGAATGAGTGTCGAAATGGTGTGCTTTAAAATTAACGCGTACCGAAATGATGTGCTTTAACCCTTAGACTGCTGAGCACGAAAATTGTCGTCTGCTGATGCTTTATATTTTGCCTTCTTTCTCAATAAATACATGGTTGGACAGCACTTTAGAATGATTTCCACTGGAAATGATTCTAAAATGCTGTCAAATCGTGTTTTTGATGAGAAAAATCGAACATAAAAAATAAACAGCAGACGACAACATTTAATTCGGCAGTGTAAGGGTTAAAATTAACGTATAACTAAATAATGTATTTCAAAGCTAACGTGTACCCAAACTGCTTGTTTGCAAGCTAGCGTATATCAAAAGGGTGTGTTTGCAAGCTCACGTATGCCGAATGGTGTGTTTGCAAGTTGACTTGTACCCGTGTATTTTGTACACACACTATCTAGTTTCAAAATATATTGTACAACAAATTTCTTGCTTGCAAGCTCAATTGATACTAATTATAATATCTCCTACATATGTTTGGCATTTTTGCTTCAAATTATGACAAATGCAATGTGTTTACCTAATACAGCGTGTTTGCGACGTCAACATGTTTACTTAAATAATAATTTTCAATTACTGCACCAGTTGCGGTTTGAAAATACGTCAATGTTTTATCTACTCGACTGTAAAACTTGAAAGTTAAAAGACAAACACCGTTACGGTCCCATAGATAATCTGGCCGACATACATATGCTCGTCGGCTTTACAAACGCGCCTCATACATTTCATATGAACAACATCGTGATATACTACCAAACATTTCAGTAGCCGATTTCATCAAAATTGCAGAGTATACTTATCTAGCAAAGTATGCTTTGAGGGAGTAATCATTTATTTTTCCCGAAATGCATTTTTTTCATATAGAACTAACCGTTGCATATATTTGGTTATTAAAAGTATGCAGAATTATTATACAGAATTTATTACATTATCACAGCCAAAATGGCTGTGATAATGTAATAAATTCAGTATAATAAAAACAAAAAATATCCTAAAATTTAATATTTCTCCCTCAATTTATACTTTGCTAGATAAGTATACTTTGCCATGTTGGTGAAATAGGCTACAAGTTTGTCAACCTGAAATCGTGACATACGCTTATTGTTGGTTGCATACATGTACTCACCTGCTGTATAAACGCACCTCTATGGCTATCATCGACATTTCATATTGATGTAAGCTAAGGTGTATGATCACGTGGTACTAACAACAACAACAAGTACTGAAACTTCCAGAATCCATCTGATTCAAAGTACGTATTATTTTCTATTGTCCTTATCACGTAACGGATTTTGATGAAATATGGCGCAAATCGATTCTTCGCAAAAACGACATAAGGCTGTGATAATGTAAAATGTCAACATACTAATTCTGCATACATTTAATCATCAAATATATGCAGTCGTTAGTTCTATATGAAATAATGCATTTCGGAAAAAATAAATGATTACTATCCACTCAGAGAATACTTAGCTAGATAAGTATACTTTGCAATGTTGGTGAAATCGGCTACAGGTACCCATGAGTTAAAGACGTATACATTCAAACCTGTGAATAAAGGCCAGTCGTGGGAAGTGAAAAATCTGGTCTTTGTTCACAGGTGGTCTTCATTCACAGGGTCATTTATATAGTAAGTGTGCCATTGGGACAACAAAACTGTGGCCTTATCAGTCAGGGCCCGGTTGCTCAAAACCTCTGTTAGCTTAACAGACTGTTAAATCCTTAGCAATGCTAAGGATTTAACAGTCTGTTAAGCTAACAGAAGCTTTGAGCAACCGGGGCCCAGGTGATTGCTATTCGGAGGTGGTGTTTATCACAGGTTTGACTGTACTCGCAACATACCTCCAGTTAGTCCATACGTAATGATGAGGATCTCGACGTTCGGTGAGGTTATGGACACTATGAAGGCAGTCGTGGACAACAGGGCCCCGCCAATCGTCACCTGTCGGCAGCTGAACCTCTCCAGCAGTATGCTCACCATCGGTCCTGTAATGAGGGATTCATAGAATTTGATCAAATAAGATGGTGCATATTGTTGACATAGGCTGTTTATATCTATTTTATATAGAATCATGCGTACCATCGGGCCAGAAATGAGTGCTTTCTTATCACTTAATGCAGCACAAACTCCATCGAATTTGATCAAATAAGATGGTGCATATTGTTGATATAGGCTGTTTATATTTATATTATATAGAAGCATGCGTACCATCGGGCCAGAAATGAGTACTTTCTTATCACTGAATGCAGCACAAACTCAATATAATTTGATCAAATAAAATGGTACATTTTGTTGATGTAGGCTATTTGCATATACATGTATATCATCTAGCAGTATGCTCACTATCTGGCCAGAAACATGAGAAATAAAACGAGTGTGTGTAGTTGTGATGGGCTCCATTTTAATTTATCGCTGTGACTGGAGAAATGAGGCTTATGGGTTGTGTTACCAGGGTAGATCCAGATCAGCCTGTGCATCCGCACAGTCTGATCAGGATCGACACTGTTGCCATTCCATCAATGTAACACCCGTCAATGTGGATGTGACTTGAGAAATGGGGCTTATGGGTTTTGCGACCAGTGTAGATCCAGATCAGCCTGTGCATCCGCACAGTCTGATCAGGATCTACACTGTTCGCCATTCCATCAATGTCAAACTTCTAACAAGCAACATAGCTGGTTATCCAGCTACAGGAGTGTGTTATTTGATCAGAAGCTCCACTGGTCACAGATCCCATAAGCACCATTTCTCCAGTCACAGCCACATTTATCTTTAATGATAAATTCCACGAACAATATGCTGTGGTGCGGGCAACCTGATCATACCTACGAATTTCAGTTACTGCCGATCCTGATTTATTTTCACTGATGAAAAGTATTTTAGTTTGTACATGCCAGCGGTTTTCAACAGTAATATGTAGATCCATTACTTTTCAATTTAACCCTTACGCCGCTATCTTAATTCTTTTGTCGTCTGCTGTTTATTTTCTGTTTTACATTTTTATCACCAAAAACATGGAAATGATTCTGAAGTGCCGTCAAATCATGTGTTTTACTAAGAAATAAGGCAATATATAAAAGCAACAGCAGACGACAATGTTTGTGTGTAGCGGTCTAAGGGTTACGGTAACTCTCAAATCAAAATGGTATACACGGGTATGCCATATTTGCATGTTCAGTTGTCAAGTGAGTTAAAAAGAAAACAAGAATAGATGGCCGCAGCCCGCATGTCGCGCCCGCCGAGGCATTTGATAGTATTAAAAAAAGTTTAATGCAAGAAAAACCTTTAACCCGTACACATACTACCCATGTGAAGTTTGAAGTTAATCGGTGAAGCGGTTGCTGAGCCATAGTATACACAAATACCTTAACCAAATGTTCATACAAACTTTAAGGTAAATAAAGTAATTTGAGCTTGACATTGGGCACGGGGGCCGCACGGGTTTGGCATAGAATGAAAATATGGATGATAATAAACACACATGTGAAGTTTAAAGTTAATCGGTGAACGTACGTACGGACGGACGGACGGACGGACAAAAATGTGGACGTTCGGCACTCAAATAACTCTAATGGCATGATAATGTGTTTAATAGGTGGTTTTCGTGTTTGGCTGCCTCTTTTGTCGCCGTTTGTGATACATATTGCTATATTGTTGAGTGTTCGTATATAAATGTACCTGAAATGCAATTACACAGTCCCTCTCGATATGACATTCTAGGAAACTTTCAAAGATGTCCAGTTTCGAGGACTACTATATGGTTCGACAATGTCCAGCCGTGGGTAAACGTTTGCCGTTGCACGAGGGAACTGTTTGAACCCCAAGGCCGTAGTTCGCGGGTTCAAACACTTTCCGAGTGCCACGGCAACGTTTACCCACGGCTGGACATGATCGAACGTTATTGTTACATTTCAGTCCGAAAGATCGTGTAATTTGAGCATAAAGGCAGTACTTTCGGCACTTTTATTATCTGATCCATTCAAACAGCTGATTTAAACATACATATTCCGTGGCTGCAGAACACGTCGCGTGCCGGATCAATTTAAAAATTTCAGTGCGACCGTTGTGAACTTGTCTGGTGACGTAATGGCGTGTACTAGTAACGTCATGAGACACATGCATTACGTAGGTGTTGGCTTGACCCCGGAAAGAGCATTGTCTACAGCCATGGTAAAACAGCACGCGTTGTACGTTTGAACACGACTGTGAGCGGACAACGGCAACCATGTAACAAGGTCTGTTTCGTGTCATCTTGCCAACTGTTTACGGCTTATAACATGGCAAAAACAATATTTTTGTTCTCTAGTATTCTTTTTGCAAAATGTAAGAATGAACTTATTTTGTATGTGATATCCACATAGTCTATGGGGATGTAACATGGGTATTGATTTCTACTTTCAGAAATAGTGGACCGATTCTAAAAAAATAAATTTTGTTTTCTTAGATCATTTTCAAGTAAAGTCGCGTGATTTAAAAAATAAGAAATAGAAAGAAAGCTCATTCATATTTTTTTTATAAATTTAAAATTACCGAAAATAAATATTGTTTTTGCGTTGTTTATATAACCGTAACAGTTGGGTAGGTTTGTTGAAACAGACAGTAGGCTCAACGATATTAAAGGTACATGCCCACGCAGTAGGTTACACTGTACTACTACTTTTCATTTTCTGTCATGCCTTATATGAGCCATTTGTCTACCCACTAACGAGTTATTTTTAATTACGGCGCGTGTTAATTGGTGTTAAATCGCATTTTATATGCCGCGACCGGAAAGGGTATTTTCCGACCTCGTGCTATTTTTACCAACACGCGTCACGTGACACGGTCAATCATATCACATCTTTGACATGCGCAGTGAAGTATCGGAAGTTGAGAAGAAAAATCTCTGTTCGAGTCCAAATCTAAATATCCACGTAACTCTTTCCATTTAGTGATCTGGTCGCCAATATTAACCACTCTCTCTCTGTACTGCCTGTCCCTGACATTTCGCCTTTTTTTGGCCGACGCCGTTTCATACAATTTCCGTCCTGGACGTTTCGACATGTTGATATTCTTGTTTACATATTGGGAAGCCTACTGGCGCACGTAGTATACTGCGCATGCGCACCGCAAGCCGTGATGTGAAAGTCGTCGTCCCCGCACATTATCAAAATAGACTGTTACCGCCGCGCGTCGCTAACAGTAAATTGATAATTAATAAATGATTATATGTGTATAGCGGGCACTCGTAATTTTTAGAACTGGTGGAATAGTGACATAATTATACACTTATTTAATTCCTATAAAGAACATTTGGTGCCTACTGCGTGGGCATGTACCTTAGTATAGGTAAGTATTTGTAACTTACATGACCTGATTAGGCGAGCGTTAAGTAGGTATAGAGGTCTGATCTAGATAAAAACAAAGTAGGTATGTAACACTACCATTTGTAAATTGTGCGCCAATCTGTCACACTAGGCTAATGATAATTGACGCACCACGACAAAAAGGGGCTTATTATCCACTAGCCGATAGGCAAGAGGGGATATATCGTTACATGTAGTCCATGTACGTATGTGCGTGCGTGCGAGCTTACGTTAGTAACACCTTTAATGTTTCAACAACTTATGAACAACTTCACCGATTTTGATAATATTTGGCCACACTGTGTGTCTAGGATGGTGCTTTGCTTTGCATACGACCCACGTCCGATCGCCCAAGGTCAAGGTCATTGACGACGTATGCTCACCTTGTTTGTAAGACAATACATTTATTCAATAACTTGTATTATTTTCAAGGCTGCTAGCGAGGGGATTAGCTTAGTGATAACGATGCCCTTCATGGGTGTTGTCACCAGTTTATAATTCCAGCACAAAAATATTTACACAATTCCCTAACATTTGATTGGCCAGTAGCAAGTCTCTGTCCAAAATTTATATCCCAATAAACTCCCATGCCGAACTACTTTCCGTAATCGTGAGGCGCAGTTAAAATAATTCTTAAGAAAACGGAAAATGAACACATTTTCTTGATGAATTTATTTCAAATGCTGGAATTATAAGGAATAATGGCCTTTTTGTGGAATTTATCGGGGATATAAACTTGGAAAAGTCGCGGGAATACTGGACGAGGCCTTCCGGCCTTCGCCCAGTATTCCCGCGACTTTTCCAAGTTTATACCCCGATAAATTCCACAAAAAGGCCATTCATTCCTATAATATTTTCTGGCCATGCAGCCACATACGGATAGATGGTTTCATGCGTCAGACAGCGAACATTGTAGCCCCAGATACGACTCCGGTGTTGCGCAGTTTTGTCTGTGGCTCCATTGGTTGCAAACTCAAGAACTGAATGTTTATCATAGAGGACCATAATATGAGACACGCCATGTGATTTTGCACCTTCGGACATCAACGTAATTTCATGAAATACGTTTACAAAATTTACAATATTTTCCGTAAATGACCCCAGAAGTTGACAACACTGTCAGAGTACATGCGGAATTATATTCCGCATGTACTCTGAACATTTTGTCAACTTTTGACTTTATTTATGAAAACTATTGTAAATTTTGTAAACGTATTTAATGAAATTATTCGGATGTCCGAAGGTACAAAATCACATGGCGTGTCTCATATATGTAAGTATGCATATGATGCGTCCGAAAATCGTGTCACTAGAGTGACAATATCCATGTACCTTTATTGCCTAAGCTGAACTTTAGCAGTGTAATAACAGTGTAATAACACAGTTTAACCCGTTCTACCCTAAGGAACTGGAATGGACTGTGATATGCTAATGTTCCGACCAATCCAATGGTCACAAAATGATTTTCAGATTCGTCCATTTATGAACAGGGGGTGTTTTTGTTCTAAGAAATATGAAAATTACTTGCAAAAAGTGCAGATCCTGATGAGACGGCTCGTTACGAGCCGGCTCATCTGGATCTGCACTTTTTGCATAAACCGCTATAGCGGGATTTCGGGTTCAAAGGGTTAAATTTATTGCGTGAAATGGGCTCTCACAGTGTGATAACACAGTGTAATAGCAATGATAATACACTAGTGTAATAAATATGCAAATTTGTGCAGTATCTAGGAACGAAATACATGCCATAAATGGCTGATGTATGTTTTGGAAATGTTGGAAAAAATTACACCGATATCTGACTTGCAGTACACATGTGCGTACTATAGTTTATAGGATTATGTTGTCCTTGTTTTTTATGTATTGTTAGCTACATTGTATAATATGTGCTACTTTGAATTTTCCGTTCTTTGTCAAACGCCACAAGGATTGAAACTGGCTGATGGCTTGAACACACAAAGATGGCCGAGCCTGCCACTCCATGCGCCGTATAGAATACAGTAACTTCACACATAAGTTATACATATTGTATCTCCTCACATTTAGGAAACAATTATTGTTTAATCATATTATGATCAGGGGGTTCTTCCATGGGTCATTATTAATATTATTATTCTTATTTTTCTTCTTCTCCTTCTTCTTATTATTATTATTATTCAACTATATTTTGAAATAGAGAATTTACTATTCAAGCGCTAGCGATGAATTACACAACAATAATCTAAATTTGAGGTCTTCCAGCTTTTATGCAAATTAGCATATGTCGGTCGCATCACATATTTCGCAGGTTGAAGTTTTTAAAAACACGGGTATGCCATAAAAATAGGTCGCTTTTTCAGTGTAATAAATGTTTGCTTTTTTGCGCTAAATGTATGGTATTGCAACTGTTTCCGTATTCTAAGGGTGGGACGATTAACCGCCATATTCGATTATTCGCGATTCGTAACTCCATGATTCGGTGCACGAATACAATCTTCGGTTTCGGTTTCTGTTCTCAGAATAGTTATTGACCTTTTCGACATCCTATAAGCCGGTACCGGTACCAACCGGACCGGTACCATTTGCTAACTCTAAGAAGTAACTGTAATGCGTGGCTAACGCGAATATGGAGCGTGTACTTGACCTCATGTGGTGGTCAAGTAGTACTTGAAGCATATAAGTATTCACCATAGGAGATTGGCCATGCACCATGCATGCGGAATTACATATGAATGACTCACCATGTCTCAATGATTTATATATCCTTGTAAACTCGATAGAAGCCTTATTTTAGAGCATGTGTTTACCAAACGTGCTCACATCTTCATCTGAAATTCAAACACGCCGGTCGTAGCTAAAAATGGACAGCATCTTTAACCATAAAATGACCATGAATAGTAGTCCGGATCGTTTTCATATTTAGCCAGGGTGTCCGGTTTAGACAGGTTCCACTGTACATAGCTCGGGTATAAGAGCATTCCAAGACATATGTTGTGATTTGTAATCATGAACATGCATGTTCATTAGGGCTACGTAACAGTGACACCTACTATCATATGTCAACACAATGCGGTATATGGATGTCCGCTTTAGTGCGGTTCTACTGTTCACATAAAAAAGTCTCCAATGTGGAAGTCATATGTGACTGTCACTGGTGAGCTGGTGCTTATGGGATTTGTGACAAGTGTAGCTCCTGATCAAATACCACACCCATGTAGCCTGACAACGATATATACTGCTTGTTATTGGTTGCCCTAGTTTCTCGACCAATGAAAGCAGAGCATTTCGTCTCAATCAGTCGCATATTGCGACGCTATCGCCAATATCAATTAAAGTAATCATTAAATGTTCAATAACTCAGCAGCTATATTTAGAACCACAGCCCCCGCCTTGTTGACGTAATTTCCTGTGACGCGCAACATGTGTACGATCGATTCAGTGTCACACCGCCAATCACGTTATAGAATCGTTGTTTACAAATTGCAAATACAGGTTGGTCAGGGTTTTCACTGCTCGAAATTCAATAAGGAAATTGTCGCCTTGACTTACGGTGTCAAATTTCTGTCATCTGCTTGACGCGATAACTTGATAGCTAAGTCATCTTAACGCACGTTGTCGCCTTACATCCATTAATGTTTGCCCTAGTTTCTCGACCAAAGAAGGCACAATATTTCATCTCAATTAATCGCATATTACGACGCTTTCGCCAATATCTATTACATTCATCAATAATTCCAGCACAACAATATTTACACAATTCCCTAACATTTGATTGGTCCGTAGCAAGTCTCTGTACAGAATTTATATCCCAGTAAATTCCATGCCGAAGTACTTTCCGTAACCGTCAGGCGCAGTTAAAATAATTCTTAAGAAAACGGAAAATAAACACATTTTCTTGATTAATTTATTTCAAATGCTGGAATTATAAGGAATGAATGGCCTTTTTTGTTGAATTTATCGGGGATATAAACTTGGAAAAGTCGCGGAATGAAACAAATCGGGGACGAAAATCTCAAACAAACAAAAACCATAATAAACTTGGAAAAGTTTATACCCCGATAAATTCCACAAAAAGGCCATTCATTCCTATAATAAACGTGGAACGGTCGCGGGAATACTGGACGAGGCCTTCCGGCCTTCGTCCAGTATTCCCGCGACTTTTCCAAGTTTATACCCCGATAAATTCCACAAAAAGGCCATTCATTCCTATATTAAATTTATAATTCAGCCTACTTGCTAAGCCAATCGCTGGCTAATATCGCGCTCCACGTATTTCACATATTACAGGATTTAACCCAATACGTTACATATGACCAGATTTATTATAGCAATGAATGGCCTTTTTGTGGAATTTATCGGGGTATAAACTTGGAAAAGTCGCGGGAATACTGGACGAAGGCCGGAAGGCCTCGTCCAGTATTCCCGCGACTTTTCCAAGTTTATATCCCCGATAAATTAAAAAAAAAAGGCCATTCATTCCTTATAATTCCAGCATTTGAAATAAATTCATCAAGAAAATGTGTTTATTTTCCGTTTTCTTAAGAATTAATTTAACTGCGCCTCACGGTTACGGAAAGTAGTTCGGCGTGTGAGCTTACTGGGATATAAATTTTGGACAGAGACTTGCTACGGGCCAATCAAATGTTAGGGAATTGTGTAAATATTTTTATGCTGGAATTATAACCCAATAAAGTTACATATTACCAGATTTATTGACGACCTGTTCGACAGGAAATGGAAAATCAATACTCATATGGGAGACTGCATTATGAACCTGGCTTATTACAAGTATGTTATTGTTCACATATTGGAATCAAATGAAAATCCAATATTGCAATGACGTCATTCGGTAACGTCACATGATGTCATATGACCAATGGAACGTCAGTTTTCACTTCGTTGTAACCCGACAATATGTTATCAGTCAGTACGTATTCGGCCAACACATAACAGGGCAGGTGACGTGATAAAAAATATGTCACCGTATTGACTACACTTTAAAGACTTACCCATAAACATACTCATGCCCAAAAGCGCCGATCCAACCCAGGCCGTTTTCGCTTTTCCCTGACCGAAGTACGACAGCAGTTCCAACAGTAGTATTCCGAAGGAAAACATAGTTCCATCGAGAATAAACTGAACAATGAAAGCCCCGAAACAAACCACCCACGCGTATCCACTATCAGGTGCTACGGTGTCCATTTCCACCGTGTTTGTTTTATTCCTTTGGGCCTTCTCATTCTTGAACCTGTTGCCCATTGCCTTGATGAATCTACCAATCATTTGGTTCCTTTAGCGGCTTCCGGTTATAGATGTATTCTGGAAGTTAATATAAAAAGTGATGTCAGTATCTAATGTCAGTATGTTAATGTACTTTGGTATCATTTTCAAGCATACATGTGGGGTTTTCAAATGAAATCTGAACATGTTTGCCATGTGAGGTACATGCCCACTCACTAGGCACACAATGTTCTTTATTGGAATTAAATAAGTATAATTATGTCACTATTCCACCAGTTCTAAAAAATAACAGTGCCAGATATACAGATATAATCATTTAGTAATATTTATTTTACTGATAGTGACGCACGGTGGTATCAGGCTATTTTCATATGCAAATGAGACGTTATTTTTAAATTATTTATACTAATTAAATGCGTCACCTGAACAAATAATATTTTCGACAGATTATAAAGTATGATCATTGCACATCAAAAAATAAATACAAAGAATAAATAATAACGTCCGTTAACATTTTAGGAAACACGGTTATCGCCCCTGATATCAGTGTGAAAATTTAGGTCTGATATAAAATGTAGAATAATGCCAATCAATACTTGGGATAATGGTGAATGACTGTTTATTTTGCCAAAAAATGTCACAGATGATGTCTCTGATATAAAGAACATGTTGTGCCTACTGAGTGAGAATATACCTTTAAAGCCAAGTCGCTGACGTTTGAGCAACCACCAGGGTGGTCATAGGAGGTATATGTTTCTTAGCCATAACTATACAATGTGTTTATATAAATAAAGAAAGTAATAACTCTAAGTTACAGGTTTCATGACTTATTTAATACTTATTAACGTAAACCTTAAACCCTACCGGTTTCGTTAGAATATTTATTTAAATATATATTTAAATTATGTTGAGACGCATTACGGGCCATTAAATATCAGAAAAATTTAGTCAAAAATCGGCCTCACCTCAGCCGGGGTTCGATCACCGGCTGCGATGAGGCCGATTTTTTTACTGTCATATACACATATATTAATCTGTGTCGACCACAGCATGATCGGTGCAGCCCATGGAAACATAGATCTCACAACATCCATTCAAAAAAGGAAAAAAATAGAGTATGGCCAAATGTGGGGTGAATGGTTGGGTTTTATAGCAACAATGTTTGTGGCCCACCTACATGTATAAAGGTACGAATTAATGTTTTTTTTTAGAACACATACTATGGAAAATATAAGTGACGTTGACGGAAGAATTGGGACTTATGGCACATGTGTCTAATCCAGTCCCCGTATGACATACAAATGACATACATGTAAGCAGATCAGGAATTAGACCGAATACAAATGTCATAAAATGTCATAAAGCATATTTACCCAGTCACAGATCAGTCACTATCTTACCCAGTCACAGATCAGTCACTATCTTACCCAGTCACAGATCAGTCACTATCTTACCCAGTCACAGATCAGTCACTATCTTACCCAGTCACAGATCAGTCACTATCTTACGGAGCCCCGCAGGGGACTTACAATTATTGTTCATTCCCACGAATTAACAATTCGTTCCCTCAATTTAACAATTCGTTCCCACGAAATAACAATTCGTTCCCACGGGAACGAATTGTTAATTCGTGGGAACGAATTGCTATATCGCGGGAACGAATTGTTAATTCGAGGGAACGAATTGTTAGATTGAGGGAACGAATTGTCATTTCGTGGGAATGAATTGTTAATTCGAGGGAACGAATTGTTATATCGTGGGAACGAATTGTTAATTCGAGGGCACGAATTGTTAAATTGAGGGAACGAATTGTTATTTCGTGGGAACGAATTCATTAAAAAAATATCCACGTCCCCTGCGCGGCTCCGTACTATCTCTATCAGAGTACTGCAAATTAAGTACTATCTCTATCAGAGTACTGCAAATTAAGTACTATCTCTATCAGAGTACTGCAAATTAAGTGGGGTTAGATTGAAACTTCATATACTTATTTGTCATCATCCATATTTTAATTCTATAGCCCACCCATACGGCCCCTGTGCTCAATGCCAAATTGCAAAATGAATTGTGTTAAAGTGTTTGAGGGGTGCATACAGCAGTGTTACTATTTCTTGTTAGTAATATTACTAAAATAAATTATCATATTCAACTATGGCATTTTAAGCCGGATTTGTGATCAACCGAATATTGACCTGAGCGTGAATAGAAAGAACATATTCAAAATAATATTCAACACTCGACTGACTAAGGCGACTTTACGACGTTTGCGGTCAGCGTAGCCCCAGATCAGACTGCGCAGCGCATTCTGGTCTGGGGCTAGACTGTCCGCCATCTTTGCGAAAGTTGAGACCAGCGTAACTTAAATAATCCCAGCTATACTGATGTCTTTTACTATTTCATCTGTCTTTTATATTTTATGTATCCTTCTAGCTGAGACACCTGTTGTCTAGGTTTGTGTAACAATAACAGACTAATCTCAGTGCTTCTGTCCTTACGTTTTGCGACGGGGTCTGACGAGCGAGGTGAAAATTAACCCGAATTATCTGTCTGTAGCGCAGGACAACTTAAGCACCGGGCTACAGTGGGTCAGCGTGTAAGTGCACACACGAACGAACACGACAGGTTGGTTCGCTACCCCGGCACCCAAAGTGTATGTTGTTACCACTCAGTTCAACCGTCTCGCCGAGACGGTTCAACTGAGTGGTAACAACATACACTTTTAATGCGAAATGAGAAAAAAATGCAGAAAAATATTTACATTTTTTTTTTATACATGAAATACAGTGGGGTCAGCGTTCCAACCTGTCGTGTTCGTTCGTGTGTGCACTTACACGCTGACCCCACTGTAGGTGAAAATAAGTATATTTACATGTCCTCGTTGGTTTATGGATGTTTATTTGTAAAATACTGCCAAGTTTAAGACCGCAAAAAGCGACGACAGAATCAGTGAGAATGGGCTGTTATTTTGACAAAAATAAAATATACAGCCAGTGTCTCAGCTAGAAGGATACAGAAAATAGTACAGATGAAATAGTAAAAGACCCCTATATGGCCCAGTAACGTTACCACCAGTCGCAGCAAATATGTTATAGAATATATATGGAAGTGCCCCTATTTGGACCATTTTAGTGCCCCTATACGGACCATGTTACCCGAGTGCCCCTATATGGCCGAATAACGTTACCACCAGTCGCATCTTATAAAGTATCTAAATATCATACAAACAGGTGCCAGTATGCGTCACATATAACACAGTATAAATATGATACAGTTGTCTTGGACTGGGCTGTTACGCAGGCTGATCTGGGAATACACTGGTGACAAATGCCGTCAGGTCCTTCCTTCATAAGTGTTGGTACCATGGTTCCCTTATATACTACTTAGTGTTATACCACTCGATGAGAGCCTTTACATGACATGTCGCACTGGTACTTTGAGGCAGGCTGATCTGGGACTACAATGGTGACAAATGTCGTAAGATATTTTTCTCACCTGTTGTAGCACATACAATGTTTCTTGTATATACTTATCAGTGTTATATATCGATGTAAGCCTTTAAAATACATGTTTATAAGTGCCCCTATTTGGACCATTTTAGTGCCCCTATACGGACCATGTTACCCGAGTGCCAGCCCCCATAGGGACCGTAACGCTACCAACCCTACTGAATAACATTGGCTATTTATATGATGATCGTGCATGACGAGATATGTTTCGCATCAAAACAACTTGATAGGTCTAGACCACAAGTGACTGAAAAAACCGCACGTCAGTATTGTCTCTTATTATTAGCCGATCTATTTATAGATCGGCTAATATGTTGGTTATCCATCGAATTCTGAAAAAGTTTGTAGCAACCCTTTTCTCCGCTATTCGGTAATCTACGAACGCGAATTTTTCTGTATCACTTCCAAATTGCATCAACCGATAAAGTTTGCATTTTTGGCAATTATCTCCGTTTAAAACTTTACTTATAGCCAAATAACACAATTTTGAATACTTAATGAGCTGAACGCCTGAAGAGATTTAACCGGAAGTTATTGTTGTTGAAGTCCATAGTTGGCTCTAATGGCCATATACGCCAACATACGCCGATTATTTGGCTAATTTAAAGCTTTTATTTATTAAACAGAACAAGTTTCAGCCACGTATAATCGCGTAAAATGTGTTTATTCGGCTAATTTATAATCGACCTCTGCTCAAAATCTCCTTACTAGCAACCCCCGCATTTTCGGGTTTATCCCAGCATCTCGGGTTTATCCCATTGGATCGCGTATGCGCGTCATTTGACGCTAGTTAATATTCACAAAATTTTCCACCAATCAAAACGAAGAATTGCCCTTCATAGCCAACTTTGATTTGTTTACGTATCATGCAGGGATGGCAGGGATGCATCCAGCACGCGCGATTGCGGCAATCCCCCTTAATTATTGTCAATGCCGCAAATTATTGATTGTCTTGCGCCCGACATCGCGCAAAAAATCACGGATGGGGCACATTAGGCCAATCTGGGCATGTGCCTGAATACGCAGGAGCTTGCGTCTATTTTTAGATGACACTGTTGTAGATAAATAGAGAATACAGTACAGGTGTTACGCTGGAATATTTCGCAACATAATGGTGACAACAAAACATTGCTGCTATGGCATTGCTGCTATTGGATGGATTTGGGAACGGGTTTCCAAAACCTGCACAAAATCGAGAAAAATGTCAACGCTGGGTACAGAACTGTGGTCGAAAATAGTTTACCATTGACAATGTTACCATAGACACCTACATATGTTCGATGCACTTTACCCTGATTTGATCGGCTAATAACATCATGCTCTGCATGACTTTTCATTATATACTTTAGTTTCCCATTGAAACACAATACAACGCAAGACGTCAATATTTGTCCATATTGACGTCTCGCGAGTTCATATTGGTCACTGCTACGGTTCACCTCGCAAAATAGTTCCTTCTAAATCGCCACTAATTTGCTTATTTTATTTACAGTTTGTATATTTTTGAAGCGCATATACATTACGAATGATGTACGTATATAATACAAAGGTTATTTGATTTGTATGTGGATATATGCCACTCGTTCCGCCGCGCAAGTATAATCGCTCATAAAGTCGCGCAATATCGCACGCTGCGGAACAAATGAAATAACCTATAATAATATAACTTTATATTTGTAGATTTTAAAATAAAAATCGATGTCCCAAGTGAGCAGTATCACGTTTTTGACAACAGTTCGTACTACATATCTGGTCCAATTCACCTCGTCTTGACCAATTAGAAAGTTGTCAGGACGTGATAATTATATAATATGTGTTAAAGGTACATGCCCACTCAGTAGGCACAACATGTGACTTATATCAGAGACATCATCCGAGACATTTCCTGGCAAAATAAACATTCATTCACCATTACCCCACGTATTGATTGACATTATTATACATTTTATGTCAGACGTCAAATTCCACACTGATATCAGGGGATAACCGTGTTTCCTTAAAATATTAACGGACAGTACTATTTATTATTGTATGTATTTATTTTTTGATTTGCAATGATCCTACTTTATAATCTGTCGAAAATATTATTTTTTTCGGGTGACGCATTTAATTAGTATAAATAATTAAAAAATATCATGCCTTATTTGCATATGAAAATAGCCTGATGCCACCGCTAGTCATTATCAGTAATACAACTATTACTAAATGATTATATTTGTATAGCGGGCATTCGTAATATTTCGAACTGGTGGAATAGTGACACAATTATACACTTAGTTAATTCCTATGAAAAACAGTTTGTGCCTCCTGAGTGGGCGTGTACAGTGAAACCTCTCTAATCCGGACACCCTGGGAGGTCCCCAGGGTGTCCGCCTTAGAGAGGTTTCACTGTAAATCAGACATTTGATCATTCTGGGCCATTGGTGTGTGCTTTGCGATCACGAACATATATTTTCACCTGAGATAATTGACAGAGAAACTCATCAAAGATATCTACAGTGGTCGTCATATTGAATCTTCTTTCACGAACATTCATTGTATGTTTATTCGAGCGCTACACAGAATTATACAATCAACATCCAAATTTGAGGTATTACAGCTTTTATGAGCTAATGTCGATCGCAGCACGGGTTGAACTTTTTAAAAACATGGGTCTTACGCCATACAAAATAGTTCTAACATCTTAGCCTGATCGCCTTTTCAGTGTGATAAATGTTTTGTTTGCTTTTTTGTGCTATTTTATGTTATTGCAAATGTTTCCGTAGTCTAAGGGTGCGACGATTAACCGCCATGCACGATTATTCGCAATTCGTAACTCCATGATTCGGTGCATGAATACAATATTGCGGTTTCCATCCTCAGAATAGAAATCAATTTATCATTTTGGCTTTCAAAAATCTAACTCTTAACTCGTTGTTGTTGTTGCTGCTGTGAAATTCCCGCGCTTATTTTTCGCGAAATGCTTTCCACTCTAGATTAATTATTAGTCTATGTGTCATCCACAAACACATACTGCGAATAATTTCAGGACGTGCAGTCCTTTGATTTAAATTATGGTGCGGTTACACTAGCGAAGGATGAGCAAACATATGGTTGGCTCTCCCCTAGTGAACCCATCAAAGATAGCGTGTTACCATGGCAACTACAACATATGGTTGGCTCTCCCCTAGTGTACCTATCAAAGATAGCGTGTTACCATGGCAACTACAGCATGTGGTTGACTTTCCACTAGTGTACCCATCAAAGATTGCGTGTTACCATGACAACTACAACATTTGGTTGACTTTCCACTAATGTACCCCATCAAATATAGCGTGTTACCATGGCAACAACAACATATGGTTGACTTTCCACTAGTGTACCCCATCAAAGATAGCGTGTTACCATGGCAACTACAACATATGCGACTACAAAAGGAAGATATCGAACGCAGATACATTGTATTATTTATCTCTTCCTTGCTTAGTTGCCAACTTTCGACGTCATTCATATAAATGGTTATACTTTACAGGGGTTACACTAGGGGAGGACTATATAGACCCGTCTACTGTTCACCCAACTCCACCCGGTTACACTAGGGGATGGTGTAGGGGGTGCTACAGAGCATCGATACTATTGCCTGTGGTGGAAACGTCGTTGGGTCAGTCATTCAACTATGTGTATTATGTTCAATATTGATATTAATATGATATATCTTAGAACTATGAGACGTACAAGATGTTAGCGGATTCGCGTAATTAGCATGCACGTACAGAAGCGACGATATGTAAATGTATACACAAGCATAGGTGGAAGACTCGGACCTAGGACCCAATACTTGGCTCATTTGGAAAACGTTACCCAATGGGTGGGTGGGGTAACGTTTTCCAAATGAGCCAAGTATTGAAAATGCTGTAAGGTATAGTGTATGGAAATGGGTGGGTGGGGTAACGTTTTCCAAATGAGCCAAGTATTGGGTCCTAGGTCCGAGTCTTCCACCTGTGTACACAAGTGCATAACGCGTAACAGGAATAGAACAATGGTTAACATGTCCCTACTGTCTGTTCCACGTTTTGCTGCCGACGAACTTTTGGCTATTCAACACATTAAATCTCAGAAATATTTAAATGCAAGTACTTTTACATCAATAACAAAAAGTCAGCAGCTATTTTCATATGCAAATGAGGCATGATATTTTTAATTATTTATACTAATTAAATGAGTCACCTGAAAAAAATAATATTTTCGACAGATTATAGAGTACGATCAGTGCACATCAAAAAATAAACACAGGTAATAAATAGTAATGTCCGTCAACATTTTAAGGAAACAAGGTTATCGCCCCTGATATCAGTGTGGAAATTTACGTCAGATATAAAATGTATAATAATGCGTTAGGTATTGGTGAATGGATGCTTATTTTGCCAGAAAATGTATCAGATGATGTCTCTGATATAAAGAACATTTTGTGCCTACTGATTCGGTATGTACCTTGAAACGAGGCTAAAACACGAATGTCATTATGGTAAATGAGTATATGCAAGTACGCGTGACTCATCATGAGAAACAGATCTACCAGCGAAATCCCAGATCAGTCTACGCGCATTAGCGCCACAGGTTCTTTAAGAACGGTTCACATTTCGGTGTTTTATGGGTTACTTCGGTATATCTGGGCCCGGTTGTTCAAAACACCAGTTAGCTTAACGGACTGTTAAATCCTTAACGGACTGTTAAATCCTTAACTGAATGGTTAAAATCTCTGTTTTAACAGAGATTTTAACCATTCAGTTAAGGATTTAACAGTTCGTTAAGCTAACGGATGTTTTGAACAACCGGGCCCTGGTGGTTTTGGTGCATTGGTACCAACATACAAATTACGTCACCTCCCGCGAGTTGCACGTATAACTAGAAGTGTTTCTTTGTGGGTATTTTGACACTATAAAATGTGTCCGAAAGTTCGTAAAGATGAATGTGTAGATAATTGACGATATCTGTCGTGTGTAATGATTGAGTATTGATAGTTGCACAAGACTATATGTAAATTACCCAAAACCTACGGAATCCACCCAAAATTACCCAAATTACAGTGGAACCTCTCTAAACCGGACAACAAGAAACACATGTGATTATAATTTTGTGATCATTATCTCAGGTGATAATGCATGTTCGTGATCGCGTAGCACACAACTATGGCTCATTTTTTATTTTTTTTTGAAAATTGTATTTTTTTATCGCCAATTGTTTATTTTTATCGCCAATTGCGAAAGTGGCGATCGCCAGCGGAATCCCTGTGTGGACCTCCCAGGGTGTCCGGTTTAGAGAGGTTTCACTGTAGTATCGTAGGACGCTAATTGTATCAATGCTATTTAAATTATCGTATCAATGTTCGAATTTGATTCAGTCGCTTGAATAAAAGGTTTATAATACTGAAAAATAGCTAGCGTTGCAAACACTAGTTTTAACGCAATCGATAGATGCTGCTTTAAGTTATATATTATTCATATTATGTAATGTCTTGTAATTATTAAAGCTGGGGTCCCACATGCTATGTTATAATATAGGGAGATAGGTAGTTTTGTTTATTACACTCTTGCGAGTTATTTGCATGGGTTTCGCTCTGAGAGAAAACCCGTAATCAACTCCTTACAAATAATACACCGTGAAGAGAACACCCGTAATTGCGCGCCCGTTTTCTTGGAAACCACGAGCTACCATGCAAAATGTTTACTTTTTATTAGTCAAAATAAAGTTATTTGAAAACTTGGAAAGGGTTTCGACTAATCTACAATGTTAATGTGATTTAACACATTCCAAACATGCAGTCAAATATATCTGGTTCATAGAAACAGCTGCGTAATTTGGATTTCCAAAAGTTTACATGACGTCACATTTGACGTCACACAACGTAACGTCAAAACGTGGGAAAACACGTCATTGTGTAACTATTCTTGTGCACATCACAATTCATTGTTTATACTCTAAAAAGTAGACTAACTGTGCATATATATCCGCCGTGGAAGTGTAATAAATAGGATATTCCATCGTACACGTTTGAATACCGGAAATAATACACTCGTGTCCGTCGGCGTCCGTGCAAGCAACTCGTTTGCTACGCTCACTCGTTGCTTACGCGGAAGCCGACGCACACTCGTGAATTATTTCCCGCTATTCAAAATGTACGAATGAATATCCTCTATATAGTCTGCAGTTATGACATTTTCTGGCAAAATAAACATTCATTGACCATTACCCCACGTATTGATTGGCAGTATTATACATTGTATATCAGACGTATATTTCCACACTGATATATGTATCATGGGCGATAACCATGCTTCCTTAAACATCTTAACGGACATTATTACTTATTCTCTGTATTTTTCGATAATGTTAACTGTTATCAAAATTTAAGAATGAGCCTTCTTTATATTTCGTGAACTTTGGTCAACTATTGAATTTATTTGTCTATATGAATTAACATGGGGGAAATGGAGGTGGAGGAGCTAGGGGGGGGGGGGGGGAGGTGGTGGGGGGGGGGGACTGGACATTGGAATGGACTCCGAAATCTGGCTAGATAGATTGTAAAAGTTGAATTTTTGAAAATCGGTCCACTATTTCTGAAATTTAGAAAACTTTCTCCATGTTAAATTCAATATATGGGGATTTAATATGGGGAGTTGTTTTTTCATAATAAAATCAATATTTATTTTTGCATGTTTATATAGCTGTCTAATGTGTGCATGTTTCGTGAAACAGTATAATCATTTTCGCGGCAAGCCTCGTGTTACATAACTACGGAGGCCCGCAGGGGACATGGATTTATTATTTATTTATTAATTCGTTGCCACGAAATAACAATTCGTTCCCTAAATTTAACAATTCGTTCCCACGATATAACAATTCGTTCCCTCGAATTAACAATTTGTTCCCACGAAATGACAATTCGTTCTCTGAATTTACCAATTCGTTCCATCGAATTAACAATTCGTTCCCACGATATAACAATTCGTTCCCACGAACGAATTGTGGGAACGAATTGTTATTTCGTGTGAACGAATTGTTAAATTGAGGGAACGAATTGTTAATTCGTGGGAACGAATTGTTAAATTGAGGGAACGAATTGTTATTTCGTGGGAACGAATTAATGAAAAAAAGAATTCTACGTCCCCTGCGGGGCTCCGTACATAACAGCTTCACTAGATAAACGTGATTTCAAAATACACTAGCCTGGTATCTCTATCACACGTGGCTGTGGCTGGAGAAATAGGGCTTATGGGATATATGACCAGTGTAGCTCCTGATCAATTTGCACACTCCCGGGGTCCGTTTCACTAAACTTCGTACGACTAAAATGTTGTGTAAAGTGTAAATTTAGGATCTTCTGTAATTTTCAATTGATGGATTTGCATGTATTGAGCATAGGCTGAATGTGCTCAATAAATGTAAATCCAATAATTATTTACAAGAATACATTGTTAATGTGAAATTTACAGACTATAATAATTTTGCACTTACGAACATTGTATTCGTACGAAGTTTAGTGAAACGGGCCCCTGTAGCCTGATAATGATCTGTATTGCTGGATGACATTGGTGGAATGACAAACCGTACAGAACCTGATCAGACAGTGCAAATTAAATGCACATGCTGATCAGGATCTACATTGGTCGCAAAACCTATAAGCCCCATTTCTCCAGTCACAACCACATTATTAGAAAAAAACGTAAAACAAAGTATAACAATTAGTCCATGTTATGTAATCGATACGAATTTACATTTGAATTTTGCAATCTCTTCATAACTGATGCATATTGCATATAATTCACTGTTCAACACCTTCAGAAATCACGAACGGAATTTAATTGAATAAAAATGACGTTACCTTGACGTTAAAACATCCATGATTACATATCCCATTAATGCAAACATATGATTTTTACGTCAATGCCTCTGCGCTTCAGTTAATCAGGTGATATCGCATTTTGCAAAGTTGGCAATTATGTTTATTACAGCCTATGCATAATCACTTGGCCTAGATATTGATATACAGCCCGTGCGAGAGTTCTTGGCAGGTACATAGCTATCACGCTATATCGGCCGCTGGATGATACAAAAGGCTCTTACGACACATGTGACCAGTCACGGTTATCATGATAGGCTAATATAGCATTCATGGGGCCGTTTCCCTAAACTTTGTACCACTAAAATATTCGTAAGTGCAAACTTATGATTGTCTGTAAATTTCACATTATTGTAAACAATTATCGGATTTACATTTATTGAGCATATGCTGCATATGCAGCCTATGCTCAATAAATGTAAATTCATCAATTAATTTAAATTTCCAGACGATCATAAATTTGCACTTACGAACATTTTAATCGTACGAAGTTTAGTGAAAGGGGCCCCTGATGCAGCACACTAAGAGAGGGTGAAAGTGGCACGTCAAATACCATACCGTCAGAAATCATTTCATTTTTATCTTCTCTTCTCTTTTCTCGATGGTGATTAGGTGGGATTAAGACTGAATGTAACTATAAGTTACTTAAGTACAGCACACTCGCTATCATTAGTGACTCAGGTAGTACATTCGCCACTCAATTGCATTTGACCAATCCGTAATATGTCACTCAAAATACACGTAAACTAGTCTGGGTTCCCCTCAATCATCTCTAATCGCTACCCAGCCATACTATATCACATTCCGATACGCTGATGTGTGCTATCGAGGCCTCAAATTATAGGTTACCATACCTGCATAGATTCTCCTATATTTGGCGCACACTTTTTTAGCCTGAAGAAATGCAACATTTATTAAAATTTGGAAATATAAACCAGGCCGACGACCATTGGCCTGTTTTTTTACTGGGCTATACGGTGGGGTCAGTGTGTAAGTGCACACACGAACGAACACGTTGTAACCAACCTGTCATGTTCGTTCGTGTGTGCACTTACACGCTAACCCCACTGTATCTCGGGTATGGAAGGTGTTCGAGCCAATTCCCACCCTTAAATATAAGCCGAATGTGTGACCAGTGTATATCACCATTATCATTAAGGTAATAGGTCATATATAGATACACTTGACATCAATGATAATTGCTTCATAAGAGTGATGTGATATAACATATGTGAATATTGTCTTGCTGTCCATACTGTTTACTGTATGGAGCATTGAGTTGCCATCTCCGTCATCTGTGTTTGTACCGCCATCGTGCTTCGGGCGTTTGATGCGTATAAATAATATGACAGTAAACCAAATAATATTTAGTGCAATACATAATAGACAGATATGACAACAGCTAGCTATAACTATTATGTCAGTAAACTATACAAAATACGAGATATCTGAGAATTTCTCCAATTAATTTCAAATTAAATTTTGATGTGTAAACTTTTCAATCTGATACACAGCCTATGTTAGTGTACACGTTACCCATATGTAAAGCCATATTTACTCGCATAGTAGGTGAGTCGACACCAGGGACACTGTATTTGATAGCTAATGACAGAGTACAGTAGTGGGTATATATGGTATGTGTTGTGTGATTTGCCAGGTAAAAGTGATACACTGTGCGATTTTCTGTGTATGAGGTTATTTATAACGGTGGTTCATATTGTTAAAAACACAGGCGTGTAATATAATTGATAGGAGTCCGTTCTCATGGATTGTCTACATGTGATTAGTACATGTGTTCTACTTCACATTTTGAGTTCTTTGTCAAACAGGTGAAACTGGCTGATGGCTGGAACATACAAAGATGGCCGACTTGGCCACTCCATGTACCGTATAGGATACAGTAATCAGACATAGATTCTATCACGATTCTATTTACGAAGCAATTATCTTTGAATCAAACGATGATCAGGTATAGAACGGGTCCTTAATTGTACTCTTGGTTTAAACATATTGTATACGTATATAATTTACAAATAAGGCATCATTAGTAGTATATATAGAATTATAGAAATGTGATTGGATACTCTCCCTAACATGTGACATAGTATCACAGGCTGCCGAAACCAGAACATAACAAACATAATTAGTACAGCTATTAGCATAAAATGAGTTATTATTATTATTATTATTATTATTATTATTATTATAATACTCTTAAAGTCAAAAGACCGGTCAATAATGTTATTCATTGATAGAAACAATGTTATATTGAGAGAATAGCGACCAGCATAGTCCATGACCAGTCTGCGCATCCGCGCAGTCTGATCATGGACTATGCGGGTACCACTATCTTTTCTCCAACATGAACCCATATGTGAATCGTCATGACAAAACGGGGCTAAGTTAATTTTGACCAGAGTAACTCCTGATCAGTTAGTATACTCGGACATTCAGTGTAATACGGACCGATACTATTTCACCAGCTCAATATAGAAGAGTGTAGAATCTGATCAGATTGCATACAGATACAGTCGTATCGAAGGAAGCACTGGACGTAAAATAAATAAGCAATCTAATCTCACGTCTCTATTTATTCCTTATAATTGTACTCTTGAGTGTGGTTTAAGCTGGACCTGATTAAAATATTCATTAGCAGCTGTCCAGTGTTCCGGGTAGCACAATTGGTAACGAGCGAGCTTCTCACCAGTGCTGCCCAGGCAGGCGTGGATATAGAATTTTTAGCAGGGGTGGGTGCAAATAGTGGGAGCGCGTAACGCATCATAAAACATATCTACTTTTCACCTCCGCTAAAGTTTGCGGAACAACTTTATACGATTTGGTTTTGTATTGTAATAAATGCCCACTGTAATTTCATGACATTAAATGTGCGCAAAAAATCAGGTTTTAATTATGTTAGTTCACCGACAGTACTGCGACAAATTGTAGGATTTAATGACACAACTTGCGCCGGATACTCTAGGCACAAAGATCTACAAAGGGACAAAAGATTCATGATAGACACAGAAATACGTGAAAATTTAACGTTGAACGGTTCGGTTGTTTTTTTTTGCCCGGAGCAGGGGTAAGTCCGGACCCGGTGGACCCACCCACTGGATCCGCGCCTGCCGGGTTCGATCCTCACCGGGACAGTATGTGAGTTAGTATGGTGGTCGCCACATAGGACAGGTGGGTTTCCTCCGGGCACTATCGCGCTCGTTCGTAATCGTGCGTAAAATGTATAAAGTTCAACAATTTAGAATGTGGTCATTTGTATAATATTCATTATAATATGGTAATGTGATGACTATTCATTAGAATGTGGTCATGCGTAGAATATTCATTATGATGTGGCTATTTGGAGAATATTCATTATAATGTGATCATGTGTAGACTATTAATCATGATGAGGCCATGCTCATTATAATGTGGCCAAGTGTAGACTGTTCATCTTGATGTGGTTATGTGTAGCATATTCATTATAGAATATAGATTATAGAATATTCATCATCATGTGACCATGTGTAGAATATTGATATTTATGTGGTAATGTGTAGAATATTCATTATAATGTGTTCATGTTTAGAATATTCATCATGACGTGGCCATGTGTAGAATATTGACGCTGATGAGGCCATGTGTAGAATATTCACCATAATGAGGTCATGCGTAGAATATTGATCTTGATGTGGTCATGAGTAGAATATTCGTCCTGATGTAGTTATTTGTTCATTAGAATGTGACCATGTGTAGAATATACATTACGATGTGGTCATGTGTAGAATATTCATATTGATGTGGCTATGTGTATGTAGTATTTTATAAGTATACTTTGCAATTTTGATTAAATCGGTTACTGGTATTCTCTATGTATTGCGATACTATAGCGGTAACACTGTAACCGCGAGCCTTGGAATTCCTATGCGTTTCCTACCCTTGCCTGATAAACTTGATATCAAAAGATACGAGCCTGGTATTCTCAATATCTAGTGCATGACAGATTCTAGCCTCCAACAGTTGTAAACATGTTTATGTAATAGTTTATGCGTATCGTGCTTGCAACCGCGACCATGACCCACTCGAACGGCATATACTTAACAGCAAAAGAAATGTTATAAGTATCAAAACCGCATATCGCAATTAATACGACAGTTTTCAAGCTAATCAAACCATTAAGAAGTTGCGTTGGAAAACAAATACGGAAAATACAATTGGAACAGAGACGTCCACTGAAAAATAGTGGCGTACGTAGTTGGGGGAAATACTGAGAGTGAAATTAGGAAAACAAGTCAGGGAAGTCTGATTCGGTACAGGAATATAGATATAGGGAGGTCTTGTGGGTATACCAAGTGCAGGTGGTGCTGTGAAAACCTCACGGAACGTCGGATTGAGTACGGAGGCGTCCCTTGGAAGAATACAGATATATGGAGGGATGGTGGGTATTCCAAGTGCATGTGGTGCTGTGAAAACGAAGTCGTACAAAGGCGTCATTTACTTTGTAAATTAGCTAGTATGAAGTAGTGCTGGGAAAGTCTCAGGGAAGTTCCGATTGAGTACAAAGGTGTTCATTGTAAACTTTACTTTACTTTACTACTGGTGGGAAAAACTCATATAAAGTCCCATTAGAGTCTATGGTGACATATCTCTGCCATCGACTAAACGTGACAACGTGGTAGCTACGTCGTCTTAATACACTATGCATTATATTAACATTGTCACGTCACTAGTGAAATCGATCTTATGATATTTTATCTCGTCTTCATCAGTTAGATAGTTATCGCGTTAAGACGACTTACTAACTGATAAAGACGAGAGTTCAATGTCATGTTTCTCTCTCGGTATCACGTTAAATGTATGTGGATGATATAAACATGACACCATAGGATACAGAATCGTCCCTTGGACAATATTATACAACGGACGCCTCTGCATTCAGTCGGACGCTCCGTAACCTTTTCTAACACAACTTCGTACAGTGCAACCTCTGTACAACAGCCACCCATGGGAAGACGTAAACATGGCTGTTGTAGAGAGGTAGCTGTTGTAGGGAGGTTAATGCTGAATTAAATTTTATCGTCTGATGTTTATTTATTTTCTTCGATAATTCTCATCAAATACATGCTTTGACAGCATTTTAGAATCATTTCCAATGGAAATGATTCTAAAGTGCTGTCAAAACACATTTGTATTGAGAAAGAATGCAAAAGCAACACCAGACGACAATGTTCATGCTCAGCAGTCTAAGGGTTAGATATAGAGGAAATCATCCATTTGGGATATAAAATAGCGGCTGTTACAGAGAGGGTGTTGTTGTAGAGAGGTGGCCGTTCGGGGAGGTTCGACTGTACCTCCTGCGTAACAAACAAGAAATAAATAGGCTAAGCGCGTTTCTTTTGACATTTGCTATAAGTAGTAGTAAGGGAGTCAAAATGATACCGCCTACCGTGATATCATTTATAACCCTCTATAATACCCCCACCACCCCCGAAAAATCAAAAATTGGTTAATGAAGAAAATTGTCTCCCGACAGCAAATTTATGAATTTTTGGAGAAAATTATTTTGAAAAGAGGGAGTCAAAATGATACCACCTCCAACCAAAAGTTGGTGGTGGTATTGTAGTCCCAATTATATTGGTAATTGACTTTTGAAAAAAGTCGAAATCATTCATGCAAGTACAATAGTTTATATTCCAACACCTCATTTTTCTCCTCCGATATAGCTAATTTATTTTGCAGATCAGCAACTAATTCTACCAGCTCTAGTCTACCACGTTCACCTTTAGCCACCTGACAGCGTAGTTGCTTATGTCTACAAAGAGTTTGGGCACTAACGAATTTACAAGGGCATCTGGGGCATTGAAATTGTGGGGGGACACAAGGAAACTTTCTACGTCTCGCTAGATGCCTTCGTAGATAGTCTTTACACGTAAACGTCTTACAACAAGTCACACACTCCATTATATATGTATATAACCTATGAAATTTATCTGTTCAATTGGACGTGAAAAAAAACATTATGTAAATTTTTGACGTCCAATTGAACAGATAAATTTTATAGGTTATACAAAAGTATATATACAAAAGTATATACAGAAAATATGATAACGCCAGAAACTAGAGCAGAAATAGAAAGTTTGAGAAGAGAAGCCGAATCTCTAGGGATTACTTATAGTAAACGGTTGAGAGTTAGGGGGTTGACAAAGCTAATAAACGCCACAAAGAATAAGGTGTTTATGAAGCGGTTTACCCGCGCCTATAAAAGAGGGGCATTTAATGATATATCCAAAGCGGAGGAAGTTGGTAACAGAATCAAAAAAGAAAGTATTGCGGAGTTAAGGGCTAGTGTAATAAAACCTTCAAGCACCAATAATTTGTCTCAAATTAGACACACAGGTGACCAAATAGCAAATAAAAGATCTATAGTTCGCGCGATAGTGGAAAAAGGTGAAGAAATATTGGGGGCTCACGATGAAACATTGGAAAAGGTAGAAAATGGAAGACGGGTAGTTACATTATCCTTTCGTAAAAACATTGACATTAACGGGTTTGAACGCATGTCCGATATAACAACCAATTTTTATTTGAGATATTCATATTCTTACAAGCTAGAACATATGGAGGAAACTAAAAATGGAAAACCTGTAACTATAACAATGCACAAAAATCTCGGTAGCGAACCACTATCATCAATGAAAACCGTTAAAAAATGGCTGTCAGATAAGGAGCAAACACGAATAATGTCCGATAAAATAGACAGACCGAATACAAAGTGGAAGTTTGTAAGATGGGTAGAGGTTTTCGTAAAGCTAATACAGGGTAGTAGGGGAATAGATTTGGGACTACAATCCAAAGAAGCAGCAGGAGGAGAACTTCCAGAATGGCTGAAGAATAAAAAAGGTATGTATTCTTTAGATAAGTATAATGACGACCTTTGTCTGTTCAGGTGTCTAGCTATCCATATGACAGATAAAACCCGACAGATGTACAGAAAAGGCGAAAGAACTTAGTAAGCAATATTTTGGTAGTAATGTGGTTTCACCAATTCCTTTTTCAGATCTGAAAAAGGTTGAAGAGTTTTTTTAAATCGGTATAGAAGTATATCAACCCACCGAATGTAACGTATGGTGGTTGAAAAAGGTACCAGCACACAATAAGGCAATAGTAATAAACCAATAACAATAGGACTGTTTAATAATCACGCATTTCTGATAAAAAACCTTAAAAACCTATCTAAAATTTACGCCTGCGATAATTGCAAGCAGAAATTCACGAAAGCGAGTAATATGAAGAGACACGGACCAACATGTATGAAAGGTGAGACAAAAGTAATATGTGATGGTAATTATTTAGAGCGCCCACGTTCGTCGTTCGAGAAAGCGTTCTACCCAAAAAGAAAAATTCTAACAGTTATGGGGCGATCGATTGGATGTACTCTGTGGAAAAGCGCGAGGGAATTCACATTCACCACGAACAGTGTGGACACGGGGGTGAAAGATGGGTTTTAGGAGCTCCAGTAGATGGATACTGTACGGAAACCAATACCGTATATCAATATCACGGCTGTTACTGGCACGGGTGTGAGATTCATGCAAAACATAGAAAAGAAGAACGCGCATCCACTATGAGAAGAGATACATTTATTAGAAGAAGAAGCAAAGAATTCAACCTGGTAGTTATGTGGGAATGCGAATTTCAAAGAACGGGTAAAGACATAAAGATCGGTTGCGACACTACTCTTTATCCATATCAGATAGTATACGATTTTGAGGCATATCTCAACCCAGAATTTGAAAACTCTCGGTAATAATCTAGAGTACGAAGCCGAGCACGTTCCGGTAAGCGTTAGTATAGGAGATAATTTCTCAGGAACAGTAATTCATATTTGTGATAAAGATCCCGCAAAACTTATAGAAAAATTCGTAGAAGATTTGAAAGTCAGGGAAAAGCTATAAGAGAAGAAGTGTGGTCAAGATATGGGTTTAATACAGAACATTTACGTAAAAACCAAATCGCCAAGATCGAACAGTGGATAGAGCAAGTACCGGTTATAGGTTTTAACAGCAGTAAGTACGATATAAACTTAATAAAGAAATACCTAGTAGGCGAACTGGCATCAACAACAAAGAAAGAAATGGTCGGAAAACGTGCAAACGCAACAATATTTCTATTTACTCCAGAGTTTAGATTTCTTGATGTAATACTTTATCTAGGACCTGGTGTAAGTTACGATAGTTGGATAAAAGCCTACGAATGCAAAGGACAGAAATCTTTCTTTCCTTATGAGTGGTTCGATTCTCCAGACAAACTGGATTACCCAGGACTACCGGATATAGAAAAATTGGTATTCCAAACTATCTGGGAAAATGTTAATAGATGAAACAGAATTAAGTAAATGTCGTAGCATTTTCGAAGAAAATAATATGAAAACTTTCAGAGATTGGTTGAAATATTATAACGATTTAGATGTAGCACCGTTCCTAGAAGCGGTGGAAAAAAATGTGTGAATTTTATAAACACAGAGGTGTGGATATTTTCAAAGATGCGGTAACACTACCTGGAGTAGCTATACAATATTTATTGAGAGGAACCATTAAAGAACAAAAATCTTCAAAGACGATTATACCGGAGGATGCTCTATATGCACCAAAAGAAGAAACATACGAAATGATGAAGGACGCTCTAGTTGGCGGTCCATCAATAGTATTTACACGATATGCAGAAGCTGGTGTTTCAAATATTAGAGTGGGTTCCAAACCTTGCAAGGCTCTTTTGGGGTACGATGCAAACACGTTATATTTATCTACGTTAAATAAAGAGATGCCGTGTGGGAGAGAAACTATACACCATATAGATACCCCACATAACCCTAAATTTATTAAAAAGTTTTGTAAAAGAGTTTTATCTGGAGACTGGTTTGGGTTTGCGGAGGTGGATATAGAAGTTCCACACAACTTAAAAGATAAGTTTTCTGAAATGTCCCCAATATTTATAAAAACAGGGTAAGTAGAGGTTGATGAAGTTACCCACACACATGTTAATATATTTAAAAGATACTGGCCGAACAAGAGGAGATGGAAAAAAATTGGTGGGATCTATGACCGCCACTAAAGTATTGCTGTACGCGCCACTGTTGAAATGGTATTTAAAACACGGCCTAGAAATAATTGGAGTTCATCGTGTTATAGATTATATTAGCGGAAAACCATTCGAATGGTTCGCAAAAGAAGTTACAGCCGCAAGACGAACAGGTGATGTAGAACCAAATAAGAAACCAGTAGCCGACATAATGAAATTATTAGGAAACTCTGTTGTGGAAAAATGATAGAGGCAACGGAGAGACATTTAAATACGACATATACACAAAACGAAACCTGTGTTGACAAAGCATTAAGATCTGCATTCTTGACGATTTGGAAGAGATAGGAGATGCGTACGAAATATCTTCAAGAAAACCCAGGTGTGCGGTAAAGAGACCATTCCATTGTGGAATAGCGGTTTATTCAACTAGCTAAATTGAGAATGTTGGAATTTTACTACGAATTTCTAGACAAATACGTAAAAAGAGAAGACTTTGAATTAATACAGATGGATACAGATAGTATGTATATAGGAGTTAGTGGAAAAACGATAGAGGAATTGATTAGACCTAACTTACTAGACGGGTTTGAAAAAGAAAAAGAGAAATGGTTGGCTTGGGATAAATGGAGCGAAAGAGAGCCCGGACTTTTCAAAATGGAATTTAGCGCAGATAGGGCGATAGCGTTATCTAGTAAGTGCTATTTTGTAGAAAAATTTAATTTCACTAAAGATAATTTGGAACAAATTAAAATTAATAAAATTTCTGCGAAAGGAATGTCCAAGAGAACTAACAATTTAAATTGGGATAGATATAAACGAGTACTAAGTGAAACTACAGAAGATGGAAAACACATTATAGATGTAGCACAAAATAGAGGATTTAAAATGAAAGACGGCGTTATGAAAACGTACTGTCAACACAAATTAGGACTCTCGGCATACTACGATAAAAGACGCGTGTTACCAGACGGAATACATACAGAACCTCTCTAATGATTTATTTAATTAATAATTTTGAAAAAATTAAGAAAATTACCAATCTAAAGACTCCGGGGGTAGCTTGGTGTCAGAAGGCACCATAAGAAGTTCTTCGCGAACAAACCCTCGAGATGGCCCATCATCCAAATAATAGAGCACGGGCTCATCAGGTTTGTTAATAGATCGTTCTAGATGATATACATTGAGAGACCACACGGGATCAGTCGCGCGGCGGCTGCCACCTTCGAGCTCTTCCGGTTGATAGAGGTACCTGACGTCAATATCCGATGGAAGCCGTTGCTCCTCTAAACCAACGGGTCGCCCGCGCGAGACGGCAGAGGGCTTGCTCGTCACCCTTTTAAACTTGATAGCATCTACAGGCTTCTTACCTATCAATCTGGTCACCTCTCCGTTCAGTGCGGAGACCACGGCGGGCAGTCTGGCCACCCACTCGGTCGATCGCGAATGAGGGTCTACAAGTTCTTTAGCGTATTGGTGTCCGAACAGTCTCTCAGCCAGGGTTCGATTGAAGCGCTCCACGATCCCCTGGTCCCGGTGGATGTTGACGCGGCCGCGTCTGACAGAAACGTCGTGCTTTGACAATAGATGAGAGACCGCGCCCATGAACTCGCGGCCGGGATCGACCTGGAGAAGATTCGGCCATTTGAAAGGACTCCTCTTATATATTCGGGAGAGAGCCTCGGCCACTTCCTTAGACTCTTTAGTGGCCAACGGCTCAGCCCCCTTATAACGACTCGCTACGTCAACGATTGTCAGTGCGTACTTGTACGTCTTGCGACCGACGCGATCGTGAGGGAGAAACAGGAGATCCGCTTGGTGAACTTGGTTCGGCACCGGCACGTCGAATTTCGGGCGCGGAATATTGTGAGGCGCGGGTAAATAGATCTGCCAGATGGCCTGCTTCTTGAGCCATTCATTGACAGCGTTTTCTGAAACCTTGGTCGCCGCCGCGAGGTTCTTGATGGCCGCGAGTCCCTTCCAGTACCGGCGGGGGCTATAGTACGTGTTCGCTAGCTTGCGCGTTAGGCGAACCGATAGTTTGGTATTAAGTTTGCGCGGTATGCGATGTATTCTAATATATCGGACAATCTCCAACATGCCCTCGCCAGATCGTCCGGTAAGTGCGTCGATAATAATAAACCTTTGTTGGAAGTACAATCGCGATTGGGGGTTAAGTTCTGAAGGAACTTGGGAAAATCCAATCCCCCAGGATTGGTGGAGGAATATAACATCCGCTTTGCGTAAAGGGTGTCCGCTTTTTCGTCCTCGCGCCACGTCTCGAGAGAATCTCGGGCCAGACGAATCATACCCCTTGCGCCAGCTATGCGGTGTTTAAGGGCAGTGTAGCCTACATCAATCATAGCAAAATAAATTTCGTCAACTGACATCGTTCTATATATATATATATATTTATAAAAAAAATTATTTAAAATAATTAATTTAAAATCTCGATTGGATATAGTAGCCGACGATACCCACCACACGCATTCCCACGACGATGAACGCGATCTCGCGGTCTTTTTGGGGCTCTGACGGTACATAGAAATCTGAAAGTTGGGGCTCACGATCCAGCGGCGCGAGCCTTTTATGCGGATATGCCAGCGCGTACTCGCGGTTGGCTTCTTCAACGTTCTGAAAAGTTTGTGCGGCGTGATTTTCGCGGCGAAGCTCTTCGTTGACCCAGTCCAGATGGGCGGTTCGTTTTTTCGACCATGCTTCCTTTGCGCTATTGAGTTGTTCTACAGCTAAATCGTGACGCTTACGCTCCTCATCCACGTTCGAGCTTCTCATTTTCGAGAATATAAAGTTGCTACCGCTGAACGCCAATGCGTTTACAAGCGCACCACCTACTATTACGGCGATTGAAGCCATTTATTTCCATATATTAACTGGTAGAATTCCAGCTTTAACTAGATAATCTCGGGTCCAAACTGCGGCCGCTACATCTAAGGTCGCGAGCCCTATGTCTCTCACAGTAAAGTCCAATTTGGGAGCGGACCCTCCTAGGGCCATCTTTGATAGTCGAGCATACCCGATACTGAAACCCGATATCACCACGGCGTGATAAAGCGCATTCACTAAAATTTTACCATCTTATTCAGCCATTATAATTATTGCATATAAAAGGGGTCGCGATCAATGTTTAAATGGGGCTCATCCAATCGCGATTGGTGTTTCGTAACTTTCTTCAGAACACTGGCTGGTTGTTTTTTCGATAAGGATTGGTGTAATAGGGGGTATTTCCACACGCACAGGGCACCAACAACTGCCAGACCACCACCAACAACCCAACTCCAATTCACGAATTGGGGTTCAATCGGATTCGCCCAACCTCGATTGGGTGTTGAGTGAGCTTCCAATTCGTGAATTGGGGGTGTTGTTGTACTCAACACTGTTGAACCCGATTGCTCTGTCTTCAGATGTTTTGCTGTCTCCGTCCCCGATTGCAACGACTGTTTAGCCTCTCGAAGCTCGGCGAGTATTTTAACCTTGTTTAACTTTTCTGGTGGCAGCCGCCGCCCTCCCAGCTGCCTGCCTTTTTGGGGTTTTATGTCGTGCAACCCCCAACTCCAATCGCGATTGGGTTGGAGGATCAATCGGAGTTGGAAGTGCTGCAATCGGGTTCGATTGGGTTGGAGCAATCCCCAACGCTGTTGGAGATTGCTGTTCCGTCACTCTCGCGGGTGTGTCTTGTGTCATCATTTATGATATTAATATTAGGGCTTATAGTTCGTGGGCATATATGTCCGTGGTCAACGCGGTTGTCAGCGGAGCTAAGTACATTCCAAACTTGTGATAAATTGAGCAGCAGGCTGTTCTAAGAGTGTGACCTATAAAAGGGTCAGTCTCTAGATCGTCAATCAATCCCGCGGTGTTTGGTATAGGGAGAAGTATACTAACGGCGGTTGCGTACAAATGAATAGCCGCCGATCCAAGAGTTTTTGTCATCTCCGCACCTAACCTAGATTCGTATCGCGCATACATTTTATCGATCTCCGCATCTGACATCTTATCCACCTGAAAAACTGAGAGACGCCTACCGAGATAATGCTCCGATTGTCCCCCAGCAACCAGCGCAGCTAGCCGCTCTCGTCGCGCCGCATTCTCATTTTCATTCAGAGTCGTTGCACTCAACCCAATACCAACCGCTGTTGGAGTTGGAGTTGATCCCGATTGCTCTGTCGGAGTTGATGTTTCATTATCTTTCAGGATGTTGGCAGTCGGAGTTGAGGTTTCTTCTATTAGCTGATCGAGAAGTTCGTCGCAGTTCATTATTGCTAATTTTCTTAAAATTAATTTAAATATTCTAACAAGTCTCATCACTTTAACATATTGCCAAGCGCACCACCCGATACTTATGATCACCATTATGCTCGCAACAAAGCTCGCAGCGGAGCACCAAATTGTTAACATTGTTAACCATTGTTCAGCATTTGTTCAACATTTGTTAAGCATTTGTTCAGCATTGTTCAGCATTTGTTCAGCATTGTTCAGTAATTGCTAAGTATTGTTAAGCATTTACTCGGTAATTACTAACGAACGTTAAGTAATTGCTAATTAATTATAAAATTAATTGATAACTTCGTAAGCAGTTGGTTGATCAATCTTTAGCAAAAGCTTGGCGTGCTTCGTTTCCGAAAGCATCTGTCGAACCTCCAGGCGCTCCTCGCGTGTTGGGATAACGTCATTCTCTCGAAGACAGTCATCGAATGAGTCTCGATCCTTGCAGTGAAAGAGGGCGACCCATTTCGTTTGCTCGCGCAGATCCTTGAGGACGGCGTTGTACTTTTGAGTGGATATCCATACGCTTTGCCTAGCATGGCGGCCAGAAAATGCGAGCTCGGAGAGCGTGTCCTTCTTTTTGGTCATCGCCGCCTTGGCTGAGCAATCGTCAATCACGTATAGGGTGGGCTCACCCTGGAATCTTTGGTATAAACCACGCAGCCAAACGTGAAGCCTATCACCGGGGTCAATAACGTACCTCAGGGTCGGTCCATATCCACGGGCGCCGCTGATAAGTATCGTTGTGCCTCACAGTGGGACACAGGATCACAATGTGACAAAAGGCATCGCGGTAGGAGCCCTCGAGCAAGTCTAGGATGAAAACCGTTTTTCCACATCCTGTCTGCCCACATATTATGGCAGAGTGGGCATCTCCAATCGTGAATTGGTATTGATTGCTAATTAATTCTTTAGAATTATTAAAATCAGTAGATCGCTGAGACGTATCGACCATCTTCGATGTTGAGTTGTGCGTCTGTAATTATATATAAGTACACGTTCAATGGCCCGGCTCCGTCCGCCTCTTTGGTTATCTGGATCGTCACACCCTCGCTAGCGTTCTCAACTTGGCGTCCGCTACCGTGTATTTGGTCGTCGTCGCTGGCTCGCATGTCTAGCCATAACGCGTATTTGGTATTCAGGAACTCCGCGATGGAGACGGCTGAGAGATGCAGGTCTTTGGCAACCGCGGCAACCTCCGGAGAGCGCTTAGAGCCACCAGCAAACTGCTTTCTTACTTCGTCCCACTGCTGGTGCGCGCGAAGACCCGCACTGTAGAGTTGATTGGGGACTCCCTCGATCGTCATCTCTACCTTCGTGATTTTGGGGTTATAGAATTTGTCGGTTTTTCTAGCACCGACCGCGAACCGAGCCTCCTCGAACAGCATCAGTATACCTTTCATCGAGCGGGCGGGTACGTTGACGTTAATATTCCACAATGTGTCGCCTTTGTCTTTCGTCATCTTGCGGTGACGAAGAACTCGGTCGTAAAGTATGGCAACGCGCCCGGCGATGGGTACTGGGTTCTGATTAATCGCGCGAGTTCGGGCATCGTGACCATGTCGTACTCCAGCGACACATTATCGATCGTATACGTCGATAACATGTCGGTGGCTATGAGAACTCGGCCGTAGTCGTTGAACGTTAGGTCGTATTCGAGGCGGTCAGCCAAAGCACTCTGATAGTAGGGCATGTGACTCTCCAGCAACTCAAAGTCGAGCGGAATGTAGAAGCGGTTGCCGTAAGCGGCCGCGACCGCGTTGTCGCTCGCGTTGTTATCTGCCTTGTTACCAGCCCCGATTCTAAGTTTGGTTACGTTCTTATTTCGGCTGGTGTCAATACCCTGATAGACAGCGTTTTCGCGCTCTTGCGCCGTCTTCCACAGGTCCTGATAACAATGGTAGACGTCGCTGTCGTCGATCGACATCACCTCATTACCAGAAATCTTTATCATGGTCTTCTTGACGATGGCGCGACCCAGGTTCTGAACGACGGTTTGGTCCTCGTCCGTCGACGTCAGCGAAATAGTGAAAGCGAGGCGAACAGTCCCCGGCACAATGACGTCGTTAGCTCCGAGGTTGGGGAAGCGGACCAAGAGCTGCTGGTTCTGGTCGATCGTCGATGGGTTGTTCATAATAACGACACTCTGTCTCATGCCTTTTGCCCCGAGGGGCTCACGCAGTCTGCGGTATGGATTGAGTTTGCGACCGTATTGACTCGAAGACATAATTTAGTGAAACTATATTAAACCCGTATGGTTTTGTCTTTAATACATAATTAATTTTAAGAAAATTATAAAGATGGATGATTTTAACATGGACAACTACGATCTCACAACGGGCAACCGAGACGATTACCTCGATGGTGATGATGATGATTATAATGACGAAACGACCTTCATAGAGCCTCCAGTTCCAATCCAATCGCAATCGGGGGAATTAGGTGGCGCTACCAACACCATTAGTCTAAGTCAGGAATTAGTCGAGTCCGCTGTAGACGACTTCTACAACAATTTGACAAAGGTGTGGTCCCATCTGTCGGCCGCGACTACTCCAAGTTCGAATTGGATCTGCGTGGTAGATTGCGACTAAAAGCATCAAATGTCCCGATCGTCAACACGATGACCGGTAAACCCCTAGCGCTGAGCACCATTGCCGGAAACCGGGGCGGTGGTGAAATCATAAGGAGCGAACTAGGATTCGTAGATTGGAAGAAGGGTAAACAAATTATACCGACCCGCGCTGTAGAGGCCCTACAGTCTACCGACGAAACGATGGCGAAGACGGCCGCCGATATAGAAACTGTTGAGCTCAGCGAACTCTCTCGAGTAGCCACCGACGCTATTAACACGATGGAGCTCAACGAAAGTGAGATAGACGAAATACTCAGGACGATGAATGACCCACCGTTACCTCTTCGCGAACTCCGGGGCCTCGATAAGGTTATGCAAACGGTCCGGGGCGAACTGGTCCTTAACCTGCTGACATGGCTGGATATATCTATCACAATCATTTTGGCGGTGCCTCTCCACACAGAACGACTGGACTATTAAGCGCATCTCTGATTCTGAAAACTGGCTATGCATTGGTTCCAGTACCTCGCCAGGTGTTGGTCCAATCTTGCCTGATTGTAACTTCATCTTCGTTGTCTTCGTATCTTTCTTCTCCTGGTGCTTCTCTCCTTTCTCTGCGCTAGTATCTGGCAATGTCGAATTGAAAGCTTTATCCTCTGTTCACCAGCAACAGCGACTGTCCGTCCGTTTTGCCGACTGAGCATATCCATCAAAGACAATCTTATGAGCTAGAACTGACATGGTTTGCCCGTACCATCTACCCGGGTATATCTATTCATGTCATTCAGCTCATTCAATCGGACATTCTTTTTCTCGACTCGATGAACAATAAGATTCCGTTGTATACTCTGGCTAACTTGTGGTTGATCATCAATGACTTCGTGTGTCTCCGCGAATCGAACCTGTCACTTCTGTTTCTTAGAAGCGAACATGCTGTTGACCATGTTGACTTGTCGGAAGACTTTTTTGGCACGGGTTCTGTTCCAACCCCTGGAATTAGATGGGACATTTCGTGGTATGTTAAGGTGCCAATGGACAGTTAGGGGGTTCTCTCCTTATTGGAATTATCACGATTTAATTACATGTATACTGGAGAAACGGAGCTTTATCGTATTTGTGTATTTTCAAATTTGTGATTGTCTAGCTCACTCCTGAAGCCTGTTTAACGATGAGTTAGAAGCAATATGGAAGTTTCGATGATGGCGAAACGTACATGCTGATCCGGGGCTACACTTGTCGTATAACCTTTCTCCAATCACAACAGCACGACGAATATGTGTATCTCTTTTTTAACCCATATACATTGACTTGTAACACGTATATATTTCGTACATTATACTGAAGTGTTACTGTGTATTAAACGGTGTATACATGATACTGCACTTAATTGCATGTGGTTTTTAAACTCATAAATTATTTAATTAAACAAAGTCACTGCTTTAAAATGTACACGAGAGTGGCTATTGACATCCATCAGTACCATAACTAGGATGAGGCAGACGATGTGAATTTAAGAATTAAACAAATCCCCGGGTTGGTTGCGGGGAGAATGCTCCCTGACCCCCATATCGGGACTTGGTTAGTCTCGTCTGGTTTTTACCTCTGGTTACGCTCCATGTCCACAACTCAACATCGAAGATGGTCGATACGTCTCAGCACTCCACTAAATCTAAAGATTTAAATAAAGTTTGTGATGCCCACTCTGCCATAATATGTGGGCAGACAGGATGCGGAAAAACGGTTTTCATCCTGGACTTGCTCGAGGGCTCCTACCGCGGTGCCTTTCGATACATTGTGATCCTGTGTCCCACTGTGCGGCACAACGAGACTTATCAGCGGCGCACGTGGATATGGACCGACCATGGACCGACCCTCAGGTATACGTCGTTGACCCCGGCGACAGGCTTCACGATTGGCTGCGTGGTTTCTACCAAAGATTCGAGCCCACCCTATACGTGATTGACTGCTCGGCCAAGGCGGCGATGACCAAAAAGAAGGACATGCTCTCCGAGCTCGCATTTTCTGGCCGCCATGCGGGGCAAAGCGTATGGATCTGCACTCAAAAGTACAACGCCGTCCTCAAGGATCTGCGCGAGCAAACGAAATGGGTCGCCCTCTTTCACTGCAAAGTCAGAGACTCATTCGATGACTGTCTTCGAGAGAACGACGTTATCCCAACGCGCGAGGAGCGCCTGGAGGTTCGACAGATGCTTACGGAAACTAAGCACGCCAAGCTTCTGTTAAAGACTGATCAACCAACTGCTAACAAAGTAATAAGCAATTATTAAGCAATTGCTTAACGCTCGTTAGTAACTGCTGAGGAAATGCTTAACAATGCTTAGCAAATGCTGAGCAAATGCTTAACAATGCTTAACAATGCTGAGCAAATGCTTAACAATGCTGAGCAATTGTTAAGAATTTGTTGCTCAGTTGCGAGCTTTGTTGCGAGCATAACGGTGATCATAAGTATCGGATGGAGCGCTTTTATTACTTTGTAATAAATCAATATGTTAGACTTATGAGGTTAGTCAGAATAGTACTGCTTGCGATAAACACAATGGACTGCGACGAACTTCTCGATCAGCTAATGGAAGAAACAGTCGTGTCGACTGCTGACACGACTGAAACTGTAGGAACACCTGTCGGTACGACTGCCGACACGACTGCCGATACAAATGAAAACACGACGCGCCGCGAGCGGCTAGCTGCGCTGGTTGCTGGGGGACAATCGGAGCAGTATTTCGGTAGGCGTCTCTCAGTTTGTCAGGTGGACAAGATGTCAGATGCGGAGGTTGATAAAATGTATGCGCGATACGAATCTAGGTTAGGTGCGGAGATGACGAAAACTCTTGGATCGGCGGCTATTCATCTGTACGCTACCGCTGTTAGTACACTTCTCCCTATACCAAACACCGCGGGGTTCATTGGCGATCTAGAGACTGACCCTTTTGTAGGACACACTCTTAGAACAGCCTGCTGCTCAATTTATCACAAATTTGGAATGTACTTAGCTCCGCTGACAACCGCGTTGACCACGGCTAAGCACTGTCAATTTGGACATATATGCCCACTAACTATATAAACTCAGAAAATGATGACATAAGACGCACCTACGAGAGTGACGGAGCAGCAATCCCCGATTGCAACACTTCTAACGGCGTTGGGGGAACTATCTCCACATGAAAAAGCTCCACATGAGCAAGCTCCGGTTGCACGACACAAAAAAAAAAAAAGACAGGCAGCTGGGCGGCAGCGGCTGCCACCCGAACAACTAAACAAGATAAAATACTCGCCGAGCTTCGAGAGGCCAAACGGTCGTTATTTGTTCCTGCTGTTGAAACAGCAAAACGCCCGGTGGTTCCACATCCGAAGGCAGCTGTTTCTCCTGAGGATCAATCCCCGATTGCTGTCGCTCCTACCTGGATCATCCCGTGGGTTGTTGGTGGTGGTCTGGCAGTTGTGGGCACTCTGTGTGTGTGGAACTACCTTTCGAAACAACCCCCAACCGCACCTGTGCAGTTGGAGTCGGTTCCGAAGAAAGTTACGAAACCAATTGCGCCCCATTTAAACATTAATCGTGATCCCTTTTATATGCAATAACTGTAATGGCTGAAAACGATGTTAAAATGATAGTGAATGCGCTTTATCACGCCGTGGTGATATCGGGTCTCAGTATCGGGTGGGCTCAACTAACAAAGATGGCCGTCGGAGGGCCTTCTCCCAAATTGGACATTACTGTGAAAGACGTAGGGCTCGTGACCTTAAATGTAGCGTCCGCAATTTCGACCCGAGATTATCTAATTAAAGGTGGAATTCTACCCGCTAATATATGGAAATAAATGGCTTCGATCGGACTAATGATAGGTGGTGCGGTATTCAGCGCAGTTGCGTTCGGTGGTAGCAACTATTTCTTCTCGTTAATAGGAAAAGACTCGGATGAGGAGCTCAAGCGTCACGATTTAGCTGTAGAACAACTCAATAGCGCAAAGGAAGCACGGTCGCAAAAACGAACCGCCCGTCTGGACTGGATCAACGAAGATCTTCGACGCGAGAATCACGCCACGCAAACTTTCCGAAACGTTGACGAAGCCATGCGCGAGTACGCGCTGGCATATCCGCATAACATTCTCGCGCCGCTGGATCCCGAGCCCCAACTTTCAGATTTCTATGTACCGTCAGAGGCCCAAAAAGACCGCGATATCACGTTCGTCGTCGTGGGAATGGTTGCGACGGGTCTTGTCAGCTACTATATTGGAAAAGCAATAAGCAAAAGCAATTAGCAATAATTAATTTAAAAAACTTTTTTAAATAATATATATATATATATATATATAGAACGATATTAGTTGACGAGCTTTATTACGCTCTAATCGATGTAGGCTACACGGCCCTTACACACCGTTTAGCTGGCGCAAAGGGTCTGATCCGTCTGGTCCAAGACTCTCTAGAGACGTGGCGCGAGGACGAAAAAACGGCCACCATTTTCGCAAAGCGAATGTTAGATTCCTCCCAGTTCCCGCTCCTGTTCCAATGCTTCCAATCGCGATTGGATTGGGGGAACTTAACCAGTGGCTGCATCGAAACTTACAACAACGGTTTAGTATCGACGACGCCTTTACCGGACGATCTGGAGAGGGCATGTTGGAGACTGTTCGACCTACTAGAATACCTCGCATACGATGGACACGCGCAAGATTGATACCAAACTATCGGTTCGCCTAGCACGCAAGCTAGCGAACACATACTACAGCGCCCGCGGCTACTGGAAGGGGCTCGCGGCCATCAAGAACCTCGCCACGGCGACCAAGGTTTCCGAAAACGCCGCCACGGAATTGCTCAAGAAGCAGGCCATCTGGCAGATCTATTTACCCGCGCCTCACAATATTTCGCGGCCGAAATTCGACGTGCCGGTGCCGAACGAAGTCCACCAAGCTGACCTCCTGTTTCTCCCACACGATCGCGTCGGTCGCAAGACGTATAAGTACGCACTGACAATCGTTTACGTAGCGAGTTGGTATAAGGGGGCTGAGCCGCTGGCCACTAAAGAGTCTCAGGAGGTGGCCGAGGCTCTTTCCAGAATATATAAGAGGAGTCCTCTCAAATGGCTGAATCTTCTCCAGGTCGATCCCGGTCGCGAGTTCATGGGCGCGGTCTCCCATCTATTGACTAAACACGACGTTTCTGTTAGACGCGGCCGCGTCAATATCCACCGGGATCAGGGGATCGTGGAGAGGTTCAATCGAACCCTGGCTGAGAGGCTGTTCGGACACCAATATGCCAAAGAGCTTGTAGACCCTCATTCGCGATCGACCGAGTGGGTGACCCGGCTGCCCGCTGTCGTCTCGGCACTGAACGGTGAGGTGAGATGCTATCAAGGCGAAAACGGTGTCGCACAAACCATCTGCCGTCTCGCGCGGGCGACCTGTTGGTTTAGCGGAGAAACGGCTTCCATCGGATGTTGCCGTCCGGTACCTCTACCAACCGGGAGAGCTCGAGGGTGGTCGCCGCCGCGCGACTGATCCCGTGTGGTCTCTCAATGTATATATCATCTAGATCGATATATTACCAAACCCGACGAGCCCGTGCTCTACTATTTGGATGATGGTCCATCGCGCGGGTTTGTTCGCGAAGAACTTCTTGCGGTGCCTTCTGACACCCAGCTTTCTCCGGATGGCGTTCTCATCCGCTGATTTCTACACTCCCAGCGCCAATCAGACCAATATAGTTGATGTTTATAGGTGATGGGTTGGTGGTGGTTGTTCTAGTTAAATTTCTCAAAATTTAAATTACATAGTAATTTAAATCTTGATTCCTTTTATTACATCAACGGTTCCGTGTGGATACCGTCGGTTAACACCCTCCTCTTATCGTAGTACGCGGATAGTCCCAACTTTGTCTGCGAGTAAGTCTTCATGACTCCACTGTTCATTCTGAAACCCCTGTTGTTTCCAATGTCTAGACCACCCTTTAATGTTTTTGTCTTCTTCTTCCCGACTTCCTTTTTCGGGAACTTTTTCGACAATATAACACTTGCTAGACAAGGCAATCGCTCGGTGTCCGTGGAACTCCATCTTGAAGAGTCCTGGCTCGCGGTTGCTCCACTTATCCCAAGCTATCCAATCTCGTTTCTCTCTTTCGAAAGAGTCGATCATATCCGACTTTATTATAGAATCTAGGCTGTTGCTGAAAATTCCTATATACATACTGTCTGTATCCATCTGTATCAACTCGAAATCGCTTCGGTCAACGTATTTATCTAGAAAGTCGTAGTAGAACTACAACATCCTCAACTTTGCCAACTGATAAACTGCTATCCCACAGTGAAACGGTCTAGTCATTACTACTCTCGGTTTCCTGCTAGATATCTCGTAAGCGTCCCAATCTCCTCGATATCTTCGAAGAATGCGGATCTCAATGCTTTGTCAACGCAGCTCTGGTTGTTAGTATACGTTGTTCTTAGATGGCGCTCGGAACATTCGATCATCTTTCCGCAACAAGAGTTGCCCACCAACTTGAATATCTTGCCCACAACGGCATTGCCACTGTCGACATCTCCTGTTCTACGTGCTGCGGTTACTTCGTCTACGAACCATTCGAACGGCTTTCCTTCTTGGTAATCCAAAGTTCTGTACACAGCAGTTATCTCTAATCCATGTCGCAGATACCACTTCAGTAGCGGCGCGTACAGCAACGTCTTCTCTGTAGACAGAGTTCCCACTAGTTTCTTACCGTCTCCCCTGTTCCTACCTGTATTCTCTAGGTAATCCAACATGTGCACTGGAACCTCTTCTTCTTTAACAACCCTGTTTGTGAACAGCGGCGACATCTCCGAAAAGTGTTTTCGTAAATTTTTCGGCACCTCGATATCCACCTCGGCAAATCCGAACCACTCGGACTTCAAAATTCTTTGCGAGAATGGGTCCACGACTATCTGGTTTGTAGGTTCTCCAACGTGTCGGATGATATCTTTACCGCGAGGCATCACATACTTCAGAGTCGACAGGTACAGTGCGTTAGCGTCGTAACCGAGCACCGATCCGCATTTCTTATTTTTATCCGTGCGGATGTTGGATATTCCGGCTTCCGCGTATCTCGAAAACACCATAGACGGTCCTCCGACAAGAGCTCCCTGCAGCATGTCGTAACTTTCCTTTTCAGGTGCGTACAGTGGTGGACAGTTTGCGTATGCGGCGGCGTTTTCCTTTGTTCTGTAGCTTTTCACATCCTCCTTGATGGTTCCTCGCAACAAATATTGCAGAGCCACACCGGGTAGCGTTACTGCGTCTTTAAGAATATCCACTCTTCTGTCTTTGTAAAAGTTACACATTTTTCCCACCGCTTCCAAGAACGATGCGACGTCCAGGTCGTTGTAGTATCGCAGCCAGTCCGCGAAAGTTTACATGTTTTTCTCTTTGTAGATCGCGTTGCACGCTTCTAGCTCACTCTCTGTAATAAGGTATCCGCCTCGCAGTTTGGAATACCAGTGTTCGATGGGTGGTAAACCATCGTAGTCCAACTTTTCCGGGAAGTCGAACCAATCGTAGGGAAAGAAAGACTTGTGCATCGAGCAGTCGTATGCCTTGATCCACTTGTCGTAACTAGTTCCGGGTCCCATGTACAGAGCAATGTCTAGAAACCTGAATTCAGGAGTGAACAGAAATATCGTCGTGTTCGTCTCCTTATCTACCATAACTTTATCGGTTATGTTAGCCAGTTTCCCAACGAGATGTTTCTTTATCAGGTTTATGTCGTATCTACTAGAGTTGAATCCTACCACAGGAACCTGTTCTATCCACCTCTTTATAGTTTTGCGTTGTGTTTCCGGGAGTTTGTCCATATCAGTCGGCATGTACTTGCGGTGCACATCGTTTTTGATATTTTTACCTCTGCTTTTCAACTCCCTCAAGAACTTTGATACCAAAACTTCAGGATCTCTCTCGCAAATGTTTGTTGTCGTTCCTGAGAGACTATCGCCTACTGAAACACTTATCGGCACGTGGGCAACCTCGTACTCTAGGTCTCGAGTTTTTACCTCCCCTCCGTTGACGTCTAGGTAAGCTTCAAAGTCGTACACTATTTGGTGCGGGTACAACACTGTCTCCGGGGCCGTCTGTTCTACTTGTGGATGATTTCGTAAATTATAGTCGCACTCCCAAATAACCACGAGTGTGTATCTGGCTGAGCTTATTGCCGCGTCCCTATCGAGAGTTTTTTTATACTTTTTACCCATGCGCCTTGTGTGGAGTGGACATCCGTGCCAGTGACAGCCGTGGAATTGGTACACGGTATTTGTCTCACTGCAGTATGCGTCGACCGGAGCCCCTGCACCTCAGCTTTCTCCTCCGTGTCCGCACCTGGCGGTGTGTATGTGATTGACTTCTAAAGATTTTATCCAGTCTATCGACATTTTGCTGGCGTGCAATCTTGGGTAGAAGGCTTTTTCAAACGCGGACATTGGTCTGTCTATCATCTTACCTTTGCACACGACTAAGGTCCCCCCTCATGCATGTTGCTGCGTGCCTCTTCATGTTGCTGGCGTTGGTGAATCTCTGTCTGCAGTCGTAGCAACAGTAGATTTTTGTTAGATTCTTTATGTTTGTCACGAGGAACGCGTGGTTTTTTAATAATCCTATCGTCATCTTCTTCTCTCCTCCTACCTCCTCGTAGTGTGCTGGTGTCTTTCTCAAATACCACACGCCTTCTTCCGTTGGCTCGTACACTTCTATCCCTACACAGAAACATTCCTCCACTTTCTTCATGTCCTCAAAAGGAACCGGTCCTCTCACGGTTTTCTTGTTTTTCGCGAAATACTCGTTAGCCATGCTTCGTGCCTTATCACAACACCTGTCCGCTCGAACATCTTCCAAATGAATAGCTAGACATCTGAAAAGACACAAATCGTCGTTGTATTTATCTAACGCGTACATACCCTTCTTGTTCCTCAACCAATCCGGAAGAGGTCCTCCGGATGCTACTGTTGAGGCTAACCATGTTTCTTCCCTCCTATCACCTAAAACTAGTTTTACGAATACGTCTACCCACCGGACAAACGTCCATTTCGTGTTTGGTCTGTCTATCTTATCCAGGTTCATACGAGTTTCTTCTTGTCTCTTCACCCATGTACATACCTCCTCGTAAGAACTCCGAGGTTTTTGTGAAATATTATAGTTTTCGCTCTACCACGACTGTCTTTCTCCTCTATATGTGTTAGCTTGTAAGAAAAAGAGTATCTCAGATAGAAGTTGCTCGTCAGCATCGGAGCCAACTTGTCAACTATCCTTTCAGATATTGTCCCGTCTATACCCTTACGAAAAGAAAGCTCTATGTTTCTCCTACCTTTCTCCACCCGTTCCTTACTTTCGTCGTAGCTGCCTAATATCTTCTCACCTTCGTCGGCTATTGCGTTCACCAACTTCGACACCACTTTATGTGGGGTCTTTCTCTGCGCGATAGCGTTGGCACGCAGACTCATAACACTCTCTTCCGCAAGTATATGCCCAACTTTATCAGATTTGTCTATATTATTGAAGGCACCTCGCTTGTAGGCCCTTGTAAACCTAGTCGTGAAAGCTGTGTTTTTAGCCTCGTTCAAGAGTTTTGTCAACCCTGGAACTCTTAGGCGTTTACTGTATGTCAGCCCTAGCGATGAGGCTTCTGCTCTGAGTTGTTCAACTTGTGGCAACATTTTCAAATCTTGTTTTAAGCCTTGGTTTAAACCGTGGTTTAATTCAATGTTTGAATAACTACTAGTTTTCGTTTCTTTAGCTTGAAATTTTATTAGTTTTGTCAACCCAGGAACTCTTAGGCGTTTACTGTATGGCATGTTGAGATCGTCCGCTTGTTTTCGCAGTTGATCTCTAGTTATTTGAAGCTTTTCTACACCGCTAATCAGTTGAGGCGGAATAATTTTCTCATCCATAACTTTTCTCATTTTTCTTCGTCCAAAGAAATTTCTCGCAGGCATATTTTTATACTTCCTATATGTTAGCAAATATACTTTTTTTTAAAACTTTAATTAAATAATTAATTATTTAATTAATATTTTCATACTTCCTATATGTTAGCAAGTATACTTTTTTTTAAATAATTAATTAAATAATTAATATTTTCATACTTCCTATATGTTAGCAAATATACTTTTTTTTTAAACTTTAATTAAATAATTAATTATTTAATTAATATGTTCATACTTCCTATATGTTAGCAAGTATACTTTTTTTAAATAATTAATTAAATAATTAATTATTTAATTATTATATTTTCTATATAATAATACGGGTGTTCAGTTTTAAATAATTAATTAATTAACTAATTATTATACCCCTATAGGGTATAGGGTGTTCAGTTTTAAATTATTAATTAAATATTTTCATACTTCCTATATGTTAGCAAATATACTTTTTTAAATAATTAATTAATTAATCTGACCAAATGACTGTATGGTATAAGAGAGACAACTCTGACAAGGACGACCCGCTCTAGAAAGTACACAGTTGTCTAACTTGGCTCTGTATTATATAGGTGGTCCGCACTTTTTGTTTATTCAGGTCATACACAAATTCGAGGGGTGTGGGATCGTAGATCGAGTGTAGGGGCACTATGTAGGTTGGTGGTATCATTTTAACTCCCTATATATATGTACTACTCAATGGCTAAGCTGGCCACAAGTGTAATAGGTCCATCACCAAACTTTGCGGTAAATCCTCAGCTAAAACTGCACAAATCTCATATGTCCCGGGTAAAATCAAAGGGTCATTTCCCCAGCTGCGGTACATATCAAGGGCTAAACTGGCCACAAATGTCATAGGTCCCATTTCTCCAGCTGTGGTACATATCAAGGGTTAAACTGACCACAAATGTCATAGGTCCCATTTCTCCAGCTGTGGTACATATCAAGGGCTAAACTGGCCACAAATGTCATAGGTCCCATTTCTCCAGATGTGGTACATATCAAGGGCTAAACTGGCAACAAATGTCATAGGTCCCATTTCTCCAGCTGCGGTACATATCAAGGGCTAAGCTGGCTACAAATGTCATACGTCCCATTTCCCCAGTTACGGCCACATATCAAGCGCTAAACTGGCCACAAATGTCATAGATCCCATTTCTCCAGCTGCGGTACATATCAAGGGCTAAACTGGCCACAAATGTCGTAGGTCCCATTTCTCCAGCTGCGGTACATATCAAGGGCTAAACTGGCCACAAATGTCATAGGTCCCATTTCTCCAGCTGCGGTACATATCAAGGACTAAACTGGCCACAAATGTCATAGGTCCCATTTCTCCAGCTGCGGTACATATCAAGGGATAGGCTGGCTACAAATGTCATAGGTCCCATTTCTCCAGTTACTGTCACATATCAAGCACTAAACTGGCCACAAATGTCATACGTCCAATTTCTCCAGCTGCGGTACATATCAAGGGCTAAACTGGCCACAAATGTCACAGGTCCCATTCCTCCAGTTGCGGTACATATCAAGGGCTAAACTGGCCACAAATGTCATAGGTCCCATTTCTCCAGCTGCGGTACATATCAAGGGCTAAGCTGGCCACACATGTCATAGATCCTGCTTCTCCAGCTACGGTCTCATATCAAGGGCTAAACTGGCCACAAATGTTATAGGTCCCATTTCTCCAGCTGTGGTACATATCAAGGGCCAACAAAACTGGCACAAAATGGCATAGGACCCTTTTCTCCAAGCTGCGGTACATATCAAGGGCTAAAAGCTGGCCATAAATTATATGTCCCATTCCCAGCTACGATCACATAGCAAGCGCTAAACTGGCCACACATTGTCCTAGGTGCCCATTTTCCAGCCTCGGTTATATATCAGGGATAAACTTGCCACAAATGTCATAGGTCCCGTTTCTCCTCCTTCCAGCTAAACGATCACATTCAATCGTAAAAACTCTAAAATGGCCATGAATGTCATAGGGGTTCCCATTTCTCCTAGCTGCGGTAACAACACCCCTCAATGGCCTTAAACTGGTGTCACAATTGTCAATAGGTTCCATTTCTCCAGCTGCGGTACATGTCAATTGGCTAAAATTGGCCCCACCATATTATCATATGTTCCCATTGCCCTCAGCTTGCAGGTACAATATCCAAGGATTTATAAACTGGCCACATATGTCATAGGTCCTCCATTTTCCTTCCAGCTGCGGTACATACCAAGGGCTATATACTGGCCATAAAACAAAGGAAAACCTCCATTATGGTTTCCCCAATTTCCCCAGCTTGCGGTTACATATCAAGGGTCTAAACTGGCCACAAATGTCAATAGGTCCCCAGTTTCTCCACCTGTGGTACATATCAATGGGCTTAAAATAACTGGCCACAAAATGTCAAAGGTCCCATTTCTTTCCTCCCAGCTGCGGGTACAAATATCCAAGGGCTAAGCTGGCTAAAACAAATGTCATAAGGTTCCCATTTCCCTCTTTTACAGCTACGATCCCATAATCAAGCGTACTAAACTGGCCGACAAATGTCATAGGTCCCTCCATTTTCTCCCAGCTGCGGTACACATTCAATGGCTTAAACACTGGGTCACAATTGTCATAGGTTTCAATTTCCTCCAGCTGCGGACATTTCAAAGGCAAAATTGGCCACAAATGACATATGTCCCCCAATTTTCTTCCAAAAGCTTGGCCGGTAACAAATATCAAGGGAAAAGTGGCCACAAATGACAATAGGTCCAATTTTCCTCCATCTGCGGTACATATCAAGGGCTAAAGTGGCCACAATGAAGCATAGGGTTCCGGTTTGGTCCTAAAACTTTGTCATTTTTTTTTTATTTATTAAGATTTTCCTTTTATAATTTTCAGGTTTTTATAACTGTAATTTTCTAATTAGGGTTTTATCTTCTTCGTTTAGGTTAAACTTTTCTGGTTTGTTTAGTTTACATTTTTTATTTTTTTGAATTTTCTATTTTCTAGGACTCCCCTTTTTACCCCTGTTTCTCCAGCTGCGGTTACATTATCAAGGGAGGCTAAATAAACTTGGCCACCACATGTCATAGATCCTGCTTCTCCAGCTACGGTCTCATATCAAGGGCTAAACTGGCCACAAATGTTATAGGTCCCATTTCTCCAGTTGTGGTACATATCAAGGGCTAAACTGGCCACAAATGTCATAGGACCCATTTCTCCAGCTGCGGTACATATCAAGGGCTAAGCTGGCCATAAATGTCATATGTCCCATTCCCCCAGCTACGATCACATATCAAGCGCTAAACTGGCCACACATGTCATAGGTCCCATTTCTCCAGCCTTGGTATATATCAAGGGATAAACTTGCCACAAATGTCATAGGTCCCGTTTCTCCAGCTACGATCACATATCAAGCGCTAAACTGGCCATGAATGTCATAGGTCCCATTTCTCCAGCTGCGGTACACATCAATGGCTAAACTGGTCACAATTGTCATAGGTTCCATTTCTCCAGCTGCGGTACATGTCAATGGCTAAATTGGCCACACATATCATATGTCCCATTGCTCCAGCTGCGGTACATATCAAGGATTAAACTGGCCACATATGTCATAGGTCCCATTTCTCCAGCTGCGGTACATACCAAGGGCTATACTGGCCACAAATGCCATATGTCCCATTTCCCCAGCTGCGGTACATATCAAGGGCTAAACTGGCCACAAATGTCATAGGTCCCATTTCTCCACCTGTGGTACATATCAAGGGCTAAACTGGCTACAAATGTCAAAGGTCCCATTTCTCCAGCTGCGGTACATATCAAGGGCTAAGCTGGCTACAAATGTCATAGGTCCCATTTCTCCAGCTACGATCCCATATCAAGCGCTAAACTGGCCACAAATGTCATAGGTCCCATTTCTCCAGCCTCGGTATATATCAAGGGCTAAACTGGCCACAAATGTCATAGGTCCCATTTCTCCAGCCTAGCCATATATCAAGGGATAAACTGGCCACAAATGTCATAGGTCCAGTTTCTCCAGCTACGATCACATATCAAGAGCTAAACTGGCCATAAATGTCATAGGTCCCATTTCTCCAGCTGCGGTACACATCAATGGCTAAACTGGTCACAATTGTCATAGGTTCAATTTCTCCAGCTGCAGTACATGTCAAGGGCTAAATTGGCCACAAATGTCATATGTCCCATTTCTCCAGCTGCGGTACATATCAAGGGCTAAAGTGGCCACAAATGACATAGGTCCAATTTCTCCAGCTGCGGTACATATCAAGGGCTAAACTGGCCACATATGTCATAGGTCCCATTTCTAAAGCTGCGGTACATATCAAGGGCTAAACTGGCCACAAATATCATAGGTCCAATTTCTCCAGCTGCGGTACATATCAAGGGCTAAACTGGCCACAAATGTCACAGGTCCCATTTCTACAGCTGCGGTACATATCAAGGGCTAAACTGGCCACAAATGCCATAAGTCCCATTTCTCCAGCTGCGGTACATATCAAGGGCTAAACTGGCCACAAATGTCATAGGTCCCATTTCTCCAGCTGCGGTACATATCAAGGGCTAAGCTGGCTACAAATGTCATACGTCCCATTTGGCCAGTTACGGCCACATATCACAGGTCCCATTTCTCCAGCTGCGGTACATTTCAAGGGCTAAACTGGCCACAAATGACATAGGTCCAATTTCTCCAGCTGCGGTACATATCAAGGGCTAAACTGGCCACATATGTCATAGGTCCCATTTCTACAGCTGCGGTACATATCAAGGGCTAAACTGGCCGCAAATGTCATAGGTCCCATTTCTCCAGCTGCGGTACATATCAAGGGCTAAACTGGCCACAAATGCCATAGGTCCCATTTCTCCAGCTGCGGTACATATCAAGGGCTAAACTGGCCACAAATGTCATAGGTCCCATTTATCCAGCTGCGGTACATATCAAGGGCTAAGCTGGCTACAAATGTCATACGTCCCATTTCCCCAGTTACGGTCACATATCAAGCGCTAAACTGGCCACAAATGTCATAGGTCCCATTTCTCCAGCTGCGGTACATATCAAGGGCTAAACTGGCCACAAATGTCACAGGACCCATTTATCCAGCTGCGGTACATATCAAGGGCTAAACTGGCCACAAATGTCATAGGTCCCATTTCTACAGCTGCGGTACATATCAAGGGCTAAGCTATCCACAAATGTCACAGGTCCCATTTCTGCAGCTGCGGTACATATCAAGGGCTAAACTGGCCACAAATCTCATAGGTCCCATTTCTACAGCTGCGGTACATATCAAGGGCTAAACTGGCCACAAATATCACAGGTCCCATTTCTCCAGCTGCGGTACATATCAAGGGCTAAACTTCAGGTGCGGTACATATCCAGGGATAAACTGGCCACAAATGTCATATGTCCCGTTTACCCAGCTACTGTCACATATCAAGGGCTAAACTGGCCACAAATGTCATAGGTCCCGTTTCCCCAGTTACGGTCACATATCAAGGGCTAAACTGGCCACAAATGTCATATGTCACGTTTACCCAGCTACTGTCACATATCAAGAGCTAAACTGGCCACAAATGTCATAGGTCCCGTTTCCCCAGCTAAAGTCACATATCAAGAGCTAAACTGGCCACAAATGTCATAGGTCCCATTTCTCCAGCTGCGGTACATATCAAGGGCTAAACTGGCCACAAATGTCATATGTCCCATTTCCCCAGCTACGGTCACATATCAAGGGATAAACTGGCCGTAAATGTATATGTCCCGTTTCCACGGCTGCGGTATATATCAAGGGCTAAGCTGGCCACAATTGTCATATGTCCCATTTCTCCAGCTATGGTCACATATCAAGCGCTAAAAATGGCCACAAATCATAGTCCCATTTCTCCAGCTCGGTATATCAAGGGATAAACTTGCACAGTCATGGTCGTTTCTCCAGCAAAACGATCACATATAAGCGCTGGAAACACCATGAATGTCATAGGTCCCATTTCTCCAGCTGCGGTACATATCAATGGCTAAACTGGTCACAATGTCATAGGTTCCATTGCTCAGCTGCGGTATATCAAGGATTAAACTGGCCACATATGTCATAGGTCCCATTTATCCAGCTGCGTAAACATACCAAGGGCTATACTGGCCACATGCCATGTCCCATTTCCCAGCGCGGTACATTTCAAGGGCTAAACCTGGCCACAAATGTCATAGGTCCCATCTCCACCTGTGGTACATATCAAGGGCTAAACTGGCCACAAATGTCAAAGGTCCCTTTTTCCAGCTGCGGTACTTTCAAGGGCTAACTGGCTAGTCATGGCCCAGGTTTCTCCAAGCTTACGATCCATATCAAGCTGTAAACTGGCCACAAATCATGTCATAGGTCCCATTTCTCAGCTGCGTACATTCAATCCAGTGCATACTGCGGTCCATCAATGTCATAGGTCCCGCTCTTTCCAGCTAAACTGGCCATCACATATCAAGCTAAACTGGGTCCACAAATGTCATAGGTCCCATTTCTCCAGCTGCACTACAAGGGTCACATATCAAGGGAGGCTAAACTGTACATCTCATAAATGTCATAGGTCCCATCAGCTGCGGTACATATCAAGGGCTAAAACTGGCCACAAATGTCATAGGTCCCATTTCTCCAGCTACGGTACATATCAAGGGATAAACTGGCCACAAATGTATATAGGTCCATTTCTCCACAGCTGCGGTATACATTTCAAGGCTAAACTGGTCATAAATGTCATACGTCCCATTTCTCAGCTGTGTCACATGTCAGGGCTAAATGGCCACAAAAGTCATAGGTCCCATTTCTCACAGCCTAGCCATTTAATATCAAGGATAAACTCGGCCACAAATGTCATAAGGGTCCAAGGGTTTCTCCCAGCTACGATCACATTTCAAGGGAGTAAACTGCCAAAATAAATGTCATAGGGTCCCATTTCCTCCAGCTGCGTAAACACATCAATGGCTAAACGTCACAATTGGTCCATTTAGGTTCAATTTCCTATCTCCAGCTGCATACATGTTCAAGGCTAAATTGCCACAAAAGTCAATATGGGACCCATTTCTCCCAAAGCTGGCCGGTACAAATATCAAGGGCTAAAGTGCCCACAAATGACATAGGTCCCAATTTCTCCAAAAGCTCTGCGGTAACATATCAAGGGCTAAACTGGCCACAATATGTCATATTCCCATTTTCTAAAGGCTGCCCGGTTTACATATCCAAGGGCTATTCAGCCACAAATATCATAAGGTCCAATTTCTCCATCTCGGTTACATAATCAAGGGCCTAAACTGCCAAACAAATGGTCACAAAGTCCCCATTTCCTACAGCTGCGGTACTATCAATGGGCTAAACCCTGGCCAACAAATTTCCATAAGTCCCGTTTCTCCAGCTGCGGTACATTCAAGGCTTAACTGGCCACAAATGGTCATAGGTCCCAATTCTCCAGGGCCTCTGCGGTTCAAATATCAAGGGCTATAAGGCCTGGCTAAACAAATGTCCATACGTCCTCATCTTGGCCAGGTTACGCCACAAATTTTTTTTTCCAAGGCGCTTTTTAAACCAGGCCAACAAATCAACAGGTTCCCCATGGTCTCCAAGCTGCGTACAATATCAAGGGCCCTAAAACTGGCCACAAATGTCCAACAGGAACCCATTTATCCAGTTGTGGACATATAGAAGGGCTAAACCTGGCCAACAAATTTCATAGGTCCACATTTCTTACAGCTGCGGTACTTACAAGGGCTAAAAACTATCCACAAATTGTCACATCCCCAATTTCCGCAGCTGGGCGTACATATCACGGGCTAAACTGGCACAAATCTCAAATAAGGTCCCATTTCAACAGGCCGCGGTACATATCAAGATGGCTAAAACTGGCCACTAATATCACAGGTCCCAATTCCTCCAGCTTTGCGTATATTACCAAGGCTAAACTAAAACGGCCACAAATGGACATAGGTCCAATTTCGCCAGCTGCGGTAACATATCAAGGCTAAACTGGCCCCAAACATAGTCATATGTCCCATTTCTACCAGCCTGCGGTACAGATCAAGGGCTAAACTGCCACAAATGTCTTTAGACCCATTTCTCCAATCTGGGGCTGCGGTAAACATATCAAGGGCCCCAAATCTGGTGCCACAAATCCAAAGGTCCCATTGTCCCTCCAGCGCGGTTTTACCCATATCAAGGGCTAAACTGGCCACAAATGTCCATAGTCCCATTTATCCAGCTGCGGACATATCTAAGCAAGGGCTAAGCTGCTACAAATGTCATACGGGCCCATTCCCCCAGTTACGGTCACATATCAAGCGCAAACTGGCCAACAAAATGTCATAGTCCCATTAATCCAGCTGCGGTACATATCAAGGGCTAAACTGGCCACAAATGTCACATACCCATTTATCCACTGCGGTACATATCAAGGGCTAAACTGCCTACACACAAATGTCAATAGGTCCCCATTTCTACATTCTGCGGTACATATCAAGGGCAAAGCTATCCACAAATGTCACAGGTCCCATTTCTGCCGCTGCGGTACATATCAAAGGGCTAAAACTGGCCACAAATCTCATAGGTCCCACTTCTACAGCTGCGTACATATCAAGGGCTAAACTGCCACAAATATCCACAGGTCCCCATTTCTCCAGCTGCGTAACATAACAAAGGGCTAAACTTCAGGTGCGGTACATATCCCGGTATAACTGGCCCACAAAAACACCAAATGTCATATGTCCCCGTTTTACCAGCCTACTGTCACATATCAAGGCTAAACTGGCCAACAATGTCATAGGTCCCTTTTTCCCCAGTTACGGTCACATATCAATGGCTAAACGGGCACAAATGTCATAATGGCACGTTTACGCCCAGCTACTAGTTCACATATCAATAGGCTTAACTGCCACAAATGTCCATAGGTCCCGTTTCCCCACTACAGTCAAATATCAAGAGCTAAATAAATGGCCACAAATGTCCATAGTTCCCATTCTCCACTGCGGTACATACAAAGGCTATACTGTCCACAAATGTCATATGTCCCATTTCCCCAGACTAAACGGTCCACATATCAAGGGATCAACTGGCCGTAAATGTATATGTCCCCGTTTTCACGGCTGCGGTATAATCAGGGCTAAACGGCCATATTTGTCATATTCCCATTTCTCCACCTATGGTCCACATATCAACGCGCTAACAACTAACTGGCCACAAATGTCAGAGGTCACCCATTTCTCCAGCTGCGGTACATATCAAGGGCTAAACTGCCACCAAATGTCCGTAGGTCCCAATTTCGTCCAGCTGCGTACAATATCAAGGGCTAACAGGCCACACATGTCATAGGTTCCCATTTCTCCACTGCCTGGTACATATCAATGGCTAAACTGCCACAAATGTAATAGGTCCCCCTTTTCTTCCCCCCCCCTTCCCTCTCAGCTGCGTTAACCATATCTAAGCAAGGGCTAAACTGGCCTCAAATGTCTAAGTCCATTTCTCCAGCTGCGGTACATATCAAGGCTAAAACTGACCACAAATGTCATAAGGTCCCGTTTCTCTCCAGCTACGATCACATATCAATGAGCTAAACAGGCCACAAATGTCATAGGTCCCCGTTTCCCCAGCTACAGTCACAGAACAAAGCTAAACTGGCAGAAATGTCATAGTCCCCATTTCTCCAGCTGGCGTACATATCAAGGGCTAACTGGGCCCATACAAAAATGTCATATGTCCCATTTCCCCCAGCTAACGGTCACATACAAGGATAAACCGCCGTAAATGGTATATGTCCTCCGTTTCCACGCGGCGGTATATATCAAGGCTAAACTGCCATAATGTTCATATGTTCCCATTTTCTCCAGCTATGTCACATATCAAGCGCTAAAACTGGCCACAATGTCATAGGTCCGATTTCTCCAGCTGCGGTACATAATCAAGGGCTAAAACTGGCCACAAATGTCGTAAGGTCCCATTTCTTCTCCACTGCGTTTTACATATCAAGGGCTAAACTGGCCCAAATGTAATAGTCCCATTTCTCCAAATGCGTACCTATCAAGGGCTAAACATGGCCACACATGTCATAGTCCAGTTCCCAGCTGCGGTACATCATCAAGCTAAACTGGCCACAATGACATAGGTCCAATTTCTCCAGCTGCGATACATATCAAGGGCTAAACTGGCCTCAAATGTCATAGACCCATGTCTCCAGCTGCGGTACAAATCAAGGCTTAACTGACCACAAATGTCATAGGTCCCGTTTCTCCAGCTACGAACAATATCAGTGCTAAACTGGCCAATATTCATAGATCCCATTTCTTCTCCAGCTTGCGGCCCCATCAATGCTAACCTGGCCACAAATGTCATAGGTCCCATTTCTCCAGCTGAGGTACATATCAAGGGCTAAACTGGCCACAAATGTCATATGTCCCATTTCCCTAGCTACGGTCACATATCAAGGACTAAGCTGGCCATAAAAGTCTATGTCCCGTTTCCTCAGTTGAGGTATATGTCAAGAGCTAAACTGGCAATAAATGTCCCGTTTCTCCAGCTACGGTCACATATCAAGCGCTAAACTGGCCAGAAATGTCATAGGTCCCATTTATCCAGCTGCGGTACACATCAAGGGTTAAATGGCCATAAATGTCATAGGTCCCGTTTCCCCAGCTACCGTCACATATCAAGCGCTAAACTGGCTACAAATGTCATAGGGTCTCGTTTCCCCAGCTACTGTCACATATCATGCGCTAAGCTGGCCACAAATGTTATAAGGTCTCGTTTCCCCAGCTACGGTCACATATCAAGGGCTAAACTGGCCACAAATGTCATATGTCCCATTTCTCCAGCTGCGGTACATATCAAGGGCTAAACCGGCCACAAATGTCATACGTCCCATTTTTGCAGCTGCGGTACACATCAAGGGCTAAATTGGCCACAAATGTCATAGGTCCCGTTTCCCCAGCTACGGTTACATAGCAAGGGCTAAACTGGCCACAAATGTCATAGGTCCAGCTTCCACAGCTACTGTCACATATCAAACGCTAAACTGGCCACAAATGTCATAGGTCCCATATCTCCAGCTGCGGTACACATCAGGGCTAAACCCACAAATGTTCTAGGTCCCGTTTCACCACTAACGGTCCACATATCAACCGAACTAAACCGGCCACAAATGTCATATGTCCCGTTTTACCCAGCTACAGACACATATCAAGAACCTAACTGGCCACAAGTGTCCATATGTCCCCATAACACCCAGCTACAGTCACATATCAAACCTAAACTCGGCCACTAGTGTCATAGGACCCGTATCCCAGCTACGGTAAATATCAAGCGCTAAACTGACACAAATGCATAGGGTCCCTTTCCCCAGTCTACGGGTCACATATCAAGCGCTAAACTGGCCACAAATGTCAAAGGTCCAATTTCTCCAGCAGCGGTACATATCAGGGCTAAACAGCCCATACATGCATATGTCCCCGTTTACCCAGCACGACACATATCAAGGGCTAATCTGGCCACAATGTCATAGGTTACCATTTCCCCAGCTACGGTCACTATCAAAGGGCTAAACTGCCACAAATGTCACAGGCCCTTTCTCCAGCTGCGGTTACATATCAAGGGCTAAACCCATTTTCCAGCTGAGGTTCATACCAAGCAAAACTGGCCACACAAATGTCATAGGTCCCATTTATCCAGCTGCGGTACATATCAAGGGCTAAGCAGGCTACAAATGTCATACGTCCCATTTCTTTCCCAGTTTACGGTCACATCAAGCGCTAAACTGGCCACAAATGTCATAGGTCCCATTTCTTTCCATATCTGCGGTACATAATCAAGGGCTAAACTGTGCCACAAATGTCACAGGACCCATTTTATCCCATTTCTGCGTACATATCAAGGGCTAAACCGGCCACAAATGTCATAGGTCCCATTTCTACAGCTGCGGTACATAACAAGGGCTAAGGCTATCCACAAATGTCACAGGTCCCTTTTCTGCAGCTGCGGTACATATCAAGGGCTAAACTGGCCACATATGTCATAGTCCCATTTTCTACAGCTGCGGTACTTTTTACATAAACTCCACGGGCTAAACTGCCACAAATATCACAGGTTCCCATTTCTCAGCTGCGGTACATATCAAGGGCTAACTTCAGGTGCGGGGGTAGGTTTCATATCCAGGGATACAACAAGGCCACAAATGTCAAATGTCCCGTTTACCCCATTTCGCTACGTCACATATCAAGGGCTAAACTGGCCACAAATGTCATATGTCACGTTTACCGCTACTGGCCTACACCCATATCAAAGCTAGGGCAAAACTGGCCACAAATGTCATAGGTCCCACGTTTCCCCTCCAGCTAAAGTCACATACAAGAGCTAAACACTGGCACAAATGTCCATAGGTCCCATTTCTCAGCTGCTGGGAAAGGTACATATCAGCTGCTAAACTGGCCACAAATGTCATATGTAACCCATTTCCCCCAGCTACGTCACATATCAAGGGTATAAATCTGGCCTAAATGTAATAAAAAAAAAAATCCCCCCGTTTTTCCCCACGGCTGCGTATATATTCAAGGGGCTAAGCTGGCCCCCGGACATTGTCATATGTTCCCCATTTCTCCAGCTATGTTTCACATATCAAGCGCTAAACTGGCCACAAATGTCATAGGTCCCATTTCTCCAGCTGCGGTACATATCAAGGGCTAAATCTGGCCACTAAATGTCGGTCAGGGTGGTCCCATTTTTCTCCAGGCTGCGTTTACATATCAAGGCTAAACTGGCCACAATGTCATAGGTCCCCCATTTCTCCAGCTGCGGTACATATCAAGTGGCTAAACTGGGCCACACATGTCATATGTCCCCGCATTTCTCCAGCTGCGTACATATCAAGGCTAAACTGGCCACAAATGTCATAGGTCCCTTTCTCCAGCTGCGTTAACCCATATCAAGCTAAACTGGCCTCAAATGTCATAGGTCCCATTTCTCCAGCTGACGTACATATCAAGGGCTAAACTGACCACAAATGTCATAGGTCCCGTTTCTCCAGCTACGATCACATATCAAGAGCTAAACTGGCCACAAATGTCATAGGTCCCGTTTCCCCAGCTACAGTCACATATCAAGAGCTAAACTGGCCACAAATGTCATAGGTCCCATTTCTCCAGCTGCGGTACACATCAATGGCTAAACTGGTCACAATTGTCATAGGTTCAATTTCTCCAGCTGTGGTACATGTCAAGGGCTAAATTGGCCACAAATGTCATATGTCCCATTTCTCCAGCTGCGGTACATATCAAGGGCTAAATTGGCCACAAATCTCATAGGTCCCATTTCTACAGCTGCGGTACATATCAAGGGCTAAACTGGCCACAAATATCACAGGTCCCATTTCTCCAGCTGCGGTACATTTCAAGGGCTAAACTGGCCACAAATGACATAGGTCCAATTTCTCCAGCTGCGGTACATATCAAGGGCTAAACTGGCCACATATGTCATAGGTCCCATTTCTACAGCTGCGGTACATATCAAGGGCTAAACTGGCCACAAATGTCATAGGTCCCATTTCTCTAGCTGCGGTACATATCAAGGGCTAAACTGGCCACAAATGCCATAGGTCCCATTTCTCCAGCTGCGGTACATATCCAATGGCTAAACTAGGCCACAAATTGTCATAGGTCCCATTTATCCAGCTGCGTACATATCAAGGCTAAGCTGGCTACAAATGTCATACGTCCCATTTCCCAGTTACGGTCACATATCAAGCGCTAAACTGGGCCACAAATGTCATAGGTCCCATTTCTCCAGCTGCGGTACATATCAAGGGGCTAAGCAACTTGCCACAAATGTCACAGGACCCATTTATCCAGCTGCTGTATATCAAAGGGCTAAACTGGCCGACAAATGTCATATGGTCCCATTTCTACAAGCTGCGGTACATATCAAGGGCTAAAGCTATCCACAAATGTCACAGGTCCCATTTCTGCAGCTGCGGTACATATCAAGGGCTAAACTGCCACAAATCTCATAGGTCCCATTTCTACAGCTGCGGTACATATCAAGGGCTAAACTGCCACAAAATATCACAGGTCCCATTTCTCCAGCTGCGGTACATATCAAGGCTAAACTTCAGGTGCGGTACATATCCAGGGAATAAACAAACTGGCCACAAATGTCATATGTCCCGTTTACCCAGCTACTGTCACATACAAGGGCTAAAACTGGCCACAAATGTCATATGTCACGTTTACCCAGCTACTGTCACATATCAAGAGCTAAACTGGCCAAAAAAAAAATGTCATAGGTCCCGTTTCCCCAGCTAAGTCACATATCAAGAGCTAAACTGGCCACAAATGTTCATAGTCCCATTTCTCCCAGCTGCGGTACATATCAAGGGCTAAACTGGCCACAAATGTCATATGTCCCATTTCCCCAGCTACGGTCACATATCAAGGGATAAACTGGCCGTAAATGTATATGTCCCGTTTCCACGGCTGCGGTATATATCAAGGGCTAAGCTGGCCACAATTGTCATATGTCCCATTTCTCCAGCTATGGTCACATATCAAGCGCTAAACTGGCCACAAATGTCATAGGTCCCATTTCTCCAGCTGCGGTACATATCAAGGGCTAAACTGGCCACAAATGTCGTAGGTCCCATTTCTCCAGCTGCGTTACATATCAAGGGCTAAACTGGCCACAAATGTCATAGGTCCCATTTCTCCAGCTGCGGTACATATCAAGGGCTAAACTGGCCACACATGTCATAGGTCCCATTTCTCCAGCTGCGGTACATATCAAGGGCTAAACTGGCCACAAATGTCATAGGTCCCATTTCTCCAGCTGCGTTACATATCAAGGGCTAAACTGGCCTCAAATGTCATAGGTCCCATTTCTCCAGCTGCGGTACATATCAAGGGCTAAACTGACCACAAATGTCATAGGTCCCGTTTCTCCAGCTACGATCACATATCAAGAGCTAAACTGGCCACAAATGTCATAGGTCCCGTTTCCCCAGCTACAGTCACATATCAAGAGCTAAACTGGCCACAAATGTCATAGGTCCCATTTCTCCAGCTGCGGTACATATCAAGGGCTAAACTGGCCACAAATGTCATATGTCCCATTTCCCAAGCTACGGTCACATATCAAGGGATAAACTGGCCGTAAATGTATATGTCCCGTTTCCACGGCTGCGGTATATATCAAGGGCTAAACTGGCCATAATTGTCATATGTCCCATTTCTCCAGCTATGGTCACATATCAAGAGCTAAACTGGCCACAAATGTCATAGGTCCCATTTCTCCAGCTGCGGTACATATCAAGGGCTAAACTGGCCACAAATGTCGTAGGTCCCATTTCTCCAGCTGCGTTACATATCAAGGGCTAAACTGGCCACAAATGTCATAGGTCCCATTTCTCCAGCTGCGGTACATATCAAGGGCTAAACTTCAGGTGCGGTACATATCCAGGGATAAACTGGCCACAAATGTCATAGGTCCCGTTTCACCAGCTACGGTCACATATCAAGCGCTAAACCGGCCACAAATGTCATATGTCCCGTTTACCCAGCTACAGTCACATATCAAGACCTAAACTGGCCACAAGTGTCATAGGTCCCGTTTCCCCAGCTACGGTACATATCAAGCGCTAAACTGGCCACAAATGTCATAGGGTCCCTTTTCCCCAGCTACGGTCACATATCAAGCGCTAAACTGGCCACAAATGTCATAGGTCCAATTTCTCCAGCTGCGGTACATATCAAGGGCTAAACAGGCCATACATGTCATATGTCCCGTTTACCCAGCTACTGACACATATCAAGGGCTAATCTGGCCACAAATGTCATAGGTACCATTTCCCCAGCTACGGTCACATATCAAGGGCTAAACTGGCCACAAATGTCACAGGTCCCATTTCTCCAGCTGCGGTACATATCAAGGGCTAAACCCATTTCTCCAGCTGAGGTTCATACCAAGGGCTAAACTGGCCACAAATGTCATAGGTCCCATTTTATCCAGCTGCGGTACATATCAAGGGCTAAACTGGCCACAAATGTCATATGTCCCATTTCCCTAGCTACGGTCACATATCAAGGGCTAAACTGGCCATAAATGTCTATGTCCCGTTTCCCCAGTTGAGGTATATGTCAAGAGCTAAACTGGCCATAAATGTCCCATTTCTCCAGCTACGGTCACATATCAAGCGCTAAACTGGCCAGAAATGTCATAGGTCCCATTTCTGAAGCTGCGGTACATACCAGGGGCTGAACTGGCCACAAATGTCATAGTCCCATTTCTCCAGCTGCGGTACACATCAAGGGCTAAACTGGCCACAAATATCATAGGTCCCATTTCTCCAGCTGCGGCACACATCAATGGCTAACCTGGCCACAAATGTCATAGGTCCCATTTCTCCAGCTGAGGTTCATACCAAGGGCCAAACTGGCCACAAATGTAATATGTCCCATTTCTCCAGCTGCGGTACATATCAAGGGCTAAACTGGCCACAAATGTCATATGTCCCATTTCCCTAGCTACGGTCACATATCAAGGCCTAAACTGGCCATACATGTCTATATCCCGTTTCCCCAGTTGAGGTATATGTCAAGAGCTAAACTGGCCATAAATGTCCCATTTCTCCAGCTACGGTCTCATATCAAGCGCTAAGCTGGCCAGAAATGTCATAGGTCCCATTTCTCAAGCTGCGGTACATATCAGGGGCTGAACTGGCCACAAATGTCATAGGTCCCATTTCTCCAGCTGCGGTACATATCATGGGCTAAACTGGCCACAAATGTCATAGGTCCCATTTCTCCAGCTGCGGCACACATCAATGGCTAACCTGGCCACAAATGTCATAGGTCCCATTTCTCCAGCTGAGGTTCATACCAAGGGCTAAACTGGCCACAAATGTAATATGTCCAATTTCTCCAGCTGCGGTACATATCATGGGCTAAACTGGCCACAAATGTCATATGTCCCATTTCCCTAGCTACGGTCACATATCAAGGGCTAAACTGGCCATAAATGTCTATATCCCGTTTCCCCAGTTGAGGTATATGTCAAGAGCTAAACTGGCCAAAAACGTCCCATTTCTCCAGCTACGGTCACATATCAAGCGCTAAACTGGCCAGAAATGTCATAGGTACATATCAGGTGCTGAACTGGCCACAAATGTCATAGGTCCCATTTCTCCAGGTGCGGTACATATCAAGGGCTAAACTGGCCACAAATGTCATAGGTCCCATTTCTCCAGCTGCGTTACATATTAAGGGCTGAAATGGCCAGAAATTTCATAGGTCCCGTTACCCTAGCTGCGGTACATATCAAGAGCTAAACTGGCCACACATATCATTGGTCCCATTTCTCCAGCTGCGGTACATATCAAGGGTTAAACTGGCCACAAATGTCATAGGTCTCATTTCCCCAGCTACGGTCACATATCAAGCGCTAAACTGGCCACAAATGTCATAGGTCCCATTTCTACAGCTGCGGTACATATCAAGGGCTAAACTGGCCGTAATTGTCATAGGTCCAATTTCTCCAGCTGCGGTACATATCAAGGGCTAAACTGGCCACAAATGTCATAGGTCCCGTTTCCCCAGCTACGGTTACATAGCAAGGGCTAAACTGGCCACAAATCTCATAGGTCCAGCTTCCACAGCTACTGTCACATATCAAGCGCTAAACTGGCCACAAATGTCATAGGTCCCATATCTCCAGCTGCGGTACACATCAAGGGCTAAACTGGCCACAAATGTCATAGATCCCATTTCTCCAGCTATGGTAACATATCAAGGGCTAAGCTGGCCACAAATGTCATATGTCCCTTTTCTCCAGCTGCGGTACATATGAAGAGCTAAACTGGCCACAAATGTCATAGGTCCCATTTCTCCAGCTGCGGTACACATCAAGGGCTTAACTAGCTACAAATGTCATAGGTCCAAATTCTCCAGCTACTGGCACATATCAAGGGCTAAACTGGCCACACATGTCATAGGTCCCATTTCTCCACCTGCGGTACATATCAAGAGCTAAACCCATTGCTCCAGCTGCGGTCACATATGAAGCACTAAACTGGCCACAAATGTCATAGGTCGCATTTATCCAGCTGCAGTACATATCAAGCACTAAACTGGCCACAAATGTCATATGTCCCAATTGTCCAGCTGTGGTACATATTAAGGGCTAAAATGGCCAGAAATTCCATAGGTCCCGTTACCCTAGCTGTGGTACATGTACATATCAAGGGCTAAACTGGCCACAAATATCATTGGTCCCATTTCTCCAGCTGCGGTACATATCAAGGGTTAAACTGGCCAGAAATGTCATAGGTCCCGTTTCCCCAGCTACGGTCACATATCAAGCGCTAAACTGGCCACAAATGTCATAGGTCCCATTTCTACAGCTGCGGGACATATCAAGGGCTAAGCAGGCCGTAATTGTCATAGGTCCAATTTCTCCAGCTGTGGTACATATCAAGGGCTAACCTGGCCACAAATGTCATAGGTCGTTTCCCCAGCTACGGTTACATAGAAGGGCTAAACCTGGCCACAAATGTCAGGTCCCATATCTCCACTGCGGTACATCAAGTTTGTAAATGGCCCCACAAAGTCATAGGTCGTTTCACAGCTACGTACTATCAAGCGCTAAACTGGCATAAATTTCATAGGTCCCTTTCTCCAGCTACTGTCGGTACATACAAGGCTAAAGGCCAAAATCAGGTATTTCTCCAGCTAGGGTCACATATCAAGGGCTAATCTGGCCACACATGCCATAGGTCCCATTTCTCCAGCTGCGGTACATATCAAGGGCTGAACAAGCCACAAATGTCATAGGTCCCATTTCTCCAGCTACGGGCACATATCAAGGGCTAAACTGGCCACACATGTCATAGGTCCGATTTATCCAGCTGCGGTACATATCAAGAACTAAACCGGCCACAAATGTCATAGGTCCCATTTCCCCAGCTGCGATACATATCAAAAGCTAAACTGGCCACAAATGTCATAGGTACCATTTCTCTAGCTGTGGTACATATCAAGGGCTAAACTGGCCACAAATGGCATATGTCCCGTTTCGCCAGCTACGGTCACATATCAAGCGCTAAACTGGCCACAAATGTCATAGGTCCCATTTTTCCATCTGCGGTACATATCAAGGGCTAAACTGGCCACAAATGTCATATGTCCCATTTCTCCAGCTGCGGTACATATCAAGGGCTAAACTGGCCATAAATGTCATATGTCCCGTTTCCCCAGCTACGGTCACATATCAAGGGCTAAGCTGGCCACAAATGTCATATGTCCCTTTTCTCCAGCTGCGGTACATATCAAGGGCTAAACTGGCCACAAATGTCATGGGTCCCATTTCTCCAGCTGCGGTACACATCAAGGGCTAAACTGGCCATAAATGTCATATGTCCCATTTCCCCAGTTACGGTCACACATCAACAGCTAAACTGGCCACAACTGTCATACGTCCAATTTATCCAGGTACGGTCACAGATCAAGAGCTAAACTGGCCACAAATGTCATAGGTCCCATTTCCACAGTTACGCTGACATAGGTCCCATTTGTCCAGCTACGGTCAGACATCAACAGCTAAACTGGCCACAAATGTCATACGTCCCATTTCTCCAATTACGGCCACAGATCAAGAGCTAAACTGGCCACACATGTATTAGGTCCCATTTCTCCAGTTACGATCACATATCAAGAGCTAAATTGGCCACAAATGTCATAGGTCCCATTTCTCCAGTTAGTCACTGATCAAGAGCTAAACTGGCTACAAATGTCATAGGTCCCATTTCTCCAGTTACGGTCACAGATCAAGAGCTAAACTGGCAACACATGTCATAGGCCCCATTGCTCCAGTCGCAGTCACATATCAAGAGTTAATTAAACTGGCCACAAATGTCATAGGTCCAATTTCTCCAGCTGCGGTCACAAATCAAGAGCTAAACACATGTCATAGGCCCCATTGCTCCATTCACAGTAACATATCAAGAGTTAATTAAACTGGCCACAAATGTCATAGGTCCCATTTATCCAGCTGCGGTTCATATCAAGGGCTAAACTGGCCACAAATGTCATAGGGTCCCGTTTCTCCAGCTACGGTCACATATCAAGGGCTAAACTGGCCACAAATGTCATAGGTCCCATGTCCCCAGCTGCGGTACATATCAAGGGCTAAACGGGCCACAAATGTCATAGGTCCCGTTTCTCCAGTTACGGTCACATATCAAGCGCTAAACTGGCCACAAATGTCATATGTCCCGTTTCTCCAGCTACGGTCACATATTAAGCGCTAAACTGGCCACACATGTCATAGGTCCCATTTCTCCAGCTGCGGTCACACAAAACGAATCACCTCGCTGGAATAATTTGGGCCGTGGTCTGATCCGGGTTTATTTCATTATCGACTAGTGTAGACCCATATCAGCCTGTACAGTCTCTCCGGGTCTTCACTGTTTGCAAAAACAATACGCCCCGTTATAATAGTCTGCTACATACACGTATGATATTCAAGTGAACAATGTACATCATGTGCTCCTGTGCCCGTTTCACTAAACTTCGTACTTTTTTTTATGAATTTGCTTATAAAATTAATGTTGCACCTCATTGAATTGACACGTCATTGAATTCAAACACGATTTACCAAAATCAATTGTCAGAGCAACTGTTAGTGTACATTTTAATTTTGTATGTACGTACGTAGTCGTACGAAGTTTAATGAAATGGGCCACACAGATCATTAGATCCACATACAGTTTCCTCAATATAATGGCATATACAAATATACATTTATACAGTACATGGAGAAATAGATATCGTTCGTGAATATACACCTGGAAATCATATGTCGTTGTTGTCAGCCTCATAACTTTACCCATTGAAGCTATTTCGAAAAACCTTACACTTTCTCGCAATAATGTCTGTACGGATGGAGAAATTTGCTATAGGACAGAGTGATGAGCGAAAACTATGGACGTATGGTATCGGAATTCACTAGGCTGTAACACTCAGTAGCTAAGACATACATATACATACATACATACATATATATATATATATATATATATATATATATATATATATATATATATATATATAGGATGCAATGACTTCTGGCATAGTTCTGCCTGAAATGCAGGAACGCGGGGCATACATATACGACATTACATTTCGTGATGACGTATGCTCATACGAAGGGACACACATAATATACATAAACTCATTTAAGACGAAAACAAATTAAATTTGAGAAAACTCCATCTTTATCGCTTCTATTAAAATATGAATGATAATGTGATGTAGTTTAATGACATGATTCAACGATTAAAACAAATACTATGTATATTGTGTATTGTCTATCTAAATGGAAAATTAACAATACACACTTCATATTTTACTTATAAGAACATTTAGTTCATGTTTCTGAAATGTGTCGATGTAGTCGATGTAGTTTCTAAAATTAACGAATAAGTTAACACTCTATAATTATAAAATAATATCACACTGTTCGCAAAAATAGGTTCATTAAACTGACGATCATGTCACTAAATACAATAATGAAACAATATGGGACACATATGAATGTGAAGGACAAACTATCGAAATGCAATGCACCATTAGTACATTATTAGCTGTTCTCCGGCATTGCCTTATCGTTCTGTTAAATCGGCAAATACGAAGAACCAGGCTTAGTAACGGTTAGCCAGAATCACCCAATGTTATTCAGTTGTCTGTTTTCTTTCGGAATAGTCGATCCACCGCTCTCCTGAAAACTGTGCGCTTCTTCTTTTTGGGGAGTTGTGTATTCTCTGTAGCAGCTTCAACATCCGCCTTGCCATGTGTATTTGTTGGCCGCATATCGCCACCTAGCAGCTGGTCTTCAATTCCTGACGGGCTTGCATCTGTTGTAGCATCGATAGTGAGCGCCTTTTCTCCAGAGTCGTCACTGGTAGACTGCGTCTCGTCAGTATCGGCTTCTTCTGTGGATTCTGTTGTTCCTTGTGTGGAACGGATACAAATGCGTTCAACCTTCGTGCATTTATATGCCTTACTTCTACCGACTTTTACGTCCTCTGCTGCCCAAGCAATTATTGGTTTCGGGACTTGTTTTTCAATTATGGAGTTTGCCTCACTTTCTTCAGCTGATGGATGTGTTCCATCTGCCACTTTTGGCTTATTTTTATGTCCTGGTACCAACCGACCAACTGTTTTCTTCAGGGTTTTAAGCTTTGACTGTTTCGGTTTCTCTTCCCGGTTTGCTGGCGTTTCATTAGTATTCCATTCTACATTACATTCCGTGACCTTTGACCTCAGCTCGGCAGCTATCGGCTGGATGAGTGCCTCACAGGGTTTTAATACAACTTTGGCATGCTTAACATTTCTCATCTTTCCTTTCATAATCTTCTTCGACATATCTGAATATTCCATCTCCTCATTGCCCGTCTCCATTGATTCATGTATATGCGCATTGGCCTTCTTGTTCTTGTTCATTCCCTTATCATTATATCGAAGTGCCTCTTTACTATTATCAGTCTTATCAATGGGCTTCTCGTCCGCATTGACAGTGTCTCCCTTTGATATATGTACTGCAGTATCATTCTCGTTGGACCGCTCTACACAAAATCCCATAACCTTCGATCTCAACTCGGCTTCCGTCAGCTTGACTAATGGCTCAAGCTTCTCAGCCGGGGTGGGCCCTACATTGGCTTGCAGCACCTCGATGAATCTTACTTTCTTTGGTTTCTTTGATTGTTCAGTCTCTCCAATACCAGCTACATCTTTGTCCAATTGGATTGATTCAGATTTCTGAACATTTCTCTTTTTGTCCTTTTTCCTTTTCTTGTGCGTATCTTTCTGTCCATGTGTGTCTGTACTTTCGTCAGTGGCAGTTGCCTTCTCATCATGGTATGCGCTACTCCCATGTGTTGCGGCCGGGCTGGACAGTATCGCATCTAGCTCGGATACAGATTTAACTTGGCTTTTGATTGTGCCTTCACCCATATGTCTTGGCGCTACTGTGTACTTCCGCTCGTCCATACCTAGTGTGGCCGTCTTACCCGGAATGTTAAAGGCCAACTGTTCCATCTTCTTGTTTAGATTCTGCTTAACCGCTGTTGTCGGTTTCATTTCTTGCTGCTGACATGGCTGGATATATCTATCAAAATCATGTTGGCGGTGCCTCTCCACACAGAACGACTGGACTATTACGCGCATCTCTGATTCTGCAAACTGGCTATTCATTGGTTCCAATACCTCGCCAGGTGTTGGTCCAATCTTGCCTGATTGTAACTTCATCTTCGTTGTCTTCTTGTCTTTCTTCTCCTGGTGCTTCTCTCCTTTCTCTGCGCTAGTATCTGGCAATGCCGAAATGAAAACTTTATCCGCTGCTATCAGTTCACCAGCAGCAGCGACTGTCCGTCCGTTCGCCGACTGAGCATATCCATCAAAGACAATCTTATGAGCTAGAACTGACATGGTTTGCTCGTAACTACCATCTACCCGGGTATATTTATTCATGGCATTCAGCTCATTCCATCGGACATTCTTTTTCTCGACTCGATGAACAATTAGATTCCGTTTTATGCTCTGGCTAACTTGTGGTTGATCATCAATGACTTCGTGTGTCTCCGCGAATCGAACCTGTCGCTTCTGTTTCTTAGAAGCGAACATGCTGTTGACTTGTCGGAAGACGTTTTTTGGCACGGGTTCTCTTCCAACCCCTGGAATTAGATGGGACATTTCGTGGTATGTTAAGGTGCCAATGGACAGTCAGGGGTTTGTCTCCTTATTGGACTTACCACGATTGAATTACATGTATACTGGAGAAACGGAGCTTTTCGTATTTGTGTATTTTGAAAATACAATACTATTTTCAAATTTGTGATATTCTAGCTCACTCTTGAAGCCTGTTTAACGACTCCTGAAGCCTGTTTAACGATGAGTTAGAAGCAATACGGATGTTTCCATGTTGGTGAAACGTACATGCTGATCCGGGGCTACACTTGTCGTATAACCTTTCTCAAGTCACAACCGCATACATTCTGACACAAACCTACTCGACTATCACCAATCAACAATGTTTGCGTAGTAATGAGTACGACGAAGATGTGTATCTTTTTTAACATAAATATATACATGGAATAGTAACACATAATTATCTATTTCGTACATTATACTGAAAAGTGTTACTGTGTATTAAACTGTGTACAAATGACACTGTACTTAATTGCATGTGGATTTTAAGATCATACATTATTTAATTAAACAAAGTTACTGATACTAGCATCAGTAATGGCTTTAAAATGTACACGAGAGTGGCTATTGACATCCATCAGTACCGTAACCAGGATGAGGCAGACGAGGCGAATTTAATAAGTAAACAAATCCCCGGGTTGGTTGCGGGGAGAATGCTCCCTGACCCCCATATCTGGACTTGGTTCTCCTCGTCCGGTTTTTACCTGTGGTTACGGCCCCTGTCCATGCCCACCCTCTGATCAGGGTATCGACTATTGGCTGTTGAACGTGGCAACATTCCTGACCGGATTTCTCTTACAGAAACGCTAGATCCATATCATGTTATATTGGTATCTTTGTGTAACAGGCCCTACGCTAGTCAACGACCTGATATACCAATTGTATCGTAACTTCCACTAATATAACAAACTATTGCGGAAATAATTGCAATTCGCACCCTACCTATTTCGTCCTCACTCTTGTCATCGATAGATGACACCGGGATGACTCGGTCGTCCAACGACGATCGCCGGCCGTCTCGTATCCATCTATCCGTCGGATATCTGGAAAGGTAGTGATTCCATGGAACATCTCTAAACCCGACACCCTGGGACGTCCCCCGGGTGTTACATTGAGTGAGAAAATTGTCCTTGTCGACATCGTACGGTGGAATATATATAAACCGACCACCCTATGACGTCTCCGGGTGTTATATTGAGTGTGAAAATGACCCTTGTGAAAATCGTACAGTGGACACACTGGGACATCCCCCGGGTGTTACATTGAGTTACAAAAGGACCATTGTTTACATCGTTTGTTTGTTTGTTTGTTTATTGGTGTTTAACGGCCTATCAACAGCTACGGTCATGTAAGGCGTTTAACCTGCTGCACTGGGAAAATCCCAAAATCAGGACGGAATATTTACATCGAGAAAACATATTCAGCACTGGAACATCTCTAAACCGGACACCCTGGGACGTCCACGGGGTACATTGTGTGAGAAAAATAGTCCTTGTCTACATTGTACGGTGGAACATTTCTAAACCGGACACCCTGGGACGTCCCCTGGGTGTTACATTGAATGTGAAAATGTTTATTGTGGACATTGTACGGAGGAACATCTCTAAACCCGACACCCTGGGACGTCCCCCGGGGGTTACATTGAGTGGGAAAATGGTCCTTGTCGACATTGTAGGGAGGAATATCTCTAAACAGGACACCATGGGACGTCCCCCGGGGCTACATCGAGTGAGAAAATGACCCTTGTTGACATTGTACGGTAGAATGTCCATCTCTAAATCATGGGAATCCCAGGGTGTTCGGTTTAGTGATATTGCACTGTAATTAATGTATGTGAGCAATACAAGACGTCGATTGTTTGTTGAAACTCTGTACAAGTTTAGGTTTGGTTTTATTTCGGTACACTTGACCAATATAAACCAGCCATCTCGAGAGTCACAGGGTGTCCTGTTTAGATTTTATCAACATTTAAAAACAATGGGCGTGTTGTTTTCGATCGTGAAAAGGCATTGCCACGAGTACTTTAGGGAGTAATCATTTATTTTTCCCGAAATGCATTATGTCATATAGAACGAACGACTGCATATATATGATGATTAAAAATATGCAGAATTATTATACTGAAGTTATTACATTATCACAGCCAAAATGGCTGTGATAATGTAATAAATTCAGTATAATAAAAACTAATAAATGTATCATCTTAAATTGAAAATTTCTCCCTCAAAGTATACTTTGCTAGATAAGTCTACTTTGCTGTTGGTGAAGTAGGCTACAGAAATGAGAAACTCCATTTCCCCAGTCATTGCCATATAGGACTGCAATATCGTTAGAAAGAAACAAAAATCGTTGTGTGAAATGCCTGGGTAACACATAATTCGGCGTCTTTCCGCGACATGACAACATCTTGAACATGGAACACGGAGGGACAATCATCTCCTATTGTGAATTTATGCAGATTTTCTTACCTTACAAAATCGTTGTTCATCTTCCTCGACTTTGTGATGTTTTCTCGGTAGAATGATGTTTAATAATCCTTAACTTCTGAAAATACGTGATTTGCGTGAGCAATATTGCACCTTCGATTTGCTAACGTCGTTGGCAAGCGAATGCTGACGTTGGGTAGTCGCGACGTCACAGATAACGTCGTGGGGCGTAATCACGTAAGTTCTCGTTCACATCTCGCATATGTAGAGAAGCGTGTTTGATGTTCATTCTTAAGCATTTCGTGTATGTTGGGTTGATCAATGTTGTAAATAGGGGTCTTGTCTTACATGCGAAATGGACATCCCCAGTATGGAGCCAGCACACGAAGTTAAGCATTAACCCTTAGAAGGCGGGAACCGAACGATGTCGTCTGATGTTGTTTCTTAATGTATTTTCTCGAAATAAAACCATGGTTTGGCAGCATTTTAGAATCGTTTTCATTGGAAATGATTCTAAAGTGCTGCAATAAATGTATGTAGGCTACTCAGAAAACACATACATGTACATGCATGGTGCAAACACAGGACACAACACTAAAGTATAATATAAGTGTCATTGGAGAAATGGGGCTTAAGACATTACCCCACCCACCTGGATCTGTTTGTCTGTTTATCGGTGTTTAACGGCCTATCAACAGCTAAGGTCATGTAAGGCCGCGCAACGGGTTTGATCCCATATTTAACCTGCTGCATTGGGGGGGGGGGGGTCTGATGGCCAAACCAGGTCTCTCGTTCGGGATTCCGGTGGATGAATATCGATTGTTAAATTACCCATCGCATGCTCCCACCTACACATGGATCCATACTGTACATTACATTATAAACGTACCGTACGGATCCAGGTGGATGGGGTATGTTTGTTTGTTCGTTTGTTTGTTGGGGTTTAACGGCCTATCAACAGCTAAGGTCATTTAAGACCTTAAGGTCATTTTAGTACTAAATCCCATATATTACCTGTAATGTACATGTACATGTTCGTACGTACATGTACAAATGGGGGGAAAATACCAAAATCAGAACTGTTAAAATAAACTAGATGGCCGCGGCCTGCATGTCGCGCCTTGTGGCGAGGCATGGACACTAAACAAGAGGGCCATGATGGCCCTAATTCGCTCACCTGACTCCATGAACACCGGAGGAGAATGTGACATTGAGTTCATGTGTTTTAAAAAAAATTGTGCTATTTTTAAATGGCGGTCATCTTGGATTAAGCGATGACTCATTGTACCGAATCTGAAAATGCTTCACCCAAGGATCTTAACTTCCTATGAAGTTTGGCCAGCATCGGCCATGTGGTTCCTGAGAAAAAGACGTCCAAAATCTCTAATAAATGGACCTTTTGGCGGCCATCATGGATGTTATAATCATCCGATTCCGACAAAAATAAAATTTGACCCCACGGGCCACGCCCATTTTTGACCCCGGGGTCACCATTTTCACAACTTTGAAAGAGCATTGTAAATCGATCAGTTCTACCAAGTTTAGTCGAAATCCGGCCAGCGGTTCATGAGAAGATTTTTTAAGAATTTATGCGATTTCTAGACGGCGGCCATCTTGGATTAGCGATGACCTCCATTTTAACAAATCTGAAAAGGTTTCACACATGGACCATAAATTTTAAGTTTGGTTACCATGGGCCAAACGGTTCATGTGAAGAAGAATTTTGAAATCTCTAGTAAAAGAACGTTATGACATTTCGGCGGCCATCTTGGATGACATAACAATCCGATTTCGACAAAAAATGTACCAGAGTGATCGCCTCTTTGATACCTTCGATGTAATATATAACATGACAATATTCGGTCAAAAATAAAATTTGACCCCAATTTGACCCAACGGGCCACGCCCATTTTTGACCCCGGGGTCATCATTTTAACAACTTTGAAAGAGCATTGTACATCGATCATTCCTACCAAGTTTCATCGAAATCCGGCTAGCGGTTCATGAGAAGAAGATTTTTTAAGAATTTATGCTATTTTTAGACAGCGGCCATCTTGGATTAGCGATGACCTCCATTTTAACAAATCTGAAAAGGCTTCACCCATGGACCATAACTTTTAAGTTTGGCATGTGAAGAAGAATTTTGAAATCTCTAATAAAAGAACGACGTTATGACATTTCGGCGGCCATCTTGGATGACATAACCATCCGATTTCGACAAAAAAATGCACTAGAGTGATCGCCTCATTGATACCTTCGATTTGATATATGACATGGCCATATTCGGTCAAAAATAAAATTTGACCCCAATTTGACCCCACGGGCCACGCCTATTTTTGACCCCGAGGTCACCATTTTAACAACTTTGAAAGAGCATTGTACATCGATCATTCCTACAAAGTTTTGTCGAAATCCGGTTCTTGAGAAGAAGATTTTTGAAGAATTTGTGCTATTTTTAGACGGCGGCCATCTTGGATTACGTAATGACGTCATTTTAACAATTTTGTAATCCCCCTACCAAAGGACCATGACCATGAAGTTTGGTAACTATAGGCCCAATGGTTACCGAGGAGAAGACGTTTGAAAATGTTCACCGACGACGACGGACGACGACAACGACGGACGACGGACGACGGACGACGGACGACGGACACATTGCGCTAACAATAGCTCACATGAGCTTCGATATAATATAAACAAAAAACTTAACCAAAAAACTTAACCAAAAACTTTAACAAAAAAACTTAACCAAAAACTTCAAAGTAATTTGACCTTGACATTGGGCACAGGGGCCGCACGGGAGGGGAGTAGAATGAAAACATAGATGATGATAAACACCCATGTGAAGTTTCAAGGTAATGGGAAAAGCAGTTGCAGAGATATAGTATAACGAAAAACTTTTACCAAAAAACTTAACCAAAAAAAACAAAAACTTTAACCAAAGAACTCAACCAAAACCTTTAACCAAAAAACTTAACCAAACAACTTAACCAAAAACTTTAACCGGACACACGTACGTACGTACGTACGTACGTACGTACGTACGTACGTACGCCCAAAGTGCCGACTATATCGCGCTTTCCGCAAGCGGGCGCGACAAAAACTTAACCAAAAACTTTAACCAAAAAACTTAACCAAAAACTTCAAAGTAATTTGACCTTGACATTGGGCACAGGGGCCGCACGGAAGGGGGGTAGAATGAAAATATAGATGATGATAAACACGCATGTGAAGTTTCAAGGTAATGGGCAAAGCAGTTGCAGAGATATAGTATAACGAAAAACTTTAACCAAAAAACTTAACCAAAAGCTTTAACCAAAAAACTTAACCAAAAACTTCAAAGTAATTTGACCTTGACATTGGGCACAGGGGCCGCACGGGAGGGGGTAGAATGAAAAAATAGATGATGATAAACACCCATGTGAAGTTTCAAGGTAATGGGCAAAGCAGTCGCAGAGATATAGTATAACAAAAAACTTTAACCAAAAAACTTAACCAAAAACTTTAACCAAAAACTTCAAAGTAATTTGACCTTGACATTGGGCACAGGGGCCGCACGGGAGGGGGGTCGAATGAAAATATAGATGATGATAAACACCCATGTGAAGTTTCAAGGTAATGGGCAAAGCAGTTGCAGAGATATAGTATAACGAAAAACTTTAACCAAAAAACTTAACCAAAAAACTTAACAAAAAAAACTTTAACCAAAAAACTTAACCAAAAACTTCAAAGTAATTTTACCTTGACATTGGGCACAGGGCACAGGGGCCACACGGGATGGGGGTAGAATGAAAAATATAGATCATGATAAACACCCATGTGAAGTTTCAAGGTAATGGGCAAAGCAGTTGCAGAGATATAGTATAACGAAAAACTGTAACCAAACAACTTAACCAAAAACTTCAAAGTAATTTGACCTTGACATTGGGCACAGGGGCCGCACGGAAGAGGGGTAGAATGAAAATATAGATGATGATAATCACCCATGTGAAGTTTCAAGGTAATGGGCAAAGCAGTTGCAGAGATATAGTATAACGAAAAACTTTAACCAAAAAACTTAACCAAAAACTTTAACCAAAAAACTTAACCAAAAACTTCAAAGTAATTTGACCTTGACATTGGGCACAGGGGCCGCACGGAAGAGGGTAGAATGAAAATATAGATCATGATAAACACCCATGTGAAGTTTCAAGGTAATGGGAAAAGTAGTTGCAGAGATATAGTATAACGAAAATAAACAAAAAACCTTAAAAAACCAAAAAACTTTAACCAAAAAAACTTTAACCAACAAAACAAAACTTCAAAGTAATTTTGACCTTGAACATTGGGCACAGGTGCCGCACAGGAGGGGGGTAGAATGAAAAAATAGATGATGATAAACACCCAATTGTGAAGTTTCAAGGTAATGGGCAAAGCAGTTGCAGAGATATAGTATAACAAAAAACATTAACCAAAAAAATTAACCAAAAATTTAACCACAAAACTTAACCACAAAACTTAACCAAAAAACTTAACCAAAAACTTTAACCAAAGAACTTAACCAAAAACTTCAAAGTAATTTGACCTTGACATTGGGCACAGGGGCCGCACGGGAGGGGGGTAGAATGAAAATATAGATGATGATAAAGACCCATATGAAGTTTCAAGGTAATGGGCAAAGCAGTTGCAGAGATATAGTATAACAAAAAACTTTAACCAAAAAACGTAACCAAAAACTTCAAAATAATTTGACCTTGACATTGGGCACAGGGGCCGCACGGGAGGGGGGTAGAATGAAAATATAGATGATGATAAACACCCATGTGAAGTTTCAAGGTAATGGGCAAAGCAGTTGCAGAGATATAGTATAACGAAAAACTTTAACCAAAAAACTTTAACCAAAAAACTTAACCAAAAAACTTAACCAAAAACTTTAACCAAAAAGCTTAACCAAAAACTTTAACCAAAAAACTTAACCTTAACCAAAAAACTTAACCAAAAACTTTAACCGGACACACGTACGTACGTATGCCAAAGTGCCGACTATATCGCGCTTTCCGCAAGCGGGCGCGACAAAAACTTAACCAAAAAACTTAACCAAACTAGATGGCCGCGGCCTGCATGTCGCGCCTTGTGGCGAGGCATGGACACTAAACTAGTATAACGAAAAACGTTAACCAAAAAACTTAACCAAAAACTTTAACCGGACACACGTACGTACGTACGTACGTAAACAAAAACTTCAAAGTAATTTGACCTTGACATTGGGCACAGGGGCCGCACGGGAGGGGGGTAGAATGAAAATATAGATGATGATAAACACCCATGTGAAGTTTCATGGTAATGGGCAAAGCAGTTGCAGAGATATAGTATAACGAAAAACTTTAACCAAAAAAACTTAACCAAAAAACTTAACCAAAAACTTTAACCAAAGAACTTAACCAAAAACTTTAACCAAGGAACTTAACCAAAAACTTTAACCAAAGAACTTAACCAAAAACTTTAACCAAAGAACTTAACCAAAAACTTTAACCAAAAAAGAACTTAACCAAAAACTTTAACCAAAAAACTTAACCAAAAAACTTAACCAAAAACTTTAACCAAAGAACTTAACCAAAAACTTCAAAGTAATTTGACCTTGACATTGGGCACAGGGGCCGCACGGGAGCGGGGTAGAATGAAAATATAGATGATGATAAACACCCATATGAAGTTTCAAGGTAATGGGCAAAGCAGTTGCAGAGATATTGTATAACAAAAAACTTTAACCAAAAAACTTAACCAAAAAACTTAACCAAAACTTAACCAAAAACTTTAACCAAAAAACTTAACCAAACAACTTAACCAAAAACTTTAACCGGACACACGTACGCCAAAGTGCCGACTATATCGCGCTTTCCGCAAGCGGGCGCGACAAAAAACTATATTCAGCCCTGGGGTGGGTGGGGTAATATATTCAGGGTTCCCACTCTTTTGGGAAGACCAAATTCCATGACTTTTCCATGACTTTCAAGGACCTGTTTTCGAAATTCAAGGACCCATATTTTCATGGATGATGCTGACGAAACGGTGTCGAGCCTGGAATACACTTCTGTTGGGGAGAGAAGTTACTTCTCTCCCCAACACAAGTGTATTCCAGGCTCGACACCGTTTCATGTAGTACTTCAGTTCTGAATTTACGACATCCCGATTTGGTGCCAGGTGCCCTTACCACATCAAATTGTTTGGCTCGAAATCACGAAATTGCACTGAACTTTGCTCAACAACACCAATCATTGGACTGGAATCCAAATTCCATGACTTTCAATGACCTTTTCAGAATTGCCATGACTTTCCAGGCCTGGAATCCATTTATCATAATTCCATGACTTTCCAGGAATTTAAGGAGCAGTGGGAACCCTGTATATTTATTTAATGGTGTTTAACCACCTGTCAGCAGTTAGGGTCACTTTAGGCTGGGCTAGTGAGGTCGAATCCCACATTGCACCTGCTGTGATGGGAGGAAGTCCCAAAATCAGAACTGAATATTTACCGAAAATATATAGTCCTGAAATTAGAATAACCCGACCTGGTGCCAGGTCCTCACCGCACCAGTCACTTTGCCCATGGACTCCCTAAAATAAATATTATTAGTACTAATCATAGTACTTTTATAATGGGCATTCAACTCTCAAGTAACAAGAAAGCGAAAAATAAAATGTACCCGAGGGCCACATAGTAGAGATATCGAATTCCACTAATGATGATACTCATCATTAAATTTAACCTTTATATACTCGCACCTTAAATTTTAACCCTTTCCCCCCTCAGTAACCAGAATGGAATTTGATATGTTAATTTTGCAAACAATCCAATGGTCACAAAATGATTTTCAGACTAGTCCATTTATGAAAAGCGGGTGTTTTTGTTCCAAAAAATATATGCCGGCTCATCTGGATCTACACTGTTGGCAAATACCACTATACAGGCCTGTATTGCTGAAAGGGTTAATAATAAAACCTTTCAGCATTGAAACAGAGTGTCATGATCCGGTGCCAGACACCCCGACCACACCATAGCACATGGTCCTGCATGTGAATCCCTGTAATCAGTAATATCCACCACTACGATATGTACGTTTGTTGGGGTTTAATGGCCCATCAACAGCTAAGGTCATTTAAGGCCGGGCCAATGGGTTTAGTACTAAATCCCATATATTACCTGTACATGTACATGTTCAAGTACATGTACAAATGGGGGGAAAATCCGAACTGAATATTTACAATAACAAGAGTTGTCAGAAGACAACGAAGTTCGCCTGTTGGCAGCCTTCACTCAAACTTGGCACAGTTGCATAAAAACATGAATATTATATATAATTGACCTTGGGTTAAGGGGCATGCGTTGGACCTTGACATTGGGGTCAGAGGTGCAAGGTGGGTTGTGGGTTTGCTATAGCATAATATAGCATATTAAGATGAATGCATGTATGAAATATCAATGCGCTCCCTGAAAACAGAAGTAAAACAAAATTTAACCCAACGTTAAGTTTATGAACGCACTAAGTTGGTGATTTTCTACAGTATCATAGCTATTCACATGAGAAATGCATGTATGAATGTGCTAAGTTTGTGACCTTGGGGAAAGGGTGTGGGGGGGGGGGGTCATGGATTTGCTGTAGCACAATAGAGGATCATCAGATGAATGCATGTATGAAATGTCAAAGCGTTCCCTGTAAAGAAACAGAAGTTACACAACATTTACAACAACGTTAAGTTTATGAGCATTCTAAGTTTGTGACCTTGACCTTGGAGCAAGGGTTGGGTGGTGGGTTGTGGATTTGCTACAGCATGATAGAGGGTCATCTGAGGAATGCATGTATGAAATATCAAGGCGTTCCATGAAAGGAAACAGATGTTATAAGACATTTACCACAACGTTATTTTTAAGTTTATGAATGTGCTAAGTTTGTGATCTTGACCTTGGGGAAAGGGGTGGGTGGTGGGTCATGGATTTGCTATAGTACGATATAGTTGCATCAGATGAATGCATGTATGAAATATCAAGGCGTTCCCTGTAAAGAAACAGAAGTTATAAAAAGACATTTACCCCAACGTTAAGTTTATGAATGTGCTATGTTTGTGACCTCGACCTTGGGGAAAGGGGTGGGTGGGGTGGGTCATGGATTTGCTATAGCACGATAGAGTATCATCAGATGAATGCATGTATGAAATATCAAGGCGTTCTCTGTAAAGAAACAGAAGTTACACAACATTTACCCCAACGTTAAGCTTATGAACATGCTAAGTTTGTGACCTTGACCTTGGAGCAAGGGTTGGGTGGTGGGTTGTGGATTTGCTACAGCTTGATAGAGGGTCATCTGAGGAATGCAAGTATGAAATATCAAGACGTTCCATGACAGAAAACAGATGTTATAAGACATTTAAGGTTATGAATGTGCTAAGCTTGTGACCTTGACCTTGGGGAAAGGGGTGGGAGGTGGGTCATGGATTTGCTATAGTACGATAGAGTTTCATCAGATGAATGCATGTATGAAATCTGAAGGTATTCCCTGTAAATAAACAGAGGTTACACAACATTTACCCCAACGTTAAGTTTATGAATGTGCTAAGTTTGTGACCTTGACCTTGGGGTAAGGGATGGGCGGTGGGTCATGGATTTGCAACAGTATGATAGAGTATCATCAGATGAATCCATGTATGAAATATGAAGGCGTTCCCTGTAAATAAACAGAAGTCACACAACATTTACCCCCAACGTTAAGTTTATGAACATGCTAAGTTTGTGACCTTGACCTTGGGGTAAGGGTTAGGTGGTAGATCGTGGATTTGCTACATCATGATAGATGGTCAGCAGATGAATGCATGTATAAAATATGAAGGCATTCCCTGTAAATAAACAGAAGTTACACAACATTTACCCCAATGTTAAGTCTATGAACATGCTAAGTTTGTGACCTTGACCTTGGGGTAAGGGTTGGGTGGTGGGTCGTGGATGTGCTACAGCATGATAGAGGGTCATCTGAGGAATGCATGTATGAAATATCAAGGCGTTCCATGAAAGGAAACAGATGTTATAATACATTTACCCCAACGTTAAGTTTATGAATGTGCTAAGTTTGTGACCTTGACATTGGGGTAAGGGTTGGGTGGTGGGTCATGGATTTGCTACAGCATGATAGAGGGTCATCTGAGGAATACATGTATGAAATATCAAGGCGTTCCATGAAAGGAAACAGATGTTATAATACATTTACCCCAACGTTAAGTTTATGAATGTGCTAAGTTTGTGACCTTGACCTGGGGTAAGGGTTGGGTGGTGGGTCATGGATTTGCTACAGCATGATAGAGGGTCATCTGAGGAATGCATGTCTGAAATATCAAGGCGTTCCATGAAAGGAAACAGATGTTATAAGAAATTTACCCCAACGTTAAGTTTATGAATGTGCTAAGTTTGTGACCTTGACATTGGGGTAAGGGTTGGGTGGTGGGTCATGGATTTGCTACAGCATGATAGAGGGTCATCTGAGGAATACATGTATGAAATATCAAGGCGTTCCATGAAAGGAAACAGATGTTATAAGAAATTTACCCCAACGTTAAGTTTATGAATGTGCTAAGTTTGTGACCTTGATCTTGGGGTAGGGGTTGAGTGGTGGGTCATGGATTTGCTACAGCATGATAGAGGGTCATCTGAGGAATGTATGTATGAAATATCAGGGCGTTGCATGAAAGGAAACAGATGTTATAAGAAATTTACCCCAGTGTTAAGTTTATGAATGTGCTAAGTTTGTGACCTTGACCTTGGGGTAAGGGTTGGGTGGTGGGTCATGGCTTTGCTACAGCATGATAGAGGGTCATCTGAGGAATGCATGTATGAAATATCAAGGCGTTGCATGAAAGGAAACAGATGTTATAAGAAATTTACCCCATGTTAAGTTTATGAATGTGCTAAGTTTGTGACCTTGACCTTGGGGTAAGGGTTGGGTGGTGGGTCATGGATTTGCTACAGCATGATAGAGGGTCATCTGAGGAATGTGAGGAATGCATTTATGAAATAACAAGGTGTTCCATGAAAGGAAACAGAAGTTATAAGACATTTACCCAACGTTAAGTTTGTGGACGACGCTGACGCCGACGACGCCGACGATGCTGGTGGTATGCCATAAGCTCTTATGCACTTCGTGCAGGCGAGCTAAAAACTATATATTCAGCCCTGAAATCAGAATAATCATGATCTGGTGCCAGGTCCTCGCCACACCAGAATGACTTGACCCCCTCCCCTCAACTCAACAAACTTACTACTTTTATAATGGGCAATAACCCAATTCAACTCCCAGGTAACAAAAGAGCCAAAACGATAAAAACGAACCTGAGGGCCAAACCAGGCAAATCGTGATTCCTATAAGGAGGAACCCTTGCCGTTAATTTACGCCGTCGCGTTCGCCCAACCATCCTCCACCCACACTATGATATGACTCTAAGGATGGATTCATCAATAAGAAAACATATAATAAAAACAAGGGCATCGTTATTAGGAAGCTAGTTCCCACGCTGGCAGCCTTAATAAATTAAAATAAAATAAATAAAACAACTAACACATTTGCCTTACAAAGCCTTACAAACAAGGTGAACAGAAGTCCTCAGTGACCTTGGCGGTCGGACGTGGGTATATGCAAAACAAAGCACCATCCCTAGACACACGTTGTGGACCAATATGATCAAAATCGGTGAATCGTTTCAGAAGTTATTGAAAAATGAAAGGTGTTACCAACGCACGCACGCACGCACGCACACGCACGCACGCACACACACACACACACACACACACACACACACACATGTACGTACGTATACACATTCACGCGTACACACACACACACTATGGACTAACGATATATCATCTCTTGCATATTGGTGATAGGATAATGAACAAGCTGAATTTCGTGTTTTAAGTACAGAAGTCTATGGATACAATACTTTTTATTGAAAAAAAATCTGATTATTTTGTTTGTTTCTCTATAAAAATATATGTTGTTACCACTCATCTGAACCGTCTCGACGAGACGGTTCAGATGAGTGGTAACAACATATACTTTCGAGAAGAAATAAAGAAAATGATAAAAAAAAATTCTCAAAAGTTTTGTACTACCGATACTTTAATTGTATGCCGAGTTATGAATGAGTTACATGTAATGAATAACAGCCAATAGAAGACTTTGGAAGAAATACATTTATTGACACACAGTAAAACAGTAGATTGTATAGAAAATATAGATATAGAAATATATAGAAACAGATCTAAGTCACATATTTTATGAGACACGTCATGCGATTTTGTATCTAAGAACATGTGCAATATATCTCATGAAAAATATTTACAAAATTTACAATATTTTCCCTAAAAGACGTCGAAAGATGACAAAATGTCTATTCCGGATTTGTTATAAAAATTGTGTAATGTTTCAACGTCATTTACAGAAAATAAAAAATCGCAGGGCGTGTCTCGTATTTGTTTTCAGCCTGCCGTTACATACAGGATCTGGCACCAGTGATGATACATTATGATTTTATTCATGGTATAAGCACAGCATCATGTATTGAAGTTACTTAATATTTTTCTGCAGCAGTCTCATTTACATATTTGTGGCTCTGACTGGAGAAACGGGGCTTATGGGATTTGTGACCAGTATCACTCCTGATTAAATAGCAAACTCCTGTAGCATCGTAGCGATCTAAACTGTTTGCTAGGTGCATGATGAATATTTCCTTTACTGAATGGCAACCAGTGTAGCCCCAGATCAGACTGCACGGATGTGCAGGCTGATCTGGGGCTACACTGGTCGCATAACCCATAAGCTCCATTTTCTGGGTCACAGCCACATGAATTACACTATAAGTATACCAGCCTGACATGGCGTTGTTTACATGCTTTGTTTATATAAACATTGGTGCATAAATAAACATGGAATTCCTGTAGGTGTTCCCTGTTTATTATGGCGCGTCGCTATAGTCATGATCGATATATTGCGATTGACAAAACAGTTTCTCATACTGGAGCAGTGGGTAAACTGGCGGCCAACGGTGGCACTTGATTTTAATGTTGCACTGCATGCGTTCGATCCTCACTTTGGCCATTATATATATATATATTTATTTTTAAATATTGCTTTTGTGTTTTCTTTTTAATGCATTTTTATTACATGTAACAACAATTGACATGGTAATTATGAACCACATGCATCCACGTTTATTTATTTATTTGTTTATTATCTGAAGTGAGAGGTTTATTTTTCGACATGGCGTTCTCCGTAACATATTTGCATTTGTAGTGAGTCGAGGTGAACTTTCACAATAACACACGAATGTGCAGAATGCATTTCACAATGATTAGGGTTTTATAATGTTGTGTAAAAGTAAATGCACGACTGTTTCGGGATGTGTGCGTTACCTCTGGCGCCAAAATAGTAAAATCGAGAGAAAAATGTATGCCTTTGGCAGGAATCGAACTCACGACCGTCCGATCAACAAACAACAGATCTACCCACTAGAGCACTAAACGATGTTAGTATTATTATCAATTATATCAAATGTTAATGCGTTTGCGCTGGTATACAAATACCATGTCTACAACATATGACGTAAAGTATTTAAAAATAACACGTGTTTACAATAATATTTACAATAACGCGCCAGCTCAAAGCGGTACACCTTTAGCTAGTGTATTCCATGCCCACTCAGTAGGCACAAAACGACGACGCCGCCGCTGCCGCCGCTGCCGCCGCTGCCGCCGCTGCCGCCGCTGCCGCCGCTGCCGCCGCCGCCGACGACTCCGGAAAAGCAAAACCTATGTCTCGCTTTCCGCTTCGCGGGCGAGACAAAAATTAACCAAAAACTTCAAAGCAATTTGACCTTGACATTGGGCACAGGGGCCGCACGGGAGAGGGGTAGAATGAAAATATAGATGATGATAAACACCCATGTGAAGTTTCAAGGTAATGGGCAAAGCAGTTGCAGAGATATAGTATAACAAAAAACTTTAACCAAAAAAATTAACCAAAAATTTAACCACAAAACTTAACCACAAAACTTAACCAAAAAACTTAACCAAAAACTTTAACCAAAGAACTTAACCAAAAACTTCAAAGTAATTTGACCTTGACATTGGGCACAGGGGCCGCACGGAAGGGGGGAGAATGAAAATATAGATGATGATAAACACCCATGTGAAGTTTCAAGGTAATGGGCAAAGCAGTTGCAGAGATATAGTATAACGAAAAACTTTTAACCAAAAAACTTAACCAAAAAACTTAACCAAAAACTTTAACCAAAAAACTTAACCAAAAAACTTAACCAAAAACTTTAACCAAAAAACTTAACCAAAAACTTCAAAGTAATTTGACCTTGACATTGGGCACAGGGGCCGCACGGAAGGGGGGTAGAATGAAAATATAGATCATGATAAACACCCATGTGAAGTTTCAAGGTAATGGGCAAAGCAGTTGCAGAGATATAGTATAACGAAAAACTTTAACCAAAAAACTTAACCAAAACACTTAACCAAACACTTTAACCAAAAACTTCAAAGTAATTTGACCTTGACATTGGACACAGGGGCCGCACGGGAGGGGGGTAGAATGAAAATATAGATGATGATAAACACCCATGTGAAGTTTCAAGGTAATGGGCAAAGCAGTTGCAGAGATATAGTATAACGAAAAACTTTAACCAAAAAACTTAACCAAAAAACTTAACCAAAAAAACTTAACCAAAAACTTTAACCAAAAAACTTAACCAAACAAGAAATGAGTCTGTCGAACGCGGATGCCACCTGCAGCATATTTGAGAAACTGTGACAAAGTGGTTAACCGAAAAGTTTGACGGACGGACGGACGGACGGACGTTCTTACATTACTATACTTATGTGGCTTATCACATGTTAAATATTAGCCACATAAAACGATTTTTAGCCACATAAAAGGATTTTTTAGGTGGCTAATTGTAACCAACCTTATCCTTTACTAAGTCCATAACCCTGTGGGGCTAGCCACATAAGTACCCTAATGTGTGCCCGGACGGACGGACGGACGGACGGACGGACGGACGTTCTTACAGTACTATACTTATGTGGCTTATCACATGTTAAATATTAGCCACATAAAACGATTTTTAGCCACATAAAAGGATTTTTTAGGTGGCTAATTGTAACCAACCCTATCCTTTACCAAGTCCATAACCCTGTGGGGCTAGCCACATAAGTACCCTAATGTGTGCCCGGACGGACGGACGGACGGACGGACGGACGTTCTTACAGTACTGTACTTATGTGGCTTATCACATGTTAAATATTAGCCACATAAAACGATTTTTAGCCACATAAAAGGATTTTTTAGGTGGCTAATTGTAACCAACCCTATCCTTTACCAAGTCCATAACCCTGTGGGGCTAGCCACATAAGTACCCTAATGTGTGCCCGGACGGACGGACGGACGGACGGACGGACGTTCTTACAAATGGATACTTATGTGGCTTATCACATGTTAAATATTAGCCACATAAAACGATTTTTAGCCACATAAAATGATTTTTTAGGTGGCTAATTGTAACCAACCCTATCCTTTACTAAGTCCATAACCCTGTGGGGCTAGCCACATAAGTACCTTAATGTGTGTCCCGGACGGACGGATGGATGGACGTTCTTACATTAGGGTACTTATGTGGCTTATCACATGTTAAATATTAGCCACATAAAACGATTTTTAGCCACATAAAACCATTTTTTAGGTGGCTAATTGTAACCAACCCTATCCTTTAACAAGTCCATAACCCTGTGGGGCTAGCCACATAAGTACCCTAATGTGTGCCCGGACGGACGGACGGATGGACAGATGGACAGATGGACAGACGGACGGTCCAAACACTATATGCCACCCGTTTCTTCGAAACCTGGTGGCATAAAAACTTAACCAAAAACTTTAACCAAAGAACTTAACCAAAAAGTTCAAAGTAATTTGACCTTGACATTGCGCACAAGGGCCGCACGGGAGTGGGGTAGAATGAAAATATAGATGATGATAAACACCCATATGAAGTTTCAAGGTAATGGGCAAAGCAGTTGCAGAGATATAGAATAACGAAAAACTTTAACCAAAAACTTTAACCAAAAAACTTAACCAAAAAACTTCACCAAAAACTTTAGCCAAAGAACTTAACCAAAAAAAAACTTTAACCAAAAAACTTAACCAAACAACTTAACCAAAAACTTTAACCGGACACACGTACGTGCCAAAGTGCCGACTATATCGCGCTTTCAGCAAGCGGGCGCGACAAAAACTTAACCAAAAACTTTAACCAAAGAACTTAACCAAAAACGTACGTACACCAAAGTGCCGACTATATCGTGCTTTCCGCAAGCGGGCGCGACAAAAATGTCATGCCTCATTTGCGTATGAAAGCAGCATGATACCACCGCGCGTCACTATCAGTAAAATAAATATTACTATAAGATTATATCTGTATAGCGGGCACTCGTAAGTTTTAGAACTGGTAGAATAGCGACACAATTATATACTTATTTAATTCCTATAAAGAACAATTTGTGCCTACTGAGTGGGCATGTACCGTTAACAAAAACAACTTTACACTGATTTCATCAGAATCAAGGCTATGTCCAGTTTCTTATGAAACCATTCCAGCAGATAAATAAATATAAGTATCATTAAATCAATAAGTTATATTTTATTGCATAAACACAGCATCATATATAGAAGTTGTGCTCATCCCTGAACCTGTTTTCTCGGCTGTAGCAGTCTCAATTGAATACTTACATAGATATTACATTTGTTTATTGTTGTGACACACAAAAATGCCCATACGAGACCACGTGGGATTTTTTTAATGAGCAATTTTTTTGTGTCACATGTCAGTCTTCTGGTTAGTATGTTAAATGGATTAAACAATGGTTAGTACAAGCAAGCAATTTACTACATTTGAATAATTTGATGTAAAAAAATAATATTCATGTATTAGTCATAAAATTACAGGTAAAAACAATAGATCATAAAATTTACATCTTTGCAAAAGGATTTTTTTTAATATAAATAGCAAAATAAATCATTCTTGTTACAAAATCTGCTTATTTACAAAAAAATATATTTCTGACGAGCAATGTAGGACATTGAATAAAAATGTAGTGACATTTTGTTTCCATCTGATATTCGTTTTAGGCCATACAAAAAGTACTTTGGTTCTCAGAATGTGACGCGGGAGAGCAATTGTTTATTATAGGAATGAATGGCCTTTTTGTGGAATTTATCGGGGTATAAACTTGGAAAAGTCGCGGGAATACTGGACGAAGGCCGGAAGGCCTCGTCCAGTATTCCCGCGACTTTTCCACGTTTATTATAGGAATGAATGGCCTTTTTGTGGAATTTATCGGGGTATAAACTTGGAAATGTCGCGGGAATACTGGACGAAGGCCGGAAGGCCTCGTCCAGTTATTCCCGCGACTTTTCAGTCAATTATAGAATGAGTGCATTTTGTGGAATTTATCGGGGTATAAACTTGGAAATGTCGCGGGAATACTGGATTGTTTGAGATTTTCGTCTCCGATTTGTTTCATGTCGCCAAATGCATATATATATTACATGTTCAAAAGGTCATGGTCATATTAAGGGCAGCATGGATGTGTGGCATTTGTCCACAGGTATGCTGTGTTGAAATATTTAAGTGATCCTTCAAGGAATATAGAAGTTATGACAGAATTGAGAAACTCTGGTGAACTTCTTAATGTGGGAAAAAGTTCAAAGTTGTCAAGGTCAAAATGTCATGGTCATATTAAGAGCAGCATGGATGTGTGGCATTTGTCCACAGGTATACTGTGTTGAAATATTTAAGTAATCCTTCAATGGATATAGAAGTTATAACAAAATTTTGAAACTTCGGCAAACTTTTTAACGTGGGAAAAAGTTCAAAGTTGTCAAGGTCCTATTCAGGGCAGCATGGATATGTGGAATTTGTCCACAAAAGTTCAAAGTTGTCAAGGTCAAAATGTCATGGTCATATTAAGAGCAGCATGGATGTGTGGCATTTGTCCACAGGTATACTGTGTTGAAATATTTAAGTGATCCTTCAAGGAATATAGAAGTTATGACAGAATTGAGAAACTCTGGTGAACTTCTTAATGTGGGAAAAAGTTCAAAGTTGTCAAGGTCAAAATGTCATGGTCATATTAAGAGCAGCATGGATGTGTGGCATTTGTCCACAGGTATACTGTGTTGAAATATTTAAGTAATCCTTCAATGGATATAGAAGTTATAACAAAATTTTGAAACTTCGGCAAACTTTTTAACGTGGGAAAAAGTTCAAAGTTGTCAAGGTCCTATTCAGGGCAGCATGGATATGTGGAATTTGTCCACAAAAGTTCAAAGTTGTCAAGGTCCAAATGTCATGGTCATATTAAGAGCAGCATGGATGTGTGGCATTTGTCCACAGGTATACTGTGTTGAAATATTTAAGTAATCCTTCAATGGATATAGAAGTTATAACAAAATTTTGAAACTTCGGCAAACTTTTTAACGTGGGAAAAAGTTCAAAGTTGTCAAGGTCCTATTCAGGGCAGCACGGATATGTGGAATTTGTCCACAGGAATACTGTGTTGAAATATTTAAGTAATCCTTATAGAATTTTGAAACCTGCAAACCTTTTAATGTGGGAAAAAGTTCAAAGTTGAAAAGGTCAAGGTCATATTAAGGGCACAATGGATGTTTGGAATTTGTCCACTTGTATATACTGTGTTGAAATATTTAAGTAATCCTTCAAGTGATATAGAAGGGGGCGGGGCATAAAAATATATTAAGACCTGAAATTAGAATAACCAGACCTGGTCCACACAAGTCACTTGGCCCCTTCCCCTAAAAGTAATATAGGATTATGAATAATCGTAATTCTCACATAAGGGGTACTACCAGATGCAACTGTCACATGTATGCAAAAATGCAAATTTACAGTGCAATTTTATTTCTCCATTATAATAAAATGCTTGACGAGTGATTTTTCTACCGCGGTGATATCGGAGAACCAAACTATTTTTTTTGTGGCCTTCATTCTTTTAATTACACAAAAATTTGCTCCTGGTAAGATAATTCACATGCACTGCCGAGGCATGTTTCGCTTGTAAACAATAAACATCGGTACCTAAGCAAATTGCCTTAACACTTCCTACGCTGTTGATGGAAATTGCCGTATGCTGTTTTTCATTTTTGCTTTAATTCTTAACAAAAAAACTGGTTTTGACAGCACATGAGAATCGTCTCCACTGGAGACGATTCTCATGTGCTGTCAAAAGCAGGTTTTGTCGAGAAATATTGAAAATAAAACAAATCTAGCAGACGACAACATTTAATTCAGCGTAGTAAGGGTTAATGAGCATTAAAAATACACGCCCACTCAGTAGGTACAGAATGTTCTTTATATGGGACATCATCCGAGACATTTTCTGGCAAAGTAAATATTAATTCACCATTACCCCACCACGCCTTGATTGGCATTATTATACATTTAATAGCAGACGTAAATTTTCACACTGATATCAGGGGCGATAACCGTGTTTCTTTAAAATTTTAACGGACATTACTATTTATTCTCAGTATTTATTTTTTGATGTGCATTTTTTTCAGGTCATACATATAATTAGTATAAAAAAATAAAAAATATCATGCCTCATTTGCATATGAAAATAGCCTGATACCAACGTGCGTCACTATCAGTGAAATAAATATTACTAAATGATTATACCTGTATACCGGGCACTCGTAATTTTTTATAACTGGTGGAATAGTGACACAATTATACACTTACTTAATTCCTATAAAGAACATTTTGTGCCTACTGAGTGGGCATGAACAATATTCAATATGTACATACTAATAATAAAAATATGGTAAATTCAGAGCTCCAGTTAAGATGCGTAATTTGACAAAATATTCAAGGTATTTTTCTTAGTTCTTCACCAAAATGGCAAGTTGGGAGAAAAACAAACATATTACATTATGACATTTGATCAATAATATACTAGTAATAAATTGTAAAATAATGAAATAATATAACTATATAACATGGTATCATTAATGAGCTATTATCATGATTATCGAGTTGTAACATAAATAACAAGAAATGCGTCTGTCGAACGCGGATGTCACCTGCAGCATATTTGAGAAACTGTGACAAAGTGGTTAAGTCATTTAAGTAACCTGGTGAAGGTCAAAAGGCGAAGGTCATATAAATTATGAAAAGGCAGGTGTGGCACACATACCAATGAATGAAGTGTTGAAGTATTGAAGCGATTAAGCAACTTATGTAGATGCTATGGCCAGTTTGAGAAACTGTGACAAAGTGGTTAACCGAAAAGTGTGACGGACGGACAGACGGACGGACGTGCCACCAATAGTGAACAAGGGGCCATTTCCATTGTTCTAGATCAAAGCGATGGCCCCTTGTATAACAATAGAATAAGGGGCCATACGGAATAAATCAAAGGATTATTTTGTGTTAGGCTCCGCCCCATAGCCCCTTGTACACCCTTGGTTGCTCGGACAGACACAGACGGACGGATGTACCAACATTTTGGGTTTATGGGCTATTTGCTATATAAAAGATCAAAGGACTAGCCCCTAAACTTCAAAAGGTTTTATGGGCTAATGGTATAAGTTCAAAGAACTTCAAACGAAACTAACCCTTACCCTAAGCTCCTAAACCCCTGATGTTTGCCCGGACGGACGGACAGATGGACAGACGGACGTTCAAACATTTGGGAGTTATGAGCTATTTGTTCTTTAAAAGATCAAAGGATTAGCTCCTAAAGATCAATGGAATTATGAGCTAACCGACTATAACAAAGGAATCCTTTGTTACTAACCCTTACCCTAAGCTCCTAAACCCCCGATGTTGGCCCGGACAGACAGACAGATGGACAGTCCAAACACTATATGCCACCCGTTTCTTCGAAACCCGGTGGCATAAAAACAATTTACTCAAATCACATAATACAGTAAATATAACATACAGAGCTCCAGATAAGCTTTGTGTCTAAAGCGTACTATACCCCCTGATTTCAAAATCATTGCATATTTTACTGTTACAAATGGATTATTGATTTTCTTCATTACCAAATGGGGAAAAAATTATAAAACAAGATGCCACCTGCGGATGCCACCTGCAGCATATTTGAGAAACTGTGACAAAGTGGTTAACCGAAAAGTGTGACGGACGGACGTTCTTACATTAGGGTACTTATGTGGCTTATCACCTGTTAAATATTAGCCACATAAAACGATTTTTAGCCACATAAAACGATTTTTTAGGTGGCTAATTGTAACCAACCTTATCCTTTAACAAGTCCATAACCCTGTGGGGCTAGCCACATAAGTACCCTAATGTGTGCCCGGACAGACAGACGGACGGACGTTCAAACATTTGAGAGTTATGAGGCACCGCTATATAAAAGATCAAAGGGTTAGCTCCTAAATATCAAAGAGTTAGCTCCTAAATTTATGAGGCACCGACAATATCAAAGAGATCAAAGGTTACTAACCCTTACCCTAACTCCTAAACCCCCGATGTTGGCCCGGACGGACAGACGGACGGACAGACGGACGGTCCAAAAACAATATGCCACCCGGCTCTTCGAGACCGGTGGCATAAAAAATATAACAAATTTAAACATTCACTTATTTGAGCTGCAAAAAGCCGGCAAACACTGTTTGCTTTTTGCAGCTCAACTAAGTGAATTTTTAATTTTATGACAGTATTTTCACCACTCAATTTGAAAATCAATGGGTATTTTCACATTGCTGTGCGTATTTTGTACTCCCACTTTTGATAATCAATGCGTATTCAGCTAAAATAATTGCGCAAAATACGCAAATACACACCTTATCTGGAGCTCTGGCATGTACAAGTAAATGTATGTCCGTGTGCAATTAACGCTTTGCATGCTAGCGGTGTAAGTAACAGCCAACAAAATACGAGTACAGTTCTTATTTCTCTCTGTAAATATGTCTTGGAATTTCATTAGAATTGTGTCCTCCGGATTTAATGAAATTCCAAGACATAGTCTAGTACTAGATATTTACAGGGAGAAATAAAAGAAAATTTAACAAATTGTCTTCAACTATTTTTTAACTATTTATAGCCCACACATTTCCCAGCATGCAAAGAGCTAAATCACAAAATACACACGAGACAAACCATGTGATTTTGTACCTAATCATGAAAAATATTTACAAAATTTACGATATTTTCCGTAAATGACGTGGAAAGTTGACAAATTGTGCAGAGCAAACGCGAAATAGAATTCCATATTTGTTTTGTCAACTTTCAAAGCCATTTACAGAAAATATAACATTTTCAGTACATATTTTTAATGAAAAATTGCCAAATCTTCTAATGTACAAAATCTCATATTTATGTCACACGAGTATTGATTTTTAGTTTATCACCCGAATGTCATGATCGGTTTAACAACATTTTATCAGTTACAAAAATACAGGCACATGTGTGACTGTGACTGGAGAAATGGAGCGTACGGGTTTAGCAACCAGCGTAGATCCGGATCAGACTGTGTGTGTCAGCATCACTACCGTTTGCAATTCCATCGATGAAACATCTGTTATGCTTCCAACATTACCAGGCTACAGGACTGTGCTATTTGATCAGGATCTACACTGGTGACAAATCCTAGAGTATAAGCCCCATTTCTCCAGCCACAGCCACATAAATATATGAAATACATAACAAAACCAGATCATTTTACCCCTTACATGCCCACTCAGTTGGCACATGTTCTTTATATCAGAGACATTTTCTGGCAAAAGAAACATTCATTCACCATTATCCCACATATTGATTGGTATTATTATACATTTTATATCAGACGTAAATTTCCACACTGATATTAGGGGCGATACCACCGCGCGTCACTATCAGTAAAATACATATTACTAACTGATTATATCTGTATAGCAAGCACTCATATTTTTTAGAACTGGTGGAATAGTGACACAATTATACACTTATTTAATTCCTATAAAGAACATTTTGTACTTACTGACGGTGGGCATGTACCTTTAATAGGCAGGCAATTAATACTTTTGTCCGAGAGTTTTCATATCTGTTGTATTGCTTTGACGACACATGACTATCAACTCCATTGGCGACAATCTCATGGGCTGTATGCTGGCACATAATATTTTGGGTACTATCACAAAATGATTATGAAATGAGCTTGATGAACAAAGTTATATTATTAAAATGTATTAACCCTTTCAACACTACATACCTCTATAGCGGTTTTTGCAAACAGTGTAGATCCAGATGAGCCGGCTCGTCACGAGCCGTCTCATCTGGATCTACACTTTTTGCAAGCAATTTTCATATTTTATAAAACAAAAAAAACACAACATCCCCTTTCCATAAATGGTCAAGTCTCAATATAACTTTGTGACAATTTGATTGGTCCTTAAATTAACATACAGGTATCACGTCAATTTAGGGTTGAAAGGGTTACATTTTCTGTTGTACACACACTGTTTTTTTTACACAAAACGTCCATGATGGTTCTCATAAATGGATACTTCTGTTCCTAAGGACTAGTACATCTCCTGAAATAGAATAGAAAACAATATCACTCTGTATCTATCCATGAAATACATAGCTATATGCAGGGCTCCAGATAAGGAATTAGTAATTGAGTATTGTCACTCCATCATTTCTGAAGCAATTGGGTATTTCAAAATTTTAATTGGGTAAAATAAAATCACACTGCTGTTTACACATCAACAAACCGCAATTATTGAATAGTTTGCTTCGAAAGAAAACATGTCTTGGCATTTCATTAGAATTGTCTCCTTGGAGACAATTCTAATGAAATATCAAGATGTGTTTTCATAAAAAATATGCTATATGTGTGGTCTGTTTATTCTTGTTTGCAGCATGATAAAGGTACCACAAATTTGTTATTGCTTTTTGATACTCGCTACATTTGATTCCAATTGGGTCTTTGGCAATTTTAATTGGGAATTTAAGCAAATACGCAGCTTATCTGGAGAACTGTATATGTGATGTAAATAAAATTTGCCAAGCTGATGTAGGCTGTAAATGCCAATAGTCTTAAAAACTGACTAATTTGCTTGATTGGACAAATAATAAATAGAAAATGATAAATCATACTTTTGCAACAAATATGACATGTATGTTCACCTCATGGTGTGAAATGTCCATATTTAACTTGTGCCTAACGGCGCTCGTGAAATATGCACATTTGTTCGGAGCCCCGCAGGGGACGTAGAATTCATTTTTTTTGTTAATTTGTTCCCACAAAATAACAATTTGTTCCCTCAATTTAACAATTTGTTCCCTCAATTTAACAATTTGCTCCCACGAAATAACAATTTGTTCCCACGGGAACGAATTGTTAATTCGTGGGAACGATTTGTTAATTTGAGGGAACAAATTGTCATTTCGTGGGAACAAATTGTCATTTCGTGGGAACAAATTGTCATTTCGTGGGAACAAATTGTTATATCGTGGGAACGAATTGTTAATTTGAGGGAAGGAATTGTTAAATTGAGGGAACAAATTGTTATTTCGCAGGGCTCACTACATTTCACACCAATTGATGATCAGATATGTCATATTCGTTGCAAAATATGAATAACCTCTACATATTATTTACCGTAATTAGGTGTGAAAATATCTTTTAGGAAGGGTAGCTATACTTTTGTTTTATTTTACAATTTCCTTTTATTGTAATTTTTTTTCCGGAAAATCTCTGAATGCAAAACCAAATAGACAAGATATTGTAACCACCGGCACAGGCATTCGGTGTGTTTCTCAATAAAAACATGGTTTGACAGCACTTCAGAATCATTTCCAATGAAGTGCTGTCAAAGCATATTGTAAATTATTCTAAAGTGCTGTCAAAGCATGTGTTTGATGATAAAAATAGAAAATAAACAGCAGACGACAAAAAATCAACATAGCGGTGTAAGGGTTAAGATAAGAATCCTTAAGGCTGGATTCATCCACAGGCATACCGCGTGTTTTGGCTTTCATCGGTATAACTCTATATATAGGAACAAGGCTTCTAACTTTGGTCGGACACAACCTCGTATCATAACACATTCCACGATTTTATTAACGCTAATGTGAATATTTTGGTGGAAAGTGCACATGTTCATTTGAGAATTATTGTTATCTTGCTAAAATAACATATTTAGAACATATTTATGCAAATAATATCGAATTACAGCTCCTTTTCCTAGGTCGGACACAACCTCGTATCATAACAAATGAAATAATGTGTTTATGGCTCTAACTTCAATATTGTAGTGGCAAGTTCATAGGATCATTTGAGAATTATCGATATCTTGCAGAAATACATAAAAAATAGAATTTTAAACATGTTAATTTGTTATGATACGAGGTCGTGTCCGACCAAAGTTAGAAGCCGTGTTCATATATATATATAGACTTATACTGATGAAAGCCGAAACACGCCGAATGCCTGTGACTACCGGTACTGTCTGTTTCATGAAACCTGCCCAAACTTTATGGCTATATAATGCCAAAAAACATTTTGAGTAGTAGTAAGGTAGTCAAAATGATACCACTCACCGTGATATCATTTATAACCCTCTATATGCCCTGTAGTCCCAATTATATTGGTAATTGACTTTTGAAAAAAGTCGAAATCATTAATGCAATTTCAATGAGTACGCGCGTGATAGTTTATATTCCAACACCCCATTTTTCTCCTCCGATATAGCTAATTTATTTCGCAGATCAGCAACTAATTCTACCAGCTCTAGTCTACCACGTTCACCTGTAGCCACCTGACAGTGTAGTTGCTTATGTCTACAAAGAGTTTGGGCACTAACGAATTTACAAGGGCATCTGGGGCATTGAAATTGTGGGGGGACACAAGGAAACTTTCTACGTCTCGCTAGATGCCTTCGTAGATAGTCTTTACACGTAAACGTCTTACAACAAGTCACACACTCCATTATATATGTATATAACCTATGAAATTTATCTGTTCAATTGGACATGAAAAAAACATGATGTAAATTTTTCACGTCCAATTGAACAGATAAATTTTATAGGTTATACAAAAGTATATATGCAAAAGTATATACAGAAAATATGATAACGCCAGAAACTAGAGCAGAAACTCTAGAAACTTTGAGAAGAGAAGCCAAATCTCTAGGGATTACTTATAGTAAACGGTTGAGAGTTAGGGGGTTGACAAAGCTGATAAACGCCACAAAGAATAAGGTGTTTATGAAGCGGTTTACCCGCGCCTATAAAAGAGGGGCATTTAATGATATATCCAAAGCGGAGGAAGTTGGTAACGGAATTCAAAAAGAAAGTATTGCGGGGTTAAGGGCTAGTGTAATAAAACCTTCAAGCACCAATAATTTGTCTCAAATTAGACGCACAGGTGACCAAATACCAAATAATAAGAAAAAATCTATAGTTCGCGCGATAGTGGAAAAAGGTGAAGAAATATTGGGGGCTCACGATAAAACATTGGAAAAGGTAGAAAATGGAAGACGGGTAGTTACATTATCCTTTTGTAAAAACATTGGCATTAACGGGTCTGAACGCATGTCCGATAAACTCGCTCCTTATATAACAACCAATTTTTATTTGAGATATTCATATTCTTACAAGCTAGAACATATGGAGGAAACTAAAAATGGAAAACCTGTAACTATAATAATGCACAAAAATCTCGGTAGCGAACCACTATCATCAATGAAAACCGTTAAAAAATGGCTGTCAGATAAGGGCTTGGGCTTTAATCGTGGCAATCGCCGGTCTCCTACTTTTACTCTCTCGAGAGTTCCTAAAACCAAAGCGCAAATAGTCCGACCGCCACGAGGGCAACGACGAGCACTAATTTCTCCTCCTCGTGTGTTGTGCTTCCAATCTCGATTGGTGTTTCCGCTCCTGTTCCAATTCGTAAATTGGGGGAACTCAATTCGTGAATTGGGTGTCATATTGCTGTGGGTGAAACAACGGGTTCAAATGAACTTGGTGGGGTGGGTGTATCCAATTCGTGAATTGGGGGTTTTATGAAATCGGTTCCACTTACAACTCCGCGCCCGATCATGTTGGGGGTGCGCTTGATGATATCCGTGTTCACGTTACCGTTGTGGCCGATTTTTTGATTGGCGGTGGCGATTACGATCTGATTATTGTAACCGTCAACCGGGTCGTCTCGTAGTATCATATTGCTCGGCGCCATATAAAGACCTATTCCAAATACATAGTCTACTGGGGTGCTGGCATTCTGCAAAACGTCTTGATAATTCTGGATCGCCTTCTCCAGGTCCACCCTAGCCGAGATGGCATCCTCTACAAGTGCTAAGAATTGTTTTTGTGCATCAAACGCTGTTCCCGTGCCCAGTATAGAACTGCGAGTTTGCTTCTGTGCGCCGAGGATGGCCCAGACGTACATGCGAATGGAGTTGTTGACGCGAGTAACCCCGGCCTGCGTGAACCCTAGACCCGTATCTAACATAAATTTACCCCACGCGTCCTGAACCTTAGCAGCCTGCTGTATGTAATCGATGTGAGCCCGTTTCGGAGGTAACATTTTACAAGAAAACACGCCACAGTGCCGACCTCCAGACACTTCCAGCCCGAAAGTCAGTCGCGGGGTCAAAATTCCCGGCGTTCCGACTGACGATGTGGTCGCCGGAGTGATCGTGTCTAAAATCAGTCTGCGTCCAATTCCCTGACTGACCCCGAATGAGAACGTCCGCCGAGGCCGGTGGTGGTAGGAAATGCTTTCTGTCTCCAGTCCGCGTCTTTTGAAACGTTAAATTCGTTACACAGTCTTTCAAACGCCATACGGTCGTATGCGTTGGAAATGGGATCCCAGGCGTCGTCTTGAGGTAGTGAAATACCTAGTTCTTTGAGAATCCTCCTAATAGTATAATACGCATGAAAGTTGTAGACACTTCGGAGCATGACATTCTTGGATGTCAGATGGTCTTTATGTGAAACTCCTCACCCGGCTGTTGCGCACCATACAGCGAAATTTATTTGGTTCTGCCAAAACTGCATCGGTGTTGCTTTCCACCCGTTTACCGCCTCCATCATAGTAATCTTGGGCAGCCTATATTGTTCAAAGATGTTAGGGAAATTGGTGGCAAAGCCACTGTCCGGTCTAACAGTTACGGTTGGGTGTACAAGGTGGTTAACAACGTCTTTTTGCGTGTATTTACCTCCGACCGCGTACTTTGCATTAGAATTAAAGCTAAATGCTTTGGTATCCATTGAAAGATATTATTATGTTTGCTACTATCACTAATGTTCAAAAAGTGAGTTGTGAACTTCAAAAATTAATAGACAACTGCTGCGGACAACGCCGGGTAGGCCTTAGATCAATCACGTTCACGGTCGGGTGGAAAAACGTTGAAACGTTCGAGGCTATCTATTCCGGAGATGTTGGAGATTTTTTAGATATTATCAATAACCCCGATCGTACAAATGTAGCGAGACGCCTTGGGGAAACAACTGCCATATTACTTCCTGGCCTTTGGGGTTTCGGAGATGTCCAAGCTTTAATCGCGACGAATATGCCTGATATAGCCCCCCCTCTCGCAGTCTCAAAAGCCACGCAGCATGCGACATTGTCCGCTGAAAAAAAATTAAAAATCTCCCCGGGGTTGGCCTCAATGTTAGGATTTAAATTTGCACCCCCTTACAACGAGGATGAAGGGTTTAAGTTCCCGTTGAACTTTGTCTTCCCCGTGGGCGAGCACCGCGGCGATACCCCAGTAAACTTCGCCTTCACGAAAACTCTCAGGGTACACCTGGATCGGGTGAACATATCGTACAACACGGTAGACGGCACTCTCGGCACATTTCTGAAAACCGTGCCCGCCAGCGACTGTTTCTTTGGGGAGACTGTGACCTTAGACTTCCCACACCCCGAGATGAAAGTTTTGGAATCGGAACATATCCACGAGTTGAAGATTTCTATTCTTGATGATAAAGGGCGAGAGTTGAAGAACGATTACCCGATTTCGGTCGTCCTAGAAATTTCAAATTAATTAATCTTATAATTTTTTAAAATTAATTAGAATTAAACGCATGCTCGTAATTTATATATATATATATATATATATATTATCAACATTATTGAAAATGAGTATATACGGACCAGGTAGTTCTTCTGATTGGGTGACAAATTCAAAGAATTTGGAACTGACAGAAGGGGGATTCATCCCGACAGAGGGCGACTTTTTAACTACCCAAAAAACAAAAGCCTTGATCAATAGAACTATATCGGCGGCCACGGACGATATTCACAGGAGTCTACTATTACAACTTAGAGAATATGCCCTGGCTGTGAATACACAAAGTCGTGAAGAAACACATACGGAACTAAACGGAACTAGGCGAACAAATAAGCGAATTTCGAAAAGAGGCCCGGTTGGGGATTGAGGGAGTCCGAACGGGTGTTGATAAAGTCCGAGAAGACCACCAGGCGGACCTTACGGAGGCTTATGATGCATTGCGCTTAAAGGACTCTCTCATCAGTGAAGCGACACTTACCAAACTAGGAAAACAAATAACAAAATTTCGAAAAGAGACCCGGTCGGGTATTGATAAAGTCCGAGAAGACCACCAGGTGGACCTTGCGGAGGCTTATGATGCGTTGCGCTTAGAGGACTCTCTCAGCAGAGAAGCGACACTTACTGAACTAGACGGAAAAATAGCCGAATTTCTGAAAGAGACCAGGTCGGGGGTTGAGGGGGTCCAAGAAGACCACAAGGAGGCCATTGCAGAGGCTTATGGGATGTTGCGCTCAGAGGACTCTCTCAACAGAGAAGCGGCACTTACCGAACTAGACGGAAAAATAACCGAAGTTTCCGATAAACTGAAACATGTTCGTAGAGCCGCGACCAAAGCTCTTGAGGAGGCCTCTGAAAATATTCGTGCTGAGGCCCATACCTCTATCGGGGGGCTTGCCGGATTGTTGAAAACAATGAAAACGCAAAAACGTGTCATAACAGTTTGGGCTGAGAGCGGGGCTCATTGGTTGAGGGGCTCCCTGAATATTCGTTCGGTGCCAAAGCGAGTAATAAATATGGGGGATACACCATGACAGCTCCAGGTACACTTCTCCGAATGGCGGTCTGCTCGGTTAATGCTAATGGTAAACCTGTGGGCGCAGTCACGATAAATCTCGTAGTAGATGGGGAAGAACGGGGGGTTGGAGTCAATAAACTCACTGGAGATATTTCATCGGTGGTTTTGTTCTCCGGTGATGATCTAATTAGATTTTCCGAAGGTAGTGTTATTAACTTTGTTACGAAAATCGCTGACCCAGTGAGTTCTTCCACTATTGTCTCATTGTTAATTGAACTTAATTTGTAAATACTAATATATTGAAAATCATGAACGAATCACCGCTTCCAATTGTCAATACCACTCCATCAACACTGTATCCAATTAACGAAAGAAGTTCAGATTTTAGGTTGAATAATATCGTCGCTATGCAGGATATTTTAGTTAGAGAATATACAAATAGAAAAAGAAACGCTAAAAAATATAGGCGCACGGTGAACATGGCTGAAGCATCTAGCACGGCTCTGGCGAGTGTTTCTGTGTTGTGTGGGGCGGGGACAGCTGCAACTATATCCATCATTATAACGGTTCCTGTAGCGGGGATTTTATGTGCGGTGTCGGCCGTTTCTGGGTTGTTGTGTATGGTAATTAGGTCGTCGGGTGGAAAACTGGAGAAAAAATGTAGAAAACATGATAGAATATCCGTTCTCGCCAGGTCTAAGAAAAATAGCATCGACGTTATAGTGTCCAAAGCGTTGACCGATAAGAAAATATCAAATTTAGAGTTTGAATCCATGGTGGAAAAAATGGGGAGATATGAAAAATTAAAAAATGATATTAGAATCAAAGCGCGCGCCACCATGCCCAAGATTGAGAGTACTGATTGGGATAAATTTAGGGAAAAAATTGGAGATAAAGTCGGAAGAAATTAATATTTTTATTAAAAAATTAATTTTATAATTTTCATTAAATTAATTATAAAATTAATTATATTGGTGCAGTAAACAATTTATTAATTAATTTTAGGAAAATTATTAACATTTAAAAAAAAAAAAAGTTTTTAGGTCCCACCGAGGCTCGAACCCGCGCCAGCAAAACCCTGACTTTGTTGGTGAAAATAGTTGTGTTTTATTTGTTTTCTTATATTAATTAATTATTATGTTTTCTATGTAATTATAGGGGATGTTCAGCTTTAAATTATTAATAATTTTATAATTTTCTTAAAATTAATTATAAAATTAATGAAATAATGAACCATCCCGTAAATTTGTTAACCTCTCTAAGTGTTTATAAATAACCTGTGTACACACCGCCTGTGTAAATCGATAATTGTACAACACAAGGTAATGTTTATCATAACAGTCTTCGTGGTCGTGCGGGTTAAGGCGATACTCTATAGAGACGAGGGTCGTGGGTTCGCGCCGCGGTTGGAGCTAAATCTTTTTTATTTCTATCCCTACAAATGTGGTCGCTATGGTAAACAACTGCATGACAAGGGCGTTCCTATCCGACCGCTCGAGGTTGATACAAAAATAAATTCAGATTGCCAGTTTACATACCATCGATAAGGAAAAATACACTCAAAGTATGACAACAGCGTTCCTATAAGACCGCTCGAGGTTGATGAAAAATAATTCCAGATAGCCAGTTTACATACCTTCGATCAGGAAAATACACTCGGCTATAAATTAATTAGTAGTTTTTTTTTTCTGTTCAATAATAATTTTTAAGCGATATTGTAGAAACGTATATTCGTAAACGAATCGGTGGGTTTTAACAATTTTATATAATACACCCTAGTTTCATATCCGATACGCATTATCCGTCTTAATGTTTGTATTTGCCTCTTGTATAGTTCGCATAATTGTCGGTATAATATTGTAAATGCAACGTTTTTATCGGAGCGTAATAAATTACATTGATATTTCATGTATTCGATATCGCCTAGTGTTTTCATTTTATAGAATTTATATATAGGACTATAACCCCCGTATTCTTCGTAAACTTCTTCAACACAGGCATTAAAAGCTTTCAATTCCAATTGTATTGTATTATCCATTTTCTCTAATAATATTTAATTATAACCTATGAAATGTATCTGTTCAATTGGACGTGAAAAAAACATGATGTATTTATGGCACCAATATATTTTTCAAAAGTCAATTACCAATATAATTGGGACTACAATACCACCACCAACTTTTGGTTGGAGGTGGTATCATTTTGACTCCCTCTTTTCAAAATTATTTTCTCCAAAAATTCATAAATTTGCTGTCGGGAGACAATTTTCCTAGTTAACCAATTTTTGATTTTTCGGGGGTGGTGGGGGTATTATAGAGGGTTATAAATGATATCACGGTAAGTGGTATCATTTTGACTCCCTTACTACTACTTTTTGTTTTCTCGATAATATTAAATTATAGCAAAATTTAAGAATGAGCCTACTTTTTATTTCGTGAATTGGTCAAATATTGGTTTTATTGCGAAAAGAATAAGAATATTTGGCAATATATTTGGCATGTGCTAAAGTAAGTAACACAAAAACCGTCAGAGAAGTGCAGGCTTAAAACACAAAAAAGGTCAAGGTTGAAGAAACTTTTTTTACATAAAAAAATCGCTAAGTGTTTCCACAAACATGTGAAGGTCAAAATGGTCAAGGTCATGTTAATGGCAGCATGAGTGTGTTCCTAATGGCTGCATGTATCAAGTGTCCAAACATTGAAGGAATGCATCAAGTAATATGAAAGTTATAGCAGGATGAGGAAGCTTGTACAATGTTTTTCCGCAAAAAGTCTTTCAGCAAAAATGTGAAGGTCATAAAGGTGAAAGGTCATGTGAATTGGCGGCATGAGTGTGTTCCTAATGTGTCCAAATATTGAAGCAATCCGTAAAGTAATATTAAAGTCATAGCATGATGACGAAGCTTGTACAAAGTTTTTGACATTTCGGACGACGACGGAAAAAGCGGCGACTATAGTCGCGCCTTCTGCTAAAGCAGGCGCGACAAAAATGATCATACAAAGATTTCTATAAATGTGTTTCAACGATTAATCTGGTTCACTAACGCTACCAATTTCCAGCTATGTGAATGCGTAAATAAATGAGAACGAATCCACCAAATAGTTTCCATCATCAGTTGTTTATGTGAACTTTGTTGTAAATTGTAGTTTTGTACTTACAAACTTCTTAGTTGTAGGAAGTTTCGTGAATCGGACCCCAGGATCCTGAAGTCTGGGTTAACGTTACACTTACAAAGTAGAAAGTGAAAGTGAATGGGTTTAACGTCCCAGCAACAGCTTAAGGTCATATATAGAGACCGGACCAAAGTTTCATCTGACAGAGCAGTGGGATGGAAATACTAGGTTTTGCACTCACAACCTCCACCTCCAGTATTGAAGTCCAAAGGCCCGTTTCACTAAACTTTGTATGACTAAGAAGTTTGTAAGTGTAAAATTTAATGCTGACAAATCGTTTGTGGATGTGTTCACATTCAATGACATGTACACGTAGGCAGAGCTCCAGTTAAGGTGCGTAATTGGGAAGTAAAATTCTTATTTCTCCATCAAAAATGGCAAGTTGGGAGTGCTTTAGAATCGTCTCAATGAGACGATTCTAAAGGACTCCCAACTTGCCATTTCTGATGAAGAAATAACACAATTTCACCCCAAGTTGGTCAAATTACGCACCTTAACTGGAGCTCTACACGTAGGTGGAACATGGTAGCATTCGTGTGAGAAATCGATTCATAAAAACCGTTGGAAGAACTTTTTTTATCATACAAAATTTAGTGGAAAGTGCCCCTGTATTCTGCCCATGAGCCACAGCCCATCCACTCTGGTTTAACAAGACACTTACGTCGGGTGTGGCTCTATTGCTGCCGGACCGGGTGCCTCGTTGTCTCGCGATTAGCTCCATACGCTTGCCAATGTGTCGTCCCAGGGTTCCCTTGCGGTGGGGAATCGTGTCGTAAACGTCGTCTTCATCATCGTCGGGCACTAAGGGTCTGTATAAGACAGCAACAGTGAGAATAAATCTACCAGGCTATGGTGTCTGTTGATATAAAAAAAGTCAAAGTGAATGGGTTTAACGTCCCAGCAACAGCTAAGGTCATATAGAGACGGGACCACAATTAAAGTCTCATCCGACATACCAGTGGGATTGAAATACTATGAAAGTATTTTTCGATGCCCTAGACAAGGTTTGAACCCACAACCTCCGGATTGGAAGTCAGGTGTTCTAACCCCTAATCCCCTCTGCTGATATCAAGTTTATCAGGCAAGGCTGGGATACGCATGCTTCACTATGGATAACATGGTTCATACAGACATATTGAGAACAAAATTCAAGGATATTTCAAGGACTTTTCAAGGACCTTATGTAGCTTTTAAAAGAGTGTTTCAGAATAAAACAAGAAATGCGTCTGTCGAACGCGGATGCCACCTGCAGCATATTTTAGAAACTGTGACAAATTGGTTAACCGAAAAGTGTGATGGACGGACGGACAGACGGACAGACGGACGGGCAAACATCAGGGGTTTAGGAACTTAGGGTAAGGGTTAGTAACATAAGGATTCCTTTGAAGTTCTTTGAACTTATTCCGTTAGCCCATAAAACCTTTTGAAGTTTAGGGGCTAGTCCTTTGATCTTTTATATAGCAAATAGCCCATAAACCCAAAATGTTGGTATATCTATTGTAACAAATCCAAATGTACCGTTGTTGTTACTGATATATCCGCACTTATTTTTGTAATGAACTCCAGACGCACATTTTTTTCCCCGCATGACCCCGGCCAAAATTGGTAAATTGTATTAATATTAAAATATTGTAGCGACAATTCAAAACTTGCATGAGAGTCAAGTACATGCTATGCAAATTTAAGGAGGTTTTCACAGGATTTAAGGACTTTTTAAGGACAAAAACCACCAGGACCAAATTCAAGGAGTTTTCAAGGACCCAGACCAAATTCAAGGAGTTTTCAAAGTCTGTGCGAACCCTGGATAAGTTATTGTTCACATATTGGATTTTTAAGGAATTAAATGTGAGGGAGCGCTAGCGACCGCAGCATTTAGTTCCTTAAAAATCCAATATGTGAACAATAACATACTTATAGTTCAGCCAAGTATAGAATGCAATGTCCCATCAGAGTATTGATTTTCCATTTCTGGTCGAGCAGCTAACCATTAAATCTGGTAATATGTAACTTATTGGGGTTAAACGTCGCAATATGTGAAATAAGTGAAGCACAATGCTGCCCAGCGAAAGGCTACAGGAGTGTGCTATTTGATCAGGAGCTACACTGGTCACACAATCCCATAAGCCCCATTTCTCCAGTCACACATAGAGAATACCAGGTTAACATCTTCTGATATCAGGTTTATCTGGCAAGGTTTAGGACCAGTAGGTCTCACTATATAGAGAATACCAGGCTAATATCTTCTGATATCAGGTTTATCTGGCAAGGCTAGTACAGGTAGGTCTCACTATATAGAGAATACCAGGCTAGTGTCTTCTGATATCAGGTTTATCTGGCAAGACTAGTACAGGTACGTCTCACTATATAGAGAATACCAGGCTAGTGTCTTCTGATATCATGTTTATCTGGCAAGGATAGTACAGGTAGGTCTCACTATATAGAGAATACCAGGCTAGTGTCTTCTGATATCAGGTTTATCTGGCAAGGCTTAGGACCAGTAGGTCTCACTATATAGAGAATACCAGGCTAACATCTTCTGATATCAGGTTTATCTGGCAAGGCTAGTACAGGTAGGTCTCACTATATAGAGAATACCAGGCTAATATCTTCTGATATCAGGTTTATCAGGCAAGGCTTAGGACCAGTAGGTCTCACTATATAGAGAATACCAGGTTAACATCTTCTGATATCATGTTTATCAGGCAAGGCTTATGACCAGTAGGTATCACTATATAGAGAATACCAGGTTAACATCTTCTGATATCAGGTTTATCAGGCAAGGCTTAGGACCAGTAGGTCTCACTATATAGAGAATACCAGGTTAACATCTTCTGATATCAGGTTTATATGGCAAGGCTAGTACAGGTAGGTCTCACTATATGGATACCAGGTAATCTTCTGTAAGGTATCCAGGCAAGGTTAAGACCAGTAGGTCTTCACTATATAGAGAATACCAGGTACATCTTTTGGATTTATGTTTCAGGCAAGGCTATGACCAGTAGGTCTCACTATATAGAGAATACCAGGTTAACATCTTCTGATATCAGTTTATCAGGCAAGGCTTATGACCAGTAGGTGGTCACTATATAGAGAATACCAGGTTAACATCTTCTGTATCAGGTTTATCAGGCAAGGCTTAGGACCAGTAGGTCTCACTATATAGAGAACCAGGCTTAATTATCTTCTGATATCAGGTTTATCTGGCAAGGCTTAGGACAGTAGGTCTCACTATATATAGAATACCAGGTTTACACATCTTCTGATAATCAAGTATATCAGGCAAGGCTTATGCCCAGTAGGTATACACATATAGATAAATACCAGGTTAACATCTTTCTGATATCAGGTTTATCATGCAAGGCTTATACCAGTAGGTCTCACTATAATAGAGGAATACCAGGCTTAAGTGTCTTACTTATATCAGTTTTATCTGGCAAGACTAGTACAAGGTAGGTTTCTCACTATAAAGGAAGGAATACCAATCTAGTGTACCTTCTGATAACAAGTTTTATCCTGGAAAGGCTAGGTAACAGGTAGTCCTCACTATATAGAATTAAAACCAGGCTTAAAGTGTCTTCTGATCTCAGGTTTATCTGGCAAGGCTTTAGGACCTAGTAGGTCTCACATATAAGAATACCAGGCTAACATCTTCTGAATAACCAGGTTTATCTGGCAAGGCTAGTACAAGGTAGTCTCACTATAATAGAGAATACCAGGCTAATATCTTCAGATAACAGGTTTATCAGGCAAGGCTAGGACCAGTAAGGTCTCACTATATAGGAGAATACCAGGTTAACATCATCTGAAAAATATCATGAATAAAATCCAGGCAAGGGCTTTAATGATCCAGTTAGGTATCACTATATAGAGAATACCAGGTTTAACATTCTTCTGATACAGGGGTTTTATCAAGGCAAGGCTTATGGACCAGTATGTCTCACTAATATAGAGAATACCAGGCTTAACATCTTCTGATATCAGTATAATCTGGCAATGTCCTAGTAACAGGAAGTCTCAACTACTATAGGAGAATACCAGGACTTAATTATCCTTCTGATATCAGGTTTATAAGGCACGGCTTAGGACCAGTAGGTCTCACAAATATAGAGAAAATACCAAATGTTAACATCTTCTGAAATATCATGTTTATAGGCAAGGGCTTAATGGACCAGTTAGGTCCTCACAATATAGAGAATACCATGTTAACACATCTTCTGGATAATCATGTTTATCAGGCCAAGGCTTATGACCAGTAAGTATCACTAAATAGAAATACCAGGTTAATCATCTTCTGATTATCGAGGTTATCAGGCAAGGCTTAGGACCGCAGTAGGTCTCACTATATAAGAGAATAAAACCAGGCTAAATTATCTTCTGAATATCAGTTTAATCTGGCAAGGCTTAGGACCAGTATGGTCCTCACTATATAAAGAATACCAGGCCTGTGTCTTCCTGAAATCAGGTTTAATTCTGGCAAGGCTAGTACAGGTAGGTCTCACTAATAAAAGAGAATACAAGGCTAAATTATCTTCTGAAATCAGGTTTATCCTGGCAAGGCTTAGGACATAGGTAGGTCTCACTATATAGATGAATACCATGCTAATTATCTTCTGATATCAAGGTTTACTGGCAAGGCTTAGGTGACCAGTAAGGTCTCACTAATTTAAAGAGAATACCAGGGCTAATATCTTCTGATATCAGGTTTTAATCAGGCAAGGCTTAGGACCAGTAGGGCTTCTCACTTATATAGAGAAAATACCATGGCTAATATCTTCTGATATCAGGTTTTATCTGGCAAATGCTAAGTAACAGGTAGGTCCACTAATATAGAGAATACCAGGCTAGGTGCTTCCTTCTGATTTCAGGTTTATCCTGGCAAGGCTTAGGACCAGTAAATGTCCTCACTATAAAAGAGAATACCAGGTCTAACATCTTTCTGATATCAGGTTTATCCTGGCAAGGCTATACAGGTAGGTTCTCAACTATATAATAGAATACAAGGCTAATATCTTCTGGAAATCAAGTTTTATCTGGCAAGGCTTTTTAGGACCATGGTAGGTCTCAACTAATATTAGGAGAATACCAGGGCTAATGGATCCATCTGATATCATGGTTTATCTGGCAGGCCTTAGGAAACCATAAGGTCGCACTAATATAATAGAATACCAGGCTTAATACTTCTGATATCATGTTTTATCTGGCAAGGCTTAGGAACCCCCAAGTGAGGTCTCACTATATGAGAATACCAGGAACTATATCTTTCTGATATCAGGTTTATCTGCAGGCTTAGGTTGGCCAGTAGGTCTCACTATATAGAGAATACCCGGCTAGTGTCTTCTGATCAGGTTTTATCTGGCAAGGCCTTTAAAGGTACAGGGTAGGTCTCACTGGCTACTAGAGGAAATACAGGCTAGTGTCTTGATATAGGTTTATCTGGCAAGACTGTACAGGTAGGTCTCAACTAGTAAATAAGAGAATACAGGCTAGTGTTTCTTGATATCATGTTTATCTGGACAAGGCTAAGTACAGGTAGGTCTCACTATATAGAGAATACCAGGCTAGTGTCTTTTGATATCAAGATTATCAGGCAAGGCTAGCAAACGTGTAGGAATTCCGAGGCTTGGTGAGGAATTCCTACCATTTCCGAGCCGAGCCTGATAAACTGGATATCAGTCGACAGTAGCCTGGTATTCTATTTATCAGGTCATGTTTTATGCTAAAAAATGACCACAGATGAGCTCGTTATCTATGCATAGAACGCGGACTTATTTACGTTGCTTCATTACACTGACGTCATTCGGTGAAGTCCAGTGACGTAATTCGACCAATGGAACTTCAGTTTTCACTTCGTTGTAACCTGGATGTTTGTCTCAGGTCACTGCCAGATACAACAATGTTATCAGTCAGTACGTATTCGGTCAATACAAAGCTTGTTACCCGATAAATAGAGATACCCGGCTAATGTCTGCTGATATCAAGTTTATCAGGCACGACTAGGAGACATGTAGGTTTCATTGTATAGGGTGCACAGAGTATACAAGGCTACCATCTGTTGATGTCAAGTTTATCAGGCAAGGCTAGGAGACATGTAGGTTTCATTGTATAGGGTGCACAGCGTATACAAGGCTACCATCTGTTGATGTCAAGTTTATCAGCACGCTAGAGACATGTACTAGGGTTCATTGTATAGGTGCACAGTATACAAGGCTACCATCTGTTGATGTCAAGTTTATCAGGCAAGGCAGGTAGACATGTGGGTTTCATTGTATAGGGTGCACAGAGTATACAAGGCTACCATCTGTTGATGTCAAGTTTATCAGGCACGGCTAGGAGACATGTACGTAGGGTTCATTGTATAGGATGCACAGAGTATACAAGGCTAACCATCTGTTGATGATCAAGTATCAGGCAAGGCTAGGAGACATGTGGGTTTCATTGTATAGGGTGCACAGAGTACAAGGCTACCATCTGTTGATGTTCAATATCATCAAGGCTGAGACATGTGGGTCATGTAGGGCACAGAGTATACAGGCTACCACTGGTTTGAAGTCAAGGTATCAGGCACGTAAAGACATGTACGTAGGGTTCATTGTATAGGTGCACAGAGTATACAAGGTTACCATCTGTTGATGTCAAGTTTATCAGCAGGCTAGGAGACATGTACGTATGGTTCATTGTAAGTGCACAGAGTATACAAGGCTACCATCTATTGATGTTCAAGTTTATCAGGCAAGGCTAGGAGACATGTAGGGTTCATTGTATAGGGTCACATAGTAAATTCAAGGCTACCATTCTGTTGATGGTTAAGTTTATCAGGCAAGGCTTAGGAGAAACATGTAGGTTTCATTGTAATAGGGTGGCACAAGAGTATACAAGGCCTACCATCTGTCGATGGTCAAGTTTATCAGGCAAGGCTAGGAAGAAACATGTAGGGTTTCATTGTATAGGGTGCATATAGGTATACAAGGCTACCCGTCTGTTGAATGTTAAGTTTATCAGGCAAGGCAGGAGACCATGTAGGATTCATGTTATAAGGGTGCGACATAGTTAATACAGGCTTTACCATCTGTTGATGTTAAGATTATCAAAGGCAAGGGCTAGGAGACATGTAAGGGTTTATTTCATTTGTATAGGGTGCAACAGAGTATACAAGGACTACCAATCTGTCGATTGTCAATTTTAATGCAGGCAAGGCTAGGAAGACATGTAGGGTTCATTGTATAGGGTGCCCACAGAGTATACAATGGCTACCATCTTGTTGATGTTCAAGATTTTTATCATGGCAACGGCTAGTAGACATGTAGGTTTCATTGTATAGGGTGCACAGAGTATACAAGGCTACCATCTGTCGATGTCAAGTTTATCAGGCAAGGCTAGGAGACATGTAGGGTTCATTGTATAGGGTGCACAGAGTATACAAGGCTACCATCTGTTGATGTCAAGTTTATCAGGCACGGCTAGGAGACATGTACGTAGGGTTCATTGTATAGGATGCACAGCGTATACAAGGCTACCATCTGTTGATGTCAAGTTTATCAGGCAAGGCTAGGAGACATGTAGGTTTCATTGTATAGGGTGCACATAGTATACAAGGCTACCATCTGTTGATGTTAAGTTTATCAGGCAAGGTTAGGAGACATGTAGGTTTCATTGTATAGGGTGCACAGAGTATACAAGGCTACCATCTGTCGATGTCAAGTTTATCAGGCAAGGCTAGGAGAAATGTAGGGTTCATTGTATAGGGTGCACAGAGTATACAAGGCTACCATCTGTTGATGTTAAGTTTATCAGGCAAGGCTAGGAGACATGTAGGTTTCATTGTATAGGGTGCACAGAGTATACAAGGCTACCATCTGTCGATGTCAAGTTTATCAGGCAAGGCTAGGAGACATGTAGGGTTCATTGTATAGGGTGCACAGAGTATACAAGGCTACCATCTGTTGATGTCAAGTTTATCAGGCACGGCTAGGAGACATGTACGTAGGGTTCATTGTATAGGATGCACAGAGTATACAAGGCTACCATCTGTTGATGTCAAGTTTATCAGGCAAGGCTAGGAGACATGTGGGTTTCATTGTATAGGGTGCACAGAGTATACAAGGCTACCATCTGTTGATGTTAAGTTTATCAGGCAAGGCTAGGAGACATGTGGGTTTCATTGTATAGGGTGCACAGAGTATACAAGGCTACCGTCTGTTCATGTCAAGTTTATCAGGCACGGCTATAGACATGTACCGTCAGTTCATTGTATAGGATGCACAGAGTATACAAGGCTACCATCATGATGTCAATTTATCAGGCAAGGCTAGGAGACATGTGGGTTTCATTGTATAGGGTGCACAGAGTATACAAGGCTACCATCTGTGTGATGTTAATAGGCAGGCAATGTAACTAGGGAGTACATGTATGGTGGGTCATTGTATATTTGGGTGCAACAGAGTACAATGTTTACCACTGTTGATGTTAAGTTTATCAGGCAGGCTAGGTTAGACACAATGTAGGATTCATTGTGGGGTATAGTGTGCACATGTATACAAGGCTACCATCTGTTGATGTAAGTTTTATCAGGCACAAGGCTAGGAGACATTGTAGGTTTTCATTGTATAAGGGTAACACAGAGTATAACAAGGCTACCATCTGGTCGATGTCAGTATATGGCAGTTGCAAGGCTAGAAGACATGTAGGGTTTCATTGTAATAGGGTGCACAGAGTATACAAGGTTACCATCTGTTGATGTTAAGTTTATCAGCAAGGCTAGAGACATGTAGTTTATTTCATTGTATAGGGTTTGCACATAGTATAACAATGGCTACCATCTTTGTTATGTTGACAAAAGTTTATAAACAGGCAAGGCTATTTTGGAGACATGTATTGTTCATTGTATAGGTGCACAGAGTAAATACAGGCTACCATCTGTCGATGTCAAGTTTATCAGGCAAGGCTAGGAAGACATGTAGGGTTCATTGTATAGGGTGCACAGAGTATACAAGCTACCATCTGATGATGTTAAGTTTATCAGGCAAGGCTAGGAGACATGTATTTGGTTTTCATGTATAGGGTGCACATAGTATAACAAGGCTACCATCTTTGAGTTTAAGTTAATATCAGCAAGGCTAGGAAGACATGTAGGTTTCATTGTATAGGGTGCACATAGTATACAAGCTAACCATCTGTCGATGTCAAGTTTATCAGGCAAGGCTAGGAGACATGTAGGGTTTCATTGTATAGGGTGCACAGATATACAAGGGCTACCATCTGTGATGTTATGTTTATCAGGCAAGGGCAGTAGACATTAGGGTTCATTGTAGGGTAGGGTGCACAGAGTATACAAGGCTACCATCTGTTGATGTCAAGTTTATCAGGCAAGGCTAGGAGACATGTAGGTTTCATTGTATAGGGTGCACAGAGTATACAAGGCTACCATCTGTCGATGTCAAGTTTATCAGGCACGGCTAGGAGACATGTACGTAGGGTTCATTGTATAGGATGCACAGCGTATACAAGGCTACCATCTGTTGATGTCAAGTTTATCAGGCACGGCTAGGAGACATGTACGTAGGGTTCATTGTATAGGATGCACAGAGTATACAAGGCTACCATCTGTTGATGTCAAGTTTATCAGGCACGGCTAGGAGACATGTACGTAGGGTTCATTGTATAGGATGCACAGAGTATACAAGGCTACCATCTGTTGATGTCAAGTTTATCAGCACGGTCTAGGAGACATGTAAGTAGGGTTCATTTGTATAGGATCACAGAGTGGTCCGTTATGTGTTTCATGGATAGTAGCAATGAGATACAAGGCTACCATCTGTTGATGTCAAGTTTATCAGGCAAGGCTAGGAAGCCCGAGGTTCACTAAACGCAAAGAAATATACACACTCGTGCCACTTCCTTATTTAATCCATATTTAATTGTCATAATCAGTCTGCAGATAGATGGTGGAGCATAATAGACACAGGCAGTTACACGTATATTTTTCCCAGTTATTGCACAAGCACCACAATGTTTAATACATGTGATAAATTTGCATTCATAAAATACGTAACGATGGCACCTGAAATCCAAAATACTCTTAACTCTTTGCATGCTGGAAAACTTGTGGGCTATAAATAGTTCAAAACTAGCGGACAAAATTCATCATATTTTCTTTTATTTCTCCTTGTAAATATCATGAATATGTCTTGGAATTTCAAGACATATTTACAGAGAGAAATAAAACATATAGTCCTAATTTGTTTGGCGGATATTTTCGCCGCTAGCATGCAAAGAGTTAAGATACAAATCTTTGTGTTTAACGATTATTTTGCGTTTCAAATCAAACCCATATTTGAGACAAGCCTTGTGTTTTTGTACCAAAAAAGATATGCGATGTTTTCGCGAAAAAATATTTACAAAGTTTACAATATTTTCTGTAAATGACGTCCAAAGTTGACAAAATGTTCATAACAAATGCGGAATAGAATTCCGCATTTGCTATGAAGATTTTGTCAACTTTTGACGTCATTTACAGAAAATATCGCAGTCTCCGTGACAATTTTTCATGAAAAATCACACTTCTTCTTAAGATACATGTCCACTCAGTAAGCTCAAAATGCCAGGTTATAATAGAGACAGATAGATTTGTCTATTCCATAGATATGGTATTTTCTGGCAAAATAAACATTTGTTCACCATTACCCCACGTATTGATTGGCATTATTATACATTTTATATCAGACGAAAATTATTACACTGATACCAGGGGCATTAACCGGGTTTCCTTAAAATGTTAACGGACATAACTATTTATTGTCTGCATTTATTTTTTGATGTGCAATGACCATACTTAATAATTTTTCTAAAATATTATTTTTTTCAGGCGATGCATTTACTATAAATAATTAAAAAGTATCATGCCCCGTTTGCATACAAAAATAGCCCGATACCACCGCGAGTCACTATTGGTAAAAAATTATTAATAAATGATTATATCTGCATAGCGGACATTCGTAATTTTTAGAACTGGTAGAATAGTGACACAATTATACACTTGTTTAATTCCTATAAAGAACACTTTGTTAATATTTTCAACAGATTATAAAGTATGATCATTGCACATCAAAAAATAAATACAGAGAATAAATAGTAATGTCTGTTAACATTTTAAGGAAACACGGTTATCGCCCCTGATATCAGTGTAGAAATTTACGTCTGTTATAAAATGTATAATAATGCCAATCAATATGTGGGGTAATGGTGAATGAAAGCTTATTTTGCCAGAAAATGTCTCGGATGATGTCTCTGATGTAAAGAACATGTTGTGCATATCGAGTGGGCATGCACCTATAATTCCTATAAAGAACAGTTTGTGCTTACTGAGTGAGCATGTACCTTTAGGTAATAAATCCCATGGCTCGCCTTATTTTATTATTGGAAACAGAAGCTATATTTACCCATTGGCACCGCCATTGTCAGGAATTCGCTCATCTTCCATGTTGAACCGTACACTCATGTTTCGTTCTTTCATGATCGACTTTAATCCCTCCCGTCCCGGCGCGAGGTTCAATCTATTAAACTTTGATTCTTTGATTAGCGGTAAAGCCCGATCCCTGTATCTGAAAAAGTACCACAGCAGAGCTCCAGTTAACCCTTATAGCGCGGGAAATGAAAAGACAAGTCTGCTGTTGTTTAATATTTTGACTGTTATTTTTACTGCGAGCATACAAAGAGTGAAAAATGAATTTTACCTACTTATTTTAACTGAATATATGCATTCATTTTCAAAAGTGGGAGAACAAAATATGTACAACAATTAAAACTCACTGATTTTCAAAATGAGGAATAAAAATGCTACTGTTAGACAATTCTCTTATTTGACTCAAAAAGAGGCCATAAAAAGTGTGAATACATGTACCAGTACATATTTGTCTTTATTGATTGAAGGATATTTTATGCCCATTCAACTGCAGAGTTATACATGTACCTATACAAACAGTCGCTGATTTCATCAAAATTGCAAATATACTACTTATCTAGCAAAGTATACCTTCAGGGAGTAATCATTTATTTTTCCCAAAATGCATTATTTCCCATAGGACTAACGACTGCATATATTTGATGATTAAAAGTATTCAGAATTATTATACTGAATTTATTACATTATCCCAGCCATTTTGGCTGTGATAACGTAATAAATTCAGTATAATAAAAATTAATAAATTTATCCTTAAATTGAAAATTTCTCCCTCAAAGTACAGATACTGACGCTACCATCCCTTACTTCACGAAACCTGCCCACATTTTACGGCCATATAACAGACATGAGAATGGCTGTCGCTGAAAACATGTGAAAATCCACTGAAACCCCATCACCCCACTTGTAAAAGTATCAAATTTGAGCATACCAGATTCTGAATCATTTTGAAAACGCAAATTATGAGAAAATCCACTGAAATCAGCTGAAGATTCTCATGCCTGATATAAACAATGCAAAAACTATAAAAAAAAAATCCCGGATAATATTACATTTTATCAACATTTAAGAATGAGCCATCTTTTTATTTCGTGAAATGTGGTCAAATATTGATTTTATTACGAAACAAGAGCTGTAGGAGAACAGCATAGCTCGACTACGAGAGTTGTCGATGTACACATAGCTTGACAAAGAAGGTGGCCGCGGCCCGCATAAAAACCTTAACCAAGATGGACTGAAAACCTTAACCAAGGGAATAAACTAAGTAATTCAAGGTTAAATGTAGGTCAATGTCAGATATAGGTCAGGGGTTATTGATGTACATTACTAGGAGATGAAGTTTTCCAAGTATGGTTGCTGTAGGCCCAGGAGTATTCCATATACAAGCTTTACTAAAAACCTTAACCAAGGGGAAATAACTAAGTAATCCAAGGGTAAAAGTAGGTCAAGGTCAAATATAGGTCAGGGATTATTGATGTACATCACTAGGAGATGAAGTTTCTCCAAGTATGGTTGCTGTAGGCCCAGGAGTATTCCATATACAAGCTTGACTAAAAACCTTAACCAAGGGGAAATAACTAAGTAATTCAAGGTTAAATGTAGGTCAAGGTAAAATATAGGTCAGGGGTTATTGATGTACGAGGATGGCCGCGGCCCGCATGTCGAGCCCGCCGAGGCATTTGATGGTCTCAGAGTGTATTTATTTTAGTTTGATGCCCAATAAGCATACAAAGTTTCAAGCAAATCTGACTTACGGTTACAGAGATAGTAGGTATGTGAAAACTTTGACGCAAATTTTGACAGAAACTTTAACGCAAACTTGACATAGGGGCACAGGGGACATGAATATATGGATGATGAATAATAAGCATATGAAGTTTCAAGTCTATGTGACTTAGTACTGCAGAGATATGAGGTATTTAAAAACTTTAACGCAGATTTCGGAACGCAAACTTCTATGTCATTTGACCTTGACCTTGGGCACAGGGGCCGCATGAGTGGATACAGCATGAATATATGGATCATGACTAATAAGCATATGAAGTTTCAAGTCAATGTGACTTAGGACTGCAGAGATATAAGGTATTTCAAAACTTTAACGCAGATTTCGGACGGACGGCGGACGGACGGACGGACGGGGACGGACGGACGGACGGACGGACGGACGAACTTACATTTCGGACCTTAGGGGGTACTTGCTATTTAAAAGATCAAAGGAAATACCCCGTAAGACACAATAGGCTTACGGGGTACGGAATAAGTTCCATTGTCTTCTATTGTCTTAGGCCACGCCCCCTACCCCATAAGTACCCTAATGTGTGCCCGGACGGACGGACGGCGGATGGGGATGGACGGACGGACGGACGGATGGACACCCGGACGTCAATGTGATCACTATGTCTCGCTTTCCGCAAGCGGGCTCGACAAAAAGTTATCCAAGTATGGTGTATGTATGCACAATAGTATTCCATCTACAAGCTTGACTAAAACCTTAACAAAGGTTGACTAAAAACCTTAACCAAGGGGAATTAACTAAGTAATTCAAGGTTAAATGTAGGTCAAGGTCAAATATAGGTCAGGGGTTGTTGATGTGCATCACTAGGAGATGAAGTTGTCCAAGTATGGTGGGTGTAGGGCTAGGAGTATTCTATATACAAGCTTGACTAAAAACCTTAACCAAGGTGTGACGCCGACGCAGGGGTGACTACATAAGCTCTCACTATTCTTTGAATAGTCGAGCTAAAAATTATTTGTCTAAGGGAATTTCACATGGGGGAAAAGTGGACGAGTTGGGGGAGGAGGAAAAAAAAAATGTTTTGGATAATATTTAAAACTAGAAAATGTGTTCATAGAACATGAATGAGGCAAAATTCCAAGTCCAAAAGGATAGATAATCATTGACCTGGGTGTCGAATCCACAATCAAAATAAACTTTGCGCATCTACTCATCATAAGGAAGCTACATACCAAGTTTCAGTTTTAAAAAATTTAAGAGTTACAAGACAAAATTGTCAAATTCTAAGTCGAAATGGGGAAATAATCCATGACCAGGGGTTGATTCAAACATTGAAATAAACTGCGCATCTATTCATCATAAGGAACCTACATACAGAGTTTCAGGTCTGTAGGTATTACAGTTTAAAAGTGTTACGAATCACAAGGTTGGCGACGGACGGACTAAATAATTTCAGCACAAAAAATATTTACACAATTCCCTAACATTTGATTGGCCCGTAGCAAGTCTCTGTCCAAAATTTATATCCCAGTAAACTCCCACGCCGAACTACGTTCCGTAACCATGAGGCGCAGTTAAATAATTCTTAAGAAAACGGAAAATAAACACATTTTCTTGATGAATTTATTTCAAATGCTTGAATTATAAGGAATGAATGGCCTTTTTGTGGAATTTATCGGGGATATAAACTTGGAAAAGTCACGGGAATACTGGACGAGGCCTTCCGGCATAAACAAATCTGTTTTTGCATTGTTTATATAGTCGTAAAATTTGGGCAGGTTTCGTGAAACAGACAGTAGCAGTACAGCAGGGCTCCAGATAAGGAATTAGTAATTGAGTATTGTCACTCCATCATTTCTGAAGCAATACATACTTCGAGTCTCTCTGTTTTCTGTAGGCATCCTGCATGTCTCTCTTCAGTCTGTCATGTTCCGGTGCACTTTGATTTGGTCGTTTAGATGCCTGCAGACCTGTGGCTAGAATTCTTGCGTTGGATCGCAGTAATTGTGATCGGCCCACGTCAGAATGTACATTCACACCAAGTTGCCTCGACGATGCTCCAAGTACGTTGGTTCTGCCTGCAAGGCACACTAAGTCTAAGCATGTTGCTTTAACCCTTAGACCGCTACTCACAACAATTGCCGTCTGTTGTTGCTTTTATATCTTGACTTATTTCTCAATAAAACCTGGTTTGATAGCACTTCAGAATCATTTCCAATGGAAACTATTCTAAAGTGCTGTCAAACCATGTTTTTGATGATAAAACTGGAAAATTAGGAGATAACTGTATTGAAATTTGTAATTTAGGGAGATACTCGGTGGATTTACAATTGGAAACTTCGATTTTTAGTCTCCTAGCTAGTATTGATTTTTCCTAACACGCGCGTGGTAATTGGGACAGGTGTATGTCTCGATAGTAGCTTAGTGACTAAATAGACTGGATTCAGCATAAAGATACAATATTTGCTCGACTCGCCATTTCTGATGTTAAAATAAAATAAAGAAACTATGCACTGTCTTTATCTGTGTTCGTAATATCGGGATCATCGGCATCTGCAGTTTGCAGACACTTTCATAAAGGACAAAGGTACGTCTGCCATGTTAACCCTTACTACGCTGAATTAACTTTTGTCGTCTGCTGGAAATGTTTTATTTTCAATATTTCTCGATAAAAACCTGCTTTGACAGCGCATGAGAATCGTCTCCACTGGAGACGATTCTCATGTGCTGTCAAAAACATGTTTTTTGTTCAGAATTAAGGCAACAATGAAAACAGCAGACGATTATTTTCGTCTCCCGCGTAGTGAGGGTTAAAAGCGTTTATCTGCTATCCAAAATAATACAATCAGCATTATGATTCGTACTGTTGTTTCGCAAAAACATGCGAATCATCTCCTAAAGACCTGAGAATCGTCTCGCGTTTTCGCCATCTCGCCTTCCGTGTTTGGAAATATATTTTGCTGTTACCCGAATTATAAAACGCATGCAGGGCGATATACGCTGTGTTACACAGACAGAAAATTCGGGTTAGTTTAGCTCATGTGTTGCTGCTAGATCGCGAAGCAAAAATGCAAGATCACACGGTGAGGTTGCGAAAACGCAAGATTGAATAGGATAGAATCGCGTGTTTTCATCTCACAATCTCGAGATCAACCTATGCACGATATCGCGAGAAAGCGAGACTGTACATATCCCTAACAAGACACGTAAAAATAGTCTTAGAAGACGATTCTCATGTGCTCTGAAACAATGTTTTTATTAGAACAAATGTGGAAAACACCAATAATTCTTGACAAAAAAACAACAACATAATTTGACAAAAACATTATAATCGTCGTCTTAGAAGCAATGTGCTACCAATACATCTTTATTGGGGCAAAAAAACATATTTCGATATGTGTTATATTGGTTACTGCATGCATTGCATTGCCGTTTTTTGCCTTACTTATTTTGGGGGGGATTCTGCACCTACTGTCTGACATTTAACTTTCAACGTCATAAATTTACGGAATAATTATGTGTGAAAGATAATTCCAGAGCCAAGTATTAATAAGTTCTATTTTATTTCATGTGTGATAGTGTCATAAATGGATAAATATGTGTTGAGTAATTGATCGTAAATGTGTGTCTCTGTTGGCATCGCGTCAGCACATATCAAAGGTCAGATTGGCACGACATTGTAACCTTTTGATGTCTCACGCTCCACCACGTCACAGTCAGTAATGATTACAACCGCACTTGCATATTATGTACGACATGATCAGACAAAACCAGGCTTATTGTATATGCGACTAGCGAAGACCACCACCAGCAATAAAAAAATGCCCAAAATGTCCCAAACAGGGAGGTGGGCGACAGTTACGTCTGGACCGATTGGCTTTCTGAAATTTTATAAGCCCTGGCTTTTACATAATAAAAAACCTACCTAGTGACACTCCAAATCGGCAGTCCGTGGTTTCTGCATAATAAAAGACCTACCTAGCGACACCCCAAATTGGGAGCCTGTAGGGACACTCCAAATCGGGAGCCCATGGTTTCTACAAAATACTAGATGGCCGCGACCCGCATGTCGGGCCCGCCAAGGCATTTGATTAAATTAAAAAAAGATAAGGCAAATTTCAAAGCAATTTGACACAGAGGCCACATGTATTGGGCATGGAATAAAAATATGGATGATGATAAACACACATGTGAAGTTTCAAGTTAATCGGTGAAGAGGTTGCAGAGATATAATAGTATACGTAAAGACTTTAACCTGAATCCAAAAAAAATTTAAGATAAATTTCCATTACGCAAACATTGTATTAGCGAGCGTACCTCACTATACCCCCAGTTACCTATGTAAACAGGGGGTGTGATGAGGTACCCGCGCAATAGGTAATGTCGTCAAATAGCTAGGTCACGATGCAGTGACTATTTTCGATCAATAACTTATGTTGTAAGCGATTGTAATGTGTATTTTCAATATTTATATTATTAAAATGTATCATATCGATACCCCTTTAAGTAATATTTGTATATTTTAAATGTATTGATGTTCTCATGAAGCGCATAAATATAAGTATTAATTAATGCAGCTTATATTGAGGCAAATCACACAGCCTTAAAACATAGTGCTGGAGTATAAACCATAGTATCGTATATTATTCATAAGTTTATCACTATTAAACATTAATTACAATATGTATGCATATTATTGAAACAGTAGATGCTACCGCTGTTTCGCTATATGTGATATTTATAACAAAATATTTTTTTTATTCGTCCGCGTACGGATTTCTGTCACACAAAGCGCCATTTTCAGTTCATATTTTGACCTGTGCATATGAACCGGACTAAGAACCTGCCCAGCCAAAGAAAACGAGGCATATTTGATTATAAGCCATTTACCCGAGCGTTAAGGTTTTGAACGCATCTTGACCCTGGGCTTATTGGGGGCGGGACGAATGTGGATTTGTCACAGGGCGGTAGAGGACCATTGTAGCAATGCGTGTGTGAAATGTGAAGCAGATCCGAGCAAGGAAACACAAATTATAAGCCATTTAACTGAATGTTAAGGTTTCAAACGCACCAAGTCTGTGACCTTGACTCTGTGCTTAGCGGGGGCAGGACGAATGTGGATTTGTCACAGGGCGGTAGAGGACCATTGGAGCAATGCGTGTGTGAAAGTTAGTGTAGGATTGAGAAACACGCACGTAGATTTGTCCCAAAGTGGCAAATAAACAATTAAAGTGGAAAAGGTGAAGGTCAAAGGTGAAGGTCGAAGTACTGGGTGGTGGAGTGTGTAGGGCATGTTCATATGTATCATGTGTATAAATATTTAAGCGATTGGCAAAAGTATTGAGAAGTTATTGTAGGATTGAGAAACGTGCACGTAGATTTGTCCCAAAGTGCTAAGTAAACATTTAAAGTAGAAAAGGTGAAGGTCAAAGGTGAAGGTCGAAGTACTGGGTGGTGGAGTGTGTAGGGCATGTTCATATGTATCATGTGTATAAATATTTAAGCGATTGGCAAAAGTATTGAGAAGTTATTGTAGGATTGAGAAAGGTGCACGTAGATTTGTCCCAAAGTGCTAAGTAAACATTTAAAGTAGAAAAGGTGAAGGTCAAAGGTCAAGGTCGAAGTACTGGGTGGTGGAGTGTGTAGGGCATGTTCATATGTATCATGTGTATAAATATTTAAGCGATTGGCAAAAGTATTGAGAAGTTATTGTAGGATTGAGAAACGTGCACGTAGATTTTCCCAAAGTGCTAAGTAAACATTTAAAGTAGAAAAGGTGAAGGTCAAAGGTGAAGGTCGAAGTACTGGGTGGTGGAGTGTGTAGGGCATGTTCATATGTATCATGTGTATAAATATTTAAGCGATTGGCAAAAGTATTGAGAATTTATTGTAGGATTGAGAAACGTGCACGTAGATTTGTCCCAAAGTGCTAAGTAAACATTTAAAGTAGAAAAGGTGAAGGTCAAAGGTCAAGGTCGAAGTACTGGGTGGTGGAGTGTGTAGGGCATGTTCATATGTATCATGTGTATAAATATTTAAGCGATTGGCAAAAGTATTGAGAAGTTATTGTAGGATTGAGAAACGTGCACGTAGAATTGTCCCAAAGTGGTAAGTAAACATTTAAAGTAGAAAAGGTGAAGGTGAAAGGTCAAGGTCGAAGTACTGGGTGGTGGAGTGTGTAGGGCATGTTCATATGTATCATGTGTATAAATATTTAAGCGATTGGCAAAAGTATTGAGAAGTTATTGTAGGATTGAGAAACGTGCACGTAGATTTGTCCCAAAGTGCTAAGTAAACATTTAAAGTAGAAAAGGTGAAGGTCAAAGGTGAAGGTCGAAGTACTGGGTGGTGGAGTGTGTAGGGCATGTTCATATGTATCATGTGTATAAATATTTAAGCGATTGGCAAAAGTATTGAGAAGTTATTGTAGGATTGAGAAACGTGCACGTAGATTTGTCCCAAAGTGCCAAGCAAACATTTAAAGTGGAAAAGGTGAAGGCCAAAGATCAAGATCAAAGTACTGGGGTGGGTGGAGTGTGTAAGGCATGTTCATATGTATCACGTGTATAAATATTGACATAATATGTGAAGCCATGTAGAAGTTACTAAAGAATATGGTAATATCGGGACGGACGGATGGGACGGACGTACGGACGGACGGACGCCGGTAACACTATATGCCCCCGTACCTTTCGGTAGCGGGGGCATAAAAATAAGATTTACCCGAGACGTCATGGGGGCCGCCATTAATCCAGTAAACAATAGACCGTGTGATCCCATTCCCTGAGTAGCAGCCGCTTAGTGAAACGATGTGCTAATCATGATATTATGTTCCCAATAATTGGAAACGGTTTGAATTTCTCGGTAAAAAGTACGAAAGTCATAAAAAATAACGATGTATATTTAACATTGGATACGCGTAAACGGTATTACTCTCTCATCGGATCATCAGTTGTTGTCGATAGCGATTTAACGTACTGATCTGGTCTTAATTTATTGTCAACTTTCAACACCATTTACAGAATATATGGCTAATTTTGGAAATAAATAACGGCAAATTATGATGTCGTCTGCTCTGAAATATCTGTCAACTTGCGGACGTAATTTAAGGAAATCGATTATATTTTAAGGCTACATCTGTGACTAATTATGAATTTATGTATCGTCTTTGGCTACACCCGACACATTACACAAATCTAGTTTGTAAATACCAGCGTCGCTTTTGTGTGGGAAAAAAATTGATAATTGACGCATAACCCGTGTTGTGACCGAGGTGTTGATCTGATGAATACCATACAGCTGTAAACATGTTGTTTTAGGATGCAATTTTTTTGAATTTTGAAATTGATTGTCGTTTTATTTGATGTGTGCCGCCAACACCTCGCACTGTCGGAGACAAACAATGACAATTAACGATAAATACCTCTCGATTATACACAAGATCTATGAGATGGCTGGTTATTTGAAAAAAAAAATAGTAAGTTTCAGTACACCCTTCGCCGATATTGTTTTTAAAAAGAAAATCAGTTAATATTTTTCCCGTAAATGGTGTTGAAAAGTTGACAAAAAAAAAACAAAATTGTCGCCTATCCAACCGTATTTAGTTAGTGCCAGATATTGTTTTAAAAAATATATATCAACAGGAGATAGATTAAAAACATATATACTACTAATAAACAAAAGAACAATCCGCCTTGGCTCATAGTGAAAATCAAAAGTTCATCAGTGATAATTGGATTATCTCCTCCTTGTCCCGAAAGTAGTTTTCACTGAATTTATTAACTTCCAAAATCCTAAATAAAACCTGTTTTGCGTGAATGCACAGTAAATTTGACCTTGGCATTAGGGAAAAAAGAGCCGCCACAGGTGGGGCATAGAAAATGAAAATAATATGGAATCGATGAAAATAAATACCTGAAGTTTCCCGAATGAATTGGCTAAGCGGTTTCAGAGATAATAGTGTTTTTCTTAAAAACTTTAACCTAAATCCCAAAATAATATTAATGGTAAATTTCAAAGTAATTTGGAACCTTTCGGACATTGGGCTCAGGGGCCGCGAACGCGGTGGGGCATAGAAAGCCCGCCGAGGCATTTGATAGTATAGCTGAAAAACTTAAAACCAAATAACTTTAACCCGGCACCGCTCATACGTACGGATGGTACGGACGGACGTATGTCAATTGTTGATCCGGACTGTATTGCACTGTCCCAAAACAAGCGGGCAGCGACAAAAACAGACTTACCTTGTGACACCTCCCAAAATCGGGAGCCTGTTGGTTTGCTACATTAATAAAAGTACCTACCAACAACACCACAAATCGGGATCCTGTGGTTTCTACAAATAAAATTACACAGACATACCTAGCGACAACCCAAATCGGGAAGCCCTGTGGTCCTGTAAATGGCCCTCATTTCATTCATCCTTTGTTTGTTCCTGTTTCCTCTTTTCTGGATTCTTTGTCGGAAATCGTAGTCGGGAGCAAGCGCTCGCTGATTATTAACAATCCCAAAATTTCAATCCCGCATTTCGCGAGTCCAATCACCTCTTCCGCGCTCTTTCCATCTTGCCTTCTTTGCCCAACTGAACTGGAGAATTTTATGTACCCAACCTGTAAAAATTCTAACATCGACGCCCGCACCCGCCTCCAGTTTTGGAACGTTGAAAAGTTGAAAAGTTCCACCTGCATACTTGGAAAAGAAAATAATTTCACCATTAATGAATTGACGCCGTCCTTTGATATTTATTATTCATTACCCAATATTTTAACATTTTTTACAGACTACCCAATAATGACTAAAAAGATGGGGCCGAAACGTCTAAAATTGTCCCAAAAGAAACCTGACAGACAGAACAATCAAGTCCGCCGCTGCAGTACGTATGAGAGTAACGTCCCCTTCGTTATGTTTTTTGTTTTGGTTTTATGTTCAGAGTAGAAAATTGTTAAAAAAAAAATATTTTAAATTGTTTTCCCATTACCACTGAATAAAAAATTTTCCTCTATTAAATTAAACGCACATAAAACCCCTGGACTTCTCGGAGCCAGTGGTGGATTCTAATAGACTGCCAGGGCTTTAACGGGTGTAATGGAAGGGAAGGCCAATTCCCCACCCTTAACCCGTTTGAAACCAAAGAAATCCCACTATAGCCGGATTTATGCAAAAAAGGGCAATGCCAGGATGAAAGACCGGCTTAGTAAAAAACAAGCCGTCTCATCAGGATCTGCGACTTTTTTGAAAGTAATTTTTAATTTTCTTATTTAATAGAACAAAAACAACCCCCCACAACCCCCGTTTGTTCATAAAATGGAACGAATCTGCAAAATTGTATTTTTGTGACCATTGGATATGGTTCGGTAACATTAGCATATCACAGTCCATTCCGAGTTCCTTCGGGTTGAAAGGGTTAAATATAACAGAAGCCGAATCGAATCCGAAAAATACGGCAACTTCTGTGGTTGCGCCTAATAGAAACGGGGACTTCTGAATTCCTACCCTGTTTCCCCTCAGCCTTGCGTGATAAACTTATGATATCAAAATAACACGAGCCTGGTAATTATCTCTATATACATATGATAAAAAAGAAATTAATATAAAAAAAAAGAAAAAATTGCGTTATCTTTTGGCATAAAATCAGGATTTGTGTATACGTTACAAACCATAGAGGGATTCCTAATCTTGCGTACACTGAACAAATCGATGGTGCGAAGGAACGTGTCCCCATCTGTGCATTAACATAGCCGACAAACTGCAGTTAACAGGATTATCACGAACAGAAGATGTAATGAAACAACGAGTTCCAGGGGAGGGATCGACCATAAAGACAACGACGTTCTCTGTCGGAAATCTGATGAATGCATCATCCTCCTCAGTCCCCCAGTTTCCCCACCCAACTTCGAAGCCCTAAATTAACACCATGGAGAATATTTACGAGGCTATGGAAATGTGTAGGAATTCCGAGGTTTGCCGCGGAATTACCTAACCAATTGGCAATTCCAAGATGAAAACGGTGAGAAGTGGTGCTCGTTAAAATCAATGATATTACGAACCTATTAATTACAGATAAGTTTTGTATCTAAAGAGGTATTAATTCGTCCATTAATTTGTCAAATTTAAAATGCATATTTTAATTGTTTTAAACCATTGTGCTGTTGATTTTCTTCCCTATTAAATATGGGTGGAACGAAAATGATAACAAATAAAATTAAAACAATTAAAATATTTCAAATTCACCTAAAACTAAGTGAATTTTTGAACGTCATTATCATGTATTTTGTCCACCACTCAATTTGGAAAATCAATGCAAGATTTTCAAACATTGCTGGCGAGTATTTTGGTACTCCCACTTTTGATAATCAATCCGTAAATACTTGCTAAAATAAGTTGCGTAAGTAATACACCAATACGCAACCTTATCTGAAAGTTTCCTGCATGGAAAAAAATTTTATTGAGGCAAAAATCAGAAAATGTAGTAGAATTCCGAAGATTTGGCCGGGGAAAGTGAATGGGTTTTAACAGCCCCATCAACAGCAAAGGTATTTCCATTTAGGGACTGCACTTTGGTTTCAGGTCCTCATCTGAAGAGACCGCAGTGGGATGGAAAATGACTATGAAAAATTTGTATTTTTTGAATGCCTAAGGCGGAAAGGTTTGAACCCAACAACCTCTGGAATGATTTGATGTATGTACATAGGGCTCCAGATAAGGAAATTACTAATTGAAGTATTGTCACTCTAATCATTTATTCTGAAGCAATTGGGTATTTCAATTGTTTTAATTGGGTAAAAAAAATAAAATCACACTACTGTTTTACCCAACATTAACAGACAGCAAGATTATTGAACAGTAATGCTATCAAATGAAAACATATCTTGGCATTTCATTAAGAATTGTGTCCTCCTTGGAGACAACTTGTCTAATGAAAATGAAAAACCAAGATGTGTTTTCATGGAAAAAAAAAAAAAAAATGCAAAAATAAAAATGCACTATTGTTATCGTCTCCGGTAGTGGTGAGTTAGAATGAATGAACCCGTTCAGAACCCCTGCCTAATGGCTGTAATGGGTTTTTGTAAAAGGTCGCATGTATCCAAACCAACTGGTGATTCTGTACCATTGGGTCCGTTTATGACTAAACCCCGCCCTGCTATGCGTGTACCACTGTAATACCCCAAGTATCATCAAATACACGCGTTACGGGCTAGGGGTGACTGCTTGACTGACAAATGTGGTAGCGTTTTGCCTCGAATAGTTGTCCAAAAACAGTCTCCGTGTAGCCTGTTAGCCCTTTGTGTCCCTTCCCTCCCAGATCTGGTTTAGCGGCTACTTCCGTCCTGTAAGGGACGGGAACACGGGTACTGATTTAGCTTTTATTTACTGAAACAACAAACTGTCCACGAGATTGGATTTCAAGTTGATTGGGGCAAAGTAACGTACTTTTTATGGAAATACACTGTAGACTAACTATAAATATCCCGAGCGGTGTTTTCTTAAAACCCGCTAATGAACGGTAATAGCGAATTAATGTAAATGCAAGTCCTAAATGTCTAGCGGTAAATATAAAATATATTATATATATGAGTTTGGTCATCTAATAAATACCTCAGTCATTAACCGTGAAGACATTTGTGCAATGAACCAAACTAGTTTATTCATCAGTGGTGTATGAACAGGAGTTCCATGTGACCTCGCAAATCTGACTCGCAATAGTGGGGGGGGGCCAAAAATTTAAAAAAAAAATTTATTGCATAAAACCCGTTTAATATCTATTAGATACATATAGAATAATGTCCCAAAACAAAAGTGACTCTGGCTAGACATCACCATTAGTCTAAATATTTAAACGGATTCATTGCTATGAGAACTAAAGAATTTAAATCAGCTTACTTGCTAATGTTTTTATACAAAAATGTGGGATGGGCAAGCCCGATAACTTGGGTCTGAAAACCCGAAAAATGGGGCTCGATCACGTTCCGTTTTTGGGGGGCTAATTAGTCCCCATTCTAGGGGTCCAATGTCCGGAAAAAAGTGGCATAAATCCCATAAATTGGGGCATGAGCCCGAAAAACAGGGACAACCCGAACAAGAATGGGAATGTGAGCCCGAGAATTGGGCCTGGACCCAAGAAATTGGTCAGCGCGTGCCGGAAGTTTTTATTGTCAGATTATTTCCTGATGAATGAATTTACGCGGTGCTACCTTAACAACGTCCAAGGAGCACTGGAAATTGGCAAAACAACTGGCATATTCTCACTTCTGATATGTTACATAATCAGTGATTTAAACAATAGTTGGTATGCAAGACTGTACCATAAGAGTCTGCCATTGGTGCATTTCGTTTTCATCTTTATAGCCGCTTGCTGAAACTTCCTTTTTCACTGTGTTGCCTAAAGATTAGCTCCCAGAGTTCATAAGCAAAAATGGCCAAACACAGCAGGGGTAAAAGTTTTTTAGGTTTCAGTGTGAAAATAGTTACATTTTCGAAAGATATGCTAGTATGCCAATGCAGTTATTATTTAACCAAGTCACTCAGCGAAAGGGAAAAAGATATCAACCGATACGAGCTTAAAAAATAAAGTGAGCGTCCGTGTGTTCACACACGTAAATATATTGGATTAAAAAGTGCCCCTAAATTGTTGGATTGTGGAACTTGACAGGATTGCGCGAATGAAAACGAACATTTAGAGCTGGAGATTCACAAGACGGGTATGTGATTTCAAATATTGGTGTGACTGGTCCTGTGTATAAATCCAGATCACACCATGTATGTTTATGCATTTTCACGGTCTGGTCAAAGCATCAAATGAATTTTTTCAATGTACAAGTCGTAATGTCGAACATTAGGAGTTAAAGGACAAATCCGTGTCTTTGCCTAAATGAAAATGAAGGTAAGTGATTTTATGCCTATGCCGGGGCATATCAATATTTATGTGGTCGGATTTATTATGTTTTTTCCTCCTCCGCAATGATCTAACGTACCCTAAAATTAGTAATTGCGCTTTTTGATACGCGCATTAGTTCTGATTACAATTGGGGTTTTTGGCAATTTATTAAATTGGGTATTTAAGCAAATACGCAGCTTTACTTATCTGGGAGCTCTGTATGTACATAGTGCCTTTTTTGCAAGAATTATAACAATAAAAATTATGAATGTAACCGTTATCAACATTATGATTACTAATGAAGAATTATTTTCTAATAAGGAATGGGAAACAAAAGGTGGGAATATTGTGGCGTTTTATTACAGTTTTATTTTCAGACAAGGTTAGGTAAATTAAGGGTGGGTTTTTATTTTATTAGATAACAGGATATTATAACCCGTGACTACGATGGGAATTCCTCTGGTGAGTTTAATCAGTTGGGTGCGTTATTAATTCCGGTGCAAAGGGCCGGAGTTGCTAAAAAAGAAAAGATTTTTACCACATCCACTTACGGACCTAGGCGGTATTAAGAGGGTGCATGACCCATCCATAATACCCCCCCTGCGGTATGGGGCCTGGTTTTTTTAGGATTGTTGGTTTGGAGACAAGCGATATTACCGTAAACCAATTAAGACAGGAATTCTGGTTGGGTTTTTTTATTTACCGTATTTTACCATATTTATTTTCCGGACACTTTTAAGTTAATTACTTTTGTCAGTGTCCGAAATCTTAGGAATTTAATTAATTAATTCTTAAAAAATGGTGATCCGAAAATTTATAGGTTTTATTTATTTTGCTGGTAGGTCAAGTAATGAAGTGTATTGGTTTGAAATCAATTTTAAAATGATAAAATCCAAGTATTTGAAAGTCTAAAGAATGTTTTAATTTGCGACCATTGAAACGTTCAATCAAGGGAAATCCCCGAAGGTACCCCCGGTTACGGTTTTAAACAGCCAGGTTAAAATTATTGGTACCAGTAAAACCAACCGGGAACCATGCAGTGGTGCCAATGTTTACCAAATCGCTTCTGGGCTTGCTTGAATTAGTACACACAAAACAACGGCCGAATCTGGGCCGAAAACGTTACCCTTTGTGCAAGTACTAAATTTTAGTCACATAATTGTGAAGAAGACGTATCCGTGGCGCCTAATCCATAATTATATCCCTGTAGCAAACAGGCTTCAAAGGCTTATTAATTAAATTAAATTGGGCTTTAACATAATTAGGAGACGATTGTATGATAAACGGAATGAAAAGTGTGGTATACAAAACAACTTAAATGAGGCGCACACATCAGTAACGGAGGCATTAGGAAAGACGATTTGTTATGATAAAGGAATGAAAAGTGTTGGTACTAACAACTTAATGAAGGCCGCACAACATCAAAATACGGAGGGGCCGGAACAATCCGAAATTGCCAATTAGAGCGTTTTAATAATGTACCCGTAACTCAAATTAAGCAGCAAACTAATTGATCAACTGTAGCGTTACCTTATAAAATACATTTACCATCGTAATTAACGGCACTTTTTATTAAGTAAATGGTTACAACTTACCAGTCAGAATGGATTAATATTTTATAAAGCGCTATACATACCAGACTCTCACCCATTCATCCGCCGCCCACCCCACTGGAAATCTACACATGACCATCGACAGAGACTGTAAATCAACACCGTTTATGGCCCTTCTGTAGCACCATCACCAAATACGTGGAACAATTACAAATTGTTTTAATCTGAAAACATAAAACATGGACGTTGGTCCTCGTCATCTCTAAACTCAAACGGAGTAAATGGCGTACAAGGGCGCGGAAAACTCAACAAACCATTCCAAAAATGTTACAAATTTCTGACTGGTTAAAACCGAAAACCCCTCATTTTTACCCCCCCCTTCCGCAAGGAGAACCAGAGAAGTAAAAAGGGTGCCACTTGCAGCAATACTGGGTCGGCCTGTGGAGTTACGGCAACTGACAGTTGAAACAGCCCAAATCCTAACCAGTGGTGATGGAGCAACGATACCAAGCAAATTCCAGTGACGGTGGACGCTATATCAAACCACGCTCAAGATCAACTCGTAAGCGGCAAGTCGTTTTTGGCCACCGGAAATTGGGATTGGGCTGACCATTTCCATGAAACGACATAATTTGGCGATTACGGACGGCGAAGACGTCCGTTGGCGCAGCGTCTACCCGCGCTGATCTTGAAGGAAAAGAATCTCGTCGTTTAACACGAGTTCCGTGAATGGATAAATCGTCAGGAGGATAGATTTTGACCGATGATTGTATCATCAACATGGACGAGACGCCCGCCCATGTAACTTTTGACAATTGTTTCCCTGGAAGACGGTGGATGTGAAAGGACTAAAATCCATCAAAATTCGGACAACCGTAAGCGAGAAACCGTCATCCTCACCATCGTGATTTGCTGTGACTGGCAGCGGGTGAACCGGTTCTAAACCGCCTAATGATAATATTTTAAGGGTAAAAGCGTCACTAAAATTATCCCTGTTCCAAAAGGATGGATCGTGTTTGTGTCCAGCCAGAAAGGCTGGATGGACCAGTGTTGTCATGTTTAACGGTTGGATTTAATGAAACATTTGTTGAAGTTCAACCGGCAACGGAAGCGCGCCGCTGGCTAGTGGATGGACTCGTTCCGCGTGGACATCTCCATCCTACGAGACGTCAAGAAAGCGCTACTACGTGGCAACGTTTCTCGGCGGTAATTTCCGGGCGGATGTACGTCGAAGATCCAGCCTCTGGAACGTCCTCCAATCAACAAAACCCTGAGGAAGTTGCTGGTAGTGGGTACATTCGCGAGGCTGCCAGGCCAAAGCCAGGGACAATCCGGAGGCAAGCAGCGGCTCAAGGCGGCGGACAAGGAAGACGGTCGTGGCGTGGGTGGAAGAAGGCCATCAGATTCCCTCGAGATCAAATCCGGCGCTGATCCAGAAGTCAGTTCAAGGTCTGTGGCCATCTGTCAACAACCTGAAACGGTTCGGGAATGAACAATTTTGTTGCGGAGTGACGATGCCGGCAAGACGTCTTGCAACTTGGAACGAAACGACGACGACGAATTACTAGTTCTGAGGGGTTCACCCGCGCAGGCGAAATACAGCAAGCTAACGGATAGACTGTTTTTCATGCAGAGTGACTCTCGTTGTCCAAGTGTAGCAACGGACACTGATTATTTAGTTGGCTTTGTAATTTCATCTATTGTTCATGCCGTGTTAATTAGAAGCTATTAAGAATGTTTCCAATGACGAAATAGCTAACTAGTGTAGACCCTGATCAGAAACTGGCCACAATTTTGTGCAGGCTGGATCTGGGGCTACGCTGGTCGCAACCCCAATTTGGGGCACATTTACCTCATCACGCATCACAATTATTTATATTATTGTGGGTTGGTCAATACATTTGAATTGAATCCATCTACATGAGATCACAACATATATTCTCTTGTGTGTTTGTTTGGAAGTTGAAAAAAATAAAGGTGAGAACATTGTTATGTAACGTACATTAAGTTGTGTTTAATTAAATGAATTGACCTAATTTAGAGGACGTTTGTTTGTTTGTTTTCTTTCCCAAATTAAGAACCCAAAATGGCACGCTGAAAATAGCCTCCTTTTATCCTCCCACCGATTGTTGAATGTGGCCAAGCTGAATCAACGTTTGCACATTTCGTAAATTTAATCCGAGCAAAACTGGGGAGAATAAGATCAATTAATTGGTCCCAGTAACAAAGCAGCGCTAATTTCCAACATTCCATGGCTCGATTTTCATTTTTTTCCCTTCAATGCGTTCTGTTCACCAATCAATGGTGTAATATTAATTAGGTGTAAAGAGGCTGACCAATCGGGCAGATCGCATATCAAGTCGCGCAGACTTAACTCAACCCAAGATTAAATAAATTGTTACATGCTCTGCTGAAATTTGTTTTCAATTTAGCCCACCGCCCCCGGGCGCATGTAACACAAATTGTTGTACGTGAAAAGACAACTGGCCTTAGTTTTTCGCTAACGTCATAATTTGAGCCAGTGCCAAGCGATAATCAACTTTTATTTATATAAACTGAGATTTTCGCCGAGAATGATTCGACTTTTTTCTGCAAATCATATCGGAAAGTTTTTGATAAACATTTTCAGAGCAAAATGCGTAATAATTACTAATTTAATGATTCGTCAACAATTCGGTAATCATTTACAGAAAATGTACACTATTATCAGAATTCATCTTCGTCCTAAAAAAGTAAAATCCTCACGTGGATAAGCCTGATTACCTCATGAACTGGGCGCAATATTATAACTCTGTGGGCAAAATTAACCATGGCTGGCAGACAACAGGTTTATGGGGCACTAATACAGGTCCTGTGGCGTTGAAAGGGTTAAAACTCTGTGTGTACCTCAAACCCATTATGTGGAATAGTCGGATGTGTGACACAAAGAAAATGACCAATTTTACAAAAATAGCCATTTAACCCCACCCACTTTGATCTCGTACTATCTTCTATTATTAACAGTCATGTTACAAGTTACGATACCAGGTGGGTGGGGTGATAATGGGATTTTTTTTAATAGGCATTTATTTTGGTGTCATAGTCCCGAGTCCTTCCCACCTGTGCTCCCACCATAATGAGTGAAACACAGATTGCAACGCAATCGAGCTTTTGTTAACTAACACTTTTTTTTCTACACGGCGTTTACAATAATGGATTGCCCAACGGGAACCTTGCGTAAGATCTACATCTATACATGAATAAATAAAATTGTTTTTAATAATATCATATTTTTTTAATTCATAATACTCTTGTGTACAATGCTACAATTGGCCGCATTCCGTATAAGCGGGTTTAAAAAACGACCATCATATTTTCTTGTGTGTTCTTCCATATTGTTTCCATTTCCCGATTCCATTCGGAATATCCCCTGCATGTAAAACATTTCAAATCTGGACCTAATCACGTGTTTATAGTGGGCGGGGGGGGCTATAAGCGACATACACATGACGTCATCCTACAACATTTACTACGAACCCACCTACCGGAAATAGTAAATAGTAACGCGCTTTGTTTGCTTCTTTGTTCGGGTGTCAATTAATACGTCAAAACATTCGAACCTCCAAATAACTTCCTTTATTGTTTGGTCAATCAACACATTAATTTTTGAATTCAAAAGCTTTTTTCTTTCTAAAACCACTTTTGCCTTTTGGTTGTAAATTGCGTTGTCACAATTGAACACATTTGTTGGTGGCCATGGTATTTTTCGCGACGGTATGTCAGCAATTCCAAAATATCGGCCGCCGCTACCAATATATGGAAACTAAGAGTAATCATGAGAGATCACGTGACTAAAAGATGGCGGCGGATGGAAAACGGCTGCAAACGTCCAAGAATTCAAAAATAAAATTTTTTGCGAATAAAGTCAAATATAACTCAACAAATAAACACATTTTGGGTTTTTGCTGAATTTTGTGCGAAATTGGTTTATTTATTTATATACTATTCATATAATTGTGTAAAGAATTATTTTTGTCAATTTTCTTTTATCGATGTTTTAATTGGGGAATGGGATTATTATTTTGCTAACGTGAATAACTGAATAGAGCATTGTAAGCGGTAAATCGCCGATTTACCGCTACGCATATTGTAGCTACCAGTACTAAGGAGCTAACTCAAAAATTAATTAACGCTCCTCAAAAACAACAACACATTTTAATGGACGCACTTGCCTATTTTCGTGTCCGAAAATTTAACCGATTTGAGAATAGTTATCACTTGCTTTTCCGATAAATTAAAGAGTACATGAAAATAATTAAATTTTCTACAAAATGAGCTTGTCCGAAAATAAACAGGGTGTCCAGAAATTTACTGGTAAATTACGGATAGTTAATTTTTAGACAGGGATTTTATTACCGTGGTCAATGAGGGTAATTTTTGGGTTCGGTTTTTATCCAGCTGGAACATGAAGTTAATGGCGATCCACATGAGGTTTATCATCGCCATTGCCATACTGACGTTGTTACGCAGCTCAATGAGGCCCTTAGCAGTGTTCTTCTTTTGTTCCGACGTCAATGTTAACGGCTCCAGGTACCTGACGGGAGAAAGAGTTTATTCAACTGCCATTTTCAAATACCGGATATATTTCCCACGAGACATCTGGAAATCCGATAAAGAAACGAGTGCAGATTTACAGATAAATAAATCCGGAATTTCAAAATGGTAGTGGAATAAATTGTATATTACATGGTCTTCGAAAAATGCGAAATGCTCTTAGACCAGCTTATAATGTTGTCAAAATTGACAAATTTGACGGTGGCGTATGAATTGTTCTTTGCCGGAAATGACACCAAAACGTGACGTCAATTACGTCTCGCGAACGTCCAGGAGAAAATATCTCCTTCAAGGAAATAATCCCTCCAGAATCATGGTAAATCACTGGGTAGCATGTAATATATAGAGACGGGACGAGGAATTCCTACCGTTTCCGAGCCAAGCCTGATATTTCTTAAATAGGTAATACTAGACTTGTGCATCTTACAATTTTATCAGGCACGGCTAGGAAACAATTAGGAATTCCTTGGCTCGCCGAGCCGAGCCTGATAAACTTGATATCAAAAGACAGTTTCCGAGCCGAGCCTGATATTTGTTAAATAGAGAAAAGCAAACTACTGTCTGTTCCACGTTTTGCTGCCAACAAACTTTTGACCATTAAACACATTAATTCATCAATAACAAAAAAGTACCCGTCATTCCATCAAATTTTGATTTTATTGCGAACAAAATTTCCAGGTTATCTAGACAGGTTTCGGAGTCAATTAAACATGTTCTGTTTTTTTACTCCTCCCCCACTGCTTCCACCTCTTTTTCCCCCATGTTAAATTTGTAAAGGAAAATCATTTTTACGCTGTAAAATCTATATATGATGGAATTTCATCAAACATTTTTTTTTGGGGAGGGCGACTTTTTTGTTATTGGTGAAAAATTACTTACATTTAAATATTTTTTAGATAGCCACATGTTCGTCAGCAGAAAAATGTGGAACAGACAGTAGTGTCTTTTGACATCAAATTTAAGTTCATCAGGCAAAGCTAGGAAATGCGTTGAAGGTATAACAATGGATAGACAAACAATTATTTTCAGCCAGAGAGTAATTAACTTACTTGGCAATGAATCCCGTCCAAAAAGTTGCCTCTTGTTCGAACATTGGCATCACTTCACCGTGCCCCAGCTCTTTGCACTCCGACCAGGCCGGGTTGACCATTTCGTCTCGTTTTTTCTTTATCTGAAAGAATAAGTGAAGGTAAATGAGTTTAACCCTTTCACCACTAAGTACATGTAACTTGAATGGACAGTCCCATGATATTTTTCAGACTATTCCATTTTTTAGAAAGGGGTATTGTTCTTCGAAATCAGAAAATATCTGTGGGGCCTGTTTCACTAAACGTCTTGGGATGAAAATGTTTGTCGAAGATTTTTATCAATTTGCTTCTTACATTAAAGGTACATGCCCACTCAGTACGCACAGTCTGTTCTTTATAGGAATTAAATAAGTGTATAATTGTGTCACTATTCCACCAGTTCTAAACATTACGAGTGCCTGCTATACCGATATAATCATTTAGTAATGTTCATTTTACTGATAGTGACGCGCGGTGGAATCAGGCTATTTTTATATGCAAATGAGGCATGGTATTGTTTAGTTATTTATACTACCGTAATTAAATGCATCACCTGAAAAAATAATATTTTCGAAATAAATACAAAGTATAAATAATAATGTCTGTTAAGATGTTTAAGGAAACACGGTTATCGCCCCTGATATCAGTGTGAACATTTACCTCTGATATAAAATGTATAATAATGCCAATCAATACGTGGGATAATGGTGAATGAATGTTTATTTTGCCAGAAAATGTCTCAGATGATGTCTCTGATATGAAGAACATTTTGTGCCTACTGAGTGGACATATACCTTTTTGCGCATACGTGCACATGTCACTTCATGTGGACACTACTATTAAAGGGTTTCCAACATTGGCTCTCGGTGTGAATGTTATATTCTAAACTTAAAATTTGCACATACAAACTTTTTAATCTTGCCAAGTTTAGTGAAACGGGCCCCTCTAAAGATGAAAGGATTAACTTCCCAGCAAAAGCTATGGCCATTCAGGGAAAAGGACCCCGGTTTCAAGTCTCATCTGAAAGACCAGTAGGATGGAAATCCTATCAAAGCATTTTTGATGCCTAAGGCGAGGTTTGAACCAGCCACAGGTGGAAGACTCGGTCGGACCTGTGACACACAAAAAAATCCCAGTACAAAAAATCCATTACCCCACCCACTTGGTCTCATACAGTACTATCTTCTATAATAGAAGATATTACTGTACGAGACCAAGTGGGCGGGGTAATTAATTTTTTTGTAATGGGCATTTTTTTTTGTATCACAGGTCCGAGTCTTCCACCTGTGTGAACCCACAACCTACGGATTGGAAGTCAAGAGTTCTAACCCCTAGGCCACAACCCATCCCATTATCTGAAAGAAAATTACCAAGTGTGTGTGTCTATGTCTGAGTACAGGGGTCACACCAATTATCCGGACAATCAATTTATCGGACAAATGAAAATAGCTGTTAATTAAACGCATTCAATATTTGATCCGATTTTACAACAAACACATCTAAGTCATTCAGGTGCTTGCTGTTTCCATGTCAGTGTGAATAATATATCGCCAAGGTAAACATCTTAGTAAAATTTGCTGAAAACATTCCCCTTAACTATGTGCATAAGTTGTTTACAACGTCAAATGTATCTGTCACTGTGCATGCGCATAATTTGAGGCCCCTATAGAGTTTTTCAATACTCTGTTGTGTGAAGTATGCAGACGATACGATGCATTCCTCCAATATCATTTTCAGACTGTTACACAATGTACAATACAGAGCAGACAGGAAGGAATGCGAAAATGTATCGTGATAGAAAAAGAACGAAGAGCTACTTAATATCCAAAAACAAATAATAAATGTTTCAAGGCCAAATCGCCCCAAGCCATTACACACCATTTTGCAGCCATATTAATTTGTGGGTAAAATCGACAGGTGCGAAAACACCAGTGTACGAAACGATCAGAATTTCCATTATGGGCCTCATTTTGGCTGTGATAATGTAATAAATTCAGTATAATAAAAATTAATAAATTTATCCTTAAATTGAAAATTTCTCCCTCAAAGTATACTTTGCTAGAAAAGTATACTTTGCAATGTTGGTGACATAGGCTACAGATCGAGAGGACAATTTCATGGTTTGGGCCCCTTCCCCATTGTAGGTCGATGGGAGATTCTCAAATTTTAAAGTTTGGGACTCATCTAGTAGGCATAAAATGTTCTTTACAGGAATTAAATAAGTGTATTATAGTGTAACTATTCCACCAAATTTCAAAATTACGAGTGCCCAGAAATTCACGTAAGATATAAAAAGTATAATAATGCCAAAATGCCAATTAATACGTCGGGTAATGGTGAATGAATATTTATTTTGCCCGAACAATGTCATATCTAAGGAATGGATGAAAAATATGCCTTCTTATATTATAACCCGACTGTAGCTTCCATCCATTACATGTGGAATACCTGAACAGGTATGAAATTGGGTCGTATGCAAAACGGTGTTCCTAATGCACGCTAACACACAAGTACCTGAACTAACGTTATATCACCTCTTGCATATCAGCGAGGGGATAATTAGCCTGTTGGTATTTTGTATGCATTTTCATCCACCCTCCAGGACACATACATTATCAGAATTCCTACATATTTCATAGAGTGTATCTGTAGCCGATTTCATCAAAATTGTAAAGTATACTTTTCTAGCAAAGGATACTTTGAGGGAGAAATTTTCAATTTTTTTATAAATTTATTAATTTTTATTATACTGAATTTATTACATGAACATGTAATAAATTCAGTATAATAATTCTGCATACTGTTAATCATCAAATATATGCAGTGGTTAGTTCTATATAAGATAATGCATTTCGGGAAAAATAAATGATTACTCTCTCAAAGTATACTTTGCTAGATAAGTATACTTGGCAATGTTGGTGAAATCGGCTACTGGTAACGAACTCTGTATTGGCCGAATACGTACTGACTGGTAACAAATTGCTGTATCAGGCATTGACCTGATACAAATATTCTGGTTACAACAAATTGAAAACTAATGTTTCATCAGTCGAGCGGCGTCACATGACGTTAATGAATTACATCAGTGGAATGCCGTTACGGAAACAAGTCCGTGTTATTTTAACGTCATACTTGCTCAGTATGTAGCCTAAAACATTACCTGATAATAGAATACTGTGCTGGTATTCTCTATTATGCAAGTCGAGTATTCTCAATCGAGTTACATCACAACGACCACGTACAAACCTTGTCATATACGTCTTCCTCCTTTGTGCTCCCAGCTAGATCGAAGGACGTCACTGTGTCCGATATACCCACAGATTTCTGACTTGCCCTGCTCGATGTCTGTTTCAGGATTCCCTTGCCCTTCCCTTCAACACGGGCCTCCGGGTCGGAGGTCGGGAGCTTTACCGATAGCTGTAGTGTCGGATCCTTGGCAGACGTCCCTGGCGCAGGGTCATCTTTTTGTTCTACCAGTTTGTTTATGCCTGTGAAAGAGAATGGGTGGAGAATGGGTGGGTGGGGTAACGTTTTTCAAATGAGCCAATGATTGGGTCCTAGGTCCGAGTCTTCCACCTGTGGCTCCAGCATTTATGATCGGAAGCTCATTTCTTTTATTTCAACAACTAAATAGCTTGATTACATTAAATAAGACAAGCCATGTGATTTTGTACCCAAGAAAATGAGAGATTTTTATTGAAAAATATTTACTGAAATTGTGATATCATCTGTAGATGACATCGCAAGTTGATGAAATTGTCATAGGAAATGCGTCAACTTCCAACGTCATATACGGAAAATCTTGTAAATTTTTTAAACATATTTCATAAGATATCGCACATCTTCATGCTTACATAATCACATGTCTTGTCTCAAATTAGAGTATACGCTTAGAAAGTAACTTAATTTATAATTAATGGCGTTACCTGAACTGATCTCTTTCAATAATCGTGTCGTTTCCCCGTCGTCAGTATGCTGTATTTTCGATGACTGAAAATCAGTTATTTTTGAAATAATGTCCTTAAAATCCTTCAAAGGTGACGTTGGAAGAAACCGCCCGAAGAAACCCCTCTCTTTCTTTTTCTTCTTCTCTGCCAATTTCATTTTTTCAACCTCAAGTTCTTCCTTGGTTTTCTTCTTCGCAATTTCCCGAGTTCCCCATGAGACGACATGCATGTTACACAGCGAGTAGAACATCAGCAGCAGAAACCCGGTGGGAATACACAAGAAGTACAGAATTCCGGATATCACATTCGTCCACTCCTTCGGATGTAACACCGCGGCAAACCCGAACATAAACACCAAGACTGCAATGAACAACACACTTGGGTGAAACGGGCTTTCTCTCGCGGCCTGTACTACCGTTCCAACTAACACAATCATCATCACAAATGCGTAGAACGCAGTCAACACCTCTGCGATCATTATCTGCCATTTCGCTTTAATGATGAAGCAAATCACGAAGTAGAAAACCGCGGGTACCAGCGCGATCACGTACGCGTTCCACAGGTTGACTTTAAACACGATTAAGTTTGCTCCTGCGATCATCATTAACACGGTAGCCGGGCCGACGATGGTGCTCACAAGCAACGAGCCTTGATAGAAGATGTACAGCATGCTGATGTTCTTGTTGGCGTACACGGTGTTCTTGTAGTCGGCGAGCAGGTCTACGATGTTGGCCACGGTTGACGGCATCCAGCGGCGACGCTGATTGAAGAATTCGCCGAAGCCTTCGGGGGCATACGTGAAGGCGTCGGAGCCGGCAGCGTAGTCGACACGGTATCCCTGCTGCAATAGCAGCGTGCACAGCCATCGGTCCTCTCCTGTACGTCAAACACAGAGCTTATGACAGGAATATAGAGAATAGTAGGTTAGTGCCGTGAATAGGAAAAAATATCTGGCAAGGCTCAGGAAACGGGATGGGCGAGGCTCTGCCAAGCACATCCTGTTTCCGTGCCGCGCCAGATATTTTTTCCCATTCACGGCACTAACCTACTATTCCATTTATCTCGTCAACACCTACACATGGTTTAAAATGCAAAAAAATAGCCCAGCCACCGCACATATTCATACGCCGTGATTAGGTCGTATTGACAGGATATCAAAAATGTTTCACGGCACCGTGTTTCACGGCACATACTCACTGTGTTGACGGGATAAAATGTTTTTGAGAATGTATTTAACCCTTACTATGCTGAATTAAATTTTGTCGTCTGCTGGAATGATTTCTTTTCAATATTTCTCGATAAAAACCTGTTTTGGCAGCGCATGAGAATCGTCTCCACTGGAAACGATTCTCATGAGCTGTCAAAACAGTTTTTTTTTGTTAAGAATTAAGGCAAAAATCAACAAGAGTGCCGAAGGTCACAATATACGCCCATCGAGGCAAGGCCAGTCAACAAGGGGAGATAATTCATCTTGATGTGATAAACATGTAAACCAAAATTGGTTACGATCAGTCAAGTAGAACTCGACTTATTGAGTATTCAAAATCAATAGGCTTCTTCGTGTTGCCGTGATAAACATGTATACCGAATTTGGTTATGATCGGTCAAGTAGAACTTGAGTTATTGCGTGGACAAGGATACCGAGTGCGAAAATTAAAAATGGCTGCCAAGGGGAGATAAGTATCGGATTTTCAAAATCAATAGGCTTCTTTGTCTTGCCATGATAAACATGTATACTGAATTTGGTTTCGGTCGGTGAAGTATTTGTTATTGTTATTATACAAGGATACAGAGTGCGAAAATTAAAAATGGCCGCCAAGGGGAGATAGGTCATTGGATTTTTTTCAAAATCAATAGGCTTCTTTGTCTTGTCATGATAAACATGTACACCGAATTTGGTTATGATCGGTCAAGTAGAACTTGAGTTATTGCGTGGACAAGGATACAGAGTGGGGAAATTAAAAATGGCTGCCAAGGGGAGATAAGTATGGGAAATTTTTCAAAATCAATAGGCTCCTTCATCTTGCTGTGATAAACATGTACACCAAATTTGGTTACAAGCGGTGAAGTAGAACTTCAGTTATTGCGTGGACAAGGTTACAGAGTGCGAAAAATAAAAATGGCCGCCAAGGGGAGATAAGACATGGGAAATTTTTGAAAATCAATAGGCTTCTTCGGCTTGCCGTGATAAACATGTATACCAAATTTGGTTACAATCCGTCATGTAGAACTCTAGTTATTGCGTGGACAAGCTGTAAATCGCCCACCCGCCCGCCCCTACAAGATGAATACATAATACTTCCCGTTTTTTCAAACGGGCGTATAAAAACAGCAGACGACAATTTTCGTCTCCCGCGTAGTGAGAGTTAAGGAATAAAACCATGGGCTGTTGCATTTACTGGGGTGCACAATACAAGTGCGAGTGTGTGGCAGAGTGACTTATGATGATTATATCTTCCTGTAAAATTATCATGCAAATGACCGCGTGGGTTCCTTGAAATGATGTTTTGTCTATGCAGTTGGTGCAGACCCACATCAGCCACCGCACCTATTCTGTGTCAGCACTAATCGCGGTCAGTCACACTTCTAACAAAGTATATTGCGATTCGTCTCCAGGAATCTGCTAGGCTGGTGACCACTGTCACAACTGCCAAAATTTTCTTATGACCGTCATATATATATACGAGAATGGGTGTAATATAGGAATGAATGGCCTTTTTGTGGAATTTATCGGGGCATAAACTTGGAAAAGTCGCGGGAATACTTGACGAAGGCCGGAAGGCCTCGTCCAGTATTCCCGCGACTTTTCCAAGTTTATATCCCCAATAAATTCAACAAAAAGGTCCTTCATTACTTATAAATCCAGCATTTGAAATAAATTCATCCAGAAAATGTGTTTATTTTCCGTTTTCTTAAGAATTATTTTAACTGTGCCTCACAGTTACGGAAAGTAGTTTGGCGTAGGAGTTTACTGGGATATAAATTTTGGACAGAGACTTGCTATGGGCCAATCAAATGTTAGGGAATTGTGTAAATATTTTTGTGCTGGAATTATGTATATACGAGAATGGGTGTAAACTTGCATAGTTTCAGAACTGAAATTACACTATCCTTCTACCAATAAAACCACAACAATTGGATCTGGCGCCAGGGGGCTGTTTCACTAAACTTTGTATGACCAAAATTTAGGATTGTCTGGAAATTTCAATTGATGGATTTACATTGGAGCTGGTTGGCAGCAGCTAGGGTTTATTTCTTCTACACACAGTTTCAAATCAATTAGGTGCTGCCATGGTTTTATAGTTAATAGTATGCACAGTTAATGGGTGTAGTGGTTAACCCTTACACCGCTCTAACTTAATGTTTTTGTCGTCTGCTGTTTATTTTCTATTTTCATCATCAAAAACATGCTTTGTCAGCACTTTAGAACAATTTACAACATGGTTTGACAGCACTTGAGAATCATTTCCATTGGAAATGATTCTGAAGTGCTGTCAAACCATATGTTTTTATTGAGAAATATGGCAAGATATAAATGCAACAGCAGACGAAAATTGTTGTGAGTAGTGGTCTAAGGGTGGTCTAAGGGTTAAATTACGTACCTTGGTCATACATGAGATGGTGGATGGGGCTGGATGGAAGCAGGGTGTACTTCTTCATGATGTTGTCGTCCATGAGCGCGGAGCCCCGGAACAGCGAAAAGCATCCTGGGCTGCACAACACACAGCCCAGAACATGTTCCGTGGCCTTCTGCAGCCAGTGGGCAATCGCGTACTCGAATTTCTGGAACCACACGATGGGCCCTACAAGTGGAAGTGAATCGGTCAAACATCCCAGTATCAATTATTAAAGGTTGATTTGTGGCTGCGACTGGAGAAATGGGGCTCCAAGTAAATAAGTTTAACATCCCAGCATCATCTATTAAGCGTTTCAACACCACAGGCCCGTATAGTGGTATTGGCAAACAGTGTAGATCCAGATTCCAGATGAGCCGACAAACTTGTGGCCATTAAACACATTAAATCCACAAAATATTTAAATGTAAGTACTTTTCCATCAATAATAAAAAAGTAACCCTCACCAATTATTTTTATTTGATGAAATTCCATCAAATATTGATTGTATTGCGAAAAAACTATTTAACATGGGCTTAAAAAAAAAAAGATTCTCTCCAAAAAATATAATTTGTGGACCAATTTACAAAATGTAACTTGTTTTCCGAGTTACATTATTTCCAATCTATCTCGCCAGGTTTCAGAGTTTATTTCCATTTTTTTTTTTACCCTCCTCATCACTCTGGAGCCCCCTATTGGTTAGCCCTTACAATGCTCAATTAATTTGTGTCGTCTGTTGAATATTTTTTATTTTTTCCATTTTTCTCATCAAAAACTTGGTTTGGTAGCACTTTACTGAGAGAAAAGACAATATGAATTAACAGCAGATGACTATTTTTGGTTCCCGCATTCTGAGAGTTAAAATTAGCATGGGCCGTGGTTTAAGCTACGGGACAAGAATACAACAGTGACCTGCGAGTGGGTGGTGGGGGATGGGGGGTGGGAGGGGTTGGGGGTGGGTGAGTGGTTTGAAACCTATGAGACAACAAGACGAGTGACCTGTGCCAATGGGGTGGATCCTGCCACATGCCGCGCCCACTGACTCACTCTTCATTGTGTTTTTATTTTGTTTGGCTAACTAATTGTCTCGGACTTCAGCCAGACCTGTGTCACGTAGCAAGCATCGGCACAATCGTATATTAACTTTAAGCCGGTATACGGCGATAGTACCTATGCGCTACCCAAAGCAAGTCAATGAGTGTATCTGCTATTGACAAGCCCAGGAAAGTCGTTCCCTTGTCTACCAATAATAGTGAAATCATAATATATTATAATCAAAATACAGTCTGTCCACACGACCACAGAAAGGGTAATAACACAACAAATAGGTGTGTAATAATATTATACCGACAACTTTATTATGGAAATTTGATATTATAATTCATTTATAACATAAAAACAGTCTACATATATGCAATGACTCAATAACAAATCAAAGGTGCATGGCTGTATGATAAAATAAAAAATATGTATTATCAGCCAGTGTAATTACCAAGCTCTGTGCATGAATTATATTAGGTTCCCATAGCAACCACTCACAACACATGCACAAAACAAACCAAAACTACTTCGCTGTCAATATCATATTTGTCACATGAGGTATTGAGCACAATAATTGAAATTACATTTCTAGTTGCAAAACAAAACATCACAAAAGTGAAATATGTATAATAGGGTGTATTATAGATAAAATTAGATACTATATTATGTTTAAAAGTGGCATAACAGTAAATACGGTGGTACAATGCCATGTGAACAAATAAATAATGGTTAAAGATGGTCAATGGAAGTTAGTATTTGAAAATGTACAATGCTAGCAGTAGTTGCATGTTGTATTGTCAACATTGACGGTGTCAGAGTAGTATAGTAAATTAGCATACTGTATATCAGGTGGTTAGGATTGACGGTGTCAGAGTAGTATAGTAAATTAGCATACTGTATATCAGGTGGTTAGGATTGACGGTGTCAGAGTAGTATAGTAAATTAGCTACTGTATATCAGGTGGTTAGGATTTACGGTGTCAGAGTAGTATAGTAAATTAGCATACTGTATATCAGGTGGTTAGGATTGACGGTGTCAGAGTAGTATAGTAAATTAGCATACTGTATATCAGGTGGTTAGGATTGACGGTGTCAGAGTAGTATAGTAAATTAGCATACTGTATATCAGGTGGTTAGGATTGAAATAGGGTTTAAATGCTGGAACAAACACGTTACTAACTCCCATCATAGATTATAATATATTGTATGTTACAATAAAATAATGTCAAAATAATATAAACTTCACTTCTGTTGCTTCTGTGTTCATGGTAAAGGTCAGAAATTCCTATGTAAAGGAGTAACATTTCTCACATAACATAGCCAAATTTGAAACATCGTACAATATCACAATATATGGCAATATTATGTTGAGAACAATAAAATATACATATATGTATACGGTGTGTCCTTGGGAGACAAAAATGGCGTGTTAAACGTTTTATACGTGCACGAACCCTCCACGCCACCGTAAGAAGATATTAACATTAGTATGCAGGTGTAGTGAAAAGTTTTTAATGTACCATGATCACACTGAATCAGTTACAAATCACCAGAAGTTAGAAATAAAACTGATTACATTGTAAATAATACAATTACATTGTAAATAATCCAAACAGGTGCAAAACTATATGTTTCTAATGTTAAGATAAATGAATAGCATTAGGATTATGTCAGCGGTCAAATTTAGGGAATCTCCATCAAAATAGTTTTGTAATTATAATCCTAGGGATGTATCTAGTACCATATGTAGTGATACGTATAAGAGGACGACTAGCACTCAGGTTAGTCATCAGTTAAAATTAGGGATAAGCCTTAGAGTATGAAAACCGCTAGGGTTAGGTTAACATTCAAAATTAGGGTTAGGTCAGCAGTCAAAATTAGGGGATCTAGTAAAAAATTGCTGAGTAATAATAATAATCCTAGGGATGTGTCTAGTAATATAGGTAGTGCCTAGTAATATAGGTAGTGTCTAGTAATATAGGTAGTGTCTAGGTAGTGTCTAGTAATATAGGTAGTGTCTAGTAATATAGGTAGTGTCTAGTAATATAGGTAGGGATAGGTTTAACATTTAAAAATATGGATAAGCCTTAGGGGATGGACAGCGTTAGGGTAAGGTTAGCAGTCAAAATTAGGGAATCTCTATCAAAGTAGTTTAGTAATAATAATAATAATCCTAGGGATGTGTCAAGTACCACAGGTAGGGATAATCCTAAGAGGACGACAGCTAACTCGGGTTAGTTAGCAGTCAAAATTAGGGATAAGCCTTAGAGTATGAAAAGTGCTAGGGTTAGGTTAACATTCAAAATTGGGGTTAGGTCTGCATTCAAAAACAGGGGATCTTGTCAAAATTTGTTGAGTAATAATAATAATCCTAGGGATGTGTCTAGTAATATAGGTAGGGTTAGGTTCAATATTTAAAATTAAGGATAAGCCTTAGGGGATTGAAAGCATTAGGGTACGGTTAGCAGTCAAAATTAGGGTATATTGTCCAAAAATGTTAAGTAATGGTAATAATTGTAGGGAATGTGTCTAGTAATACAGGTATGGTTAGAACTGAGAGATGAGTAGTACTAGGGTTGTGTCAGCAGTTAAAAGTATGAGATGAGTAGCATAAGGTTAGCTCAATATTGAAAACTGAATAATTAAACTAACCCACACTGTATAGTGAATACTAAATAAATAAACAACCCACACTGCATAGTTTGCACTTATTTAGCATCTATCGTGTATACATAATATAACATGGCTAAAAACATGTATAGCAATGCATACAATGGTTCAAATTGCAAGTTTACAATATCACCACCCCTGATGTTATAATAAAAAAATGATAATAATAAAAAAAAATTTTTTAATATTTTAATTAAATTGTTTTACAAACTTTTTAATTTTTTATTTTTACAACCATATTAATTATTATAAAAAATATATCCCGATTAATGTAGAAAAGAGGAATGTGTTGTCTGATTCCTGCATCAAAAATAATAAGATAAACCACTGCAGATCCAGCTGAGATAGCACTTAGGGAGCCGGCTCATCAGGATCTACACTGTTAAACATTTTATTATACACAATTATACACAAAGTGGTGACATTGTAATTGAAATCCTAGGGATGTATCTAGTATCATAGGTAGTGATACACATAAAAGGACGACTAGCACTCAGGTTAGTTATCATTTAAAATTAGGGATAAGCCTTAGAGTATGAAAACTGCTATGGTTAGGTTAACATTCAAAATTAAGGTTAGGTCAGCAGTCAAACTTAGGGGATCTAGTCAAAATTTGCTAAGTAATAATAATAATGATAGGGATGTGTCTAGTAATATAGGTAGTGTCTAGTAATATAGGTAGGGTTAGGTTTAACACAAAATATGGATAAGCCTTAGGGTAAGGTTAGCAGTCAAAATTAGGGAATCTCTATCAAAGTAGTTTAGTAATAATAATAATAATCCTAGGGGTGTGTTAAGTACCACAGGTAGTGATAATCCTAAGAGGACGACTGCTAACTCAGGTTAGTTAGCAGTCAAAATTAGGGATAAACCTTAAAGTGCTAGACAAGAATACAACAGTGACCTGCGAGTGGGTGGTGGGGTGGGGGTGGGGGTGGGGGGGGGTGAGTGGTTTGAAACCTATGAGACAACAAGACGAGTTACCTGTGCCAATGGGGTGGATCCTGCCACACGCCGCGCCCACCGACTCACTCTTCCTCATACGGTCTAGGAGGAGACGGACGGCCCCGGGGCTGAAATCCACGTCTCCGTCCAGGGCCAATAGGAACGTGTTGCTCGCCTGAAATAGGTGGTACGTGTTGGGTGGGTGGTAGGTGGTGGGGGTTGGTGGTGTGTGTGGGGGGGGGGATTGTGTGGATGTGTGTCGGGTGGTTTGGTTGGGTGGGTGGGAGAAGGGGTGGTTGAAAAGTAAATGGGTTTAACATCCATCCAACAGCTAGGGTCATATAGAGATGGTACCACAGTTTAAAGTCTCATCCGACAGACCAGTGGGATGGAAATACTATGAAAGTATTTTGAATGCCTAAGGCAAGGTTTGAACCAACAACCTCCGGATTGGAAGTCAGCTGTTCTAACCCCTAGGCCACAATCCATCCCAAAGGGTGGTTGAACACTGGGTAGTGGCTTGGGGTGGTTGTATAGGTTGGTGGTTTGGGGGCTGAAATCCATATCTACGTCCAGCACAAATAGGAACGTGTAGCTCATCTGGAATAGGTAGGTGGTGGTCGAGATGGTTGACCATTGAGTGCAGCGCTCCAGATAAGGTGTGCATTGGTGTATTTTACGCACTTATGTTAGCAGAACACGCATTGATAATCAAAAGTGGGAGTACAAAAGGTGAATTTAAAAAAAACAGTAATATTGTTTTATCATTTGTTCCCTATTTAATAAGGACGAAAACCTATAATACATTTGCAAAAGTAAAACACGCATTGAGCATATAATACTCTTTATATAAAAAACTTATCTGGAGCACTGTGAGTGGTTTGGGCACTGAAGTCCATGTCTCCGCCCAGCGGCAATAGGAACATGTTGCTTGGTTGGTTAATTGGTTGATTGGTTGGAGGGCTGGGTAGAATAATATATTACCTTGCGGATGACCTGCTCGTCAAAGATCTGGAAGATCTGCCCCTTGCCGACATTCCCGGCATTCATCTGTGCCGCCTTTTCCCAGTTCACCAGTTCGTTCAGTTTGTTCTCGTTCAGCGCGGCGGTCACGGTTTCCTGACACATCCGCACGATGCGGAACCCGAGCAGGTAGTACATGTACATCACCTGTGATATAGAGAATAGTAGATTAGTGCCGTGAATGGGAACAAATATCTGGCAAGGCTTAGGAAACAGGATGGGTGAGGCTCTGCCGAGCACATCCCGCTTCCGTGCCGCGCCAGATATTTTCCCCATACACGGCACTAACCTACTATTCTATTTATCCCGTCAACACCCACAAATGGCTTAAAAATGCAAAATAAATAACCCCAGCCACCGCATATGTTCATACGCAGTGATTAGGTCGTATGGACAGGATATCAAAAATGTTTCACGACACCATGTTTCACGGCACATACACACCGTGTTGATGGGATAATAACCTATACAATGCTGAATTAATTTGTGTCGTCTGCTGAATATTTTTTATTTTTCCATTTTTCCATTTTTCTCATCAAAAACTTGCTTTGGCAGCACTTTAGAATCATTTCCAATGGAAATGATTCTAAAATGCTGCCAAACAATGTTTTTACTGTCAGAGAGAAAAGACAAAATATGAATTAATTTGTGTCGTCTGCTGAATATTTTATATTTTTCCATTTTTCTCATCAAAAACTTGGTTTGGCAGCACTTCGAATGGAAATGATTCTAAAATGCTGTCAAACCATGTTTTTACCGAGAGAATGGAAATGATTCTAAAATGCTGCCAAACCATGTTTTTACTGAGAGAAAAGACAAAATATGAATTATCAGCAGACGACTATTTTCGGTTCCCCGCATTCTAAGGGTTAAGGACAACAAACACTGATGGCTGTCATTTGGCGACGACAATGTGACATGTGACAAGGTTAATGTGTCAAATCATGTAACAGTATCATAATTTAAAAGCGCTTAGGGGCGGCGCTACATTCAAATGAACATGTGCACGCAAGGGGGCAGGCCAAACACAAAGAGAGTTTACATATTGAATTTACATTTATTACCAATTCAATATATGAACTATAACTATTACTTAGTATGGTTGTACTGGCTTATCACAATAACGAGGTAATTGGATACACTTTGTTTTGGGAAACCCCTATAAAATTCCAAAACAAAATGTGTCTGAATATTTAGGGTTATTAAGGCATAAGTAAATCTGAACCAGAAATACTATAATTCATGGTTCATACACTTATGAGAACAAAATTCAAGGACTTTTCAAGGACATTTTGTAGCTTTTCAAGGATTGTTTCAGAATACACAAGGCCAGGTTTGTTCCAAGCATGGACACTTGGATAACATAATTATACCCACTTTTTGTAGACTAGATGGCCGTGGCCTGCATGTCGCGCCTTGGGGCGAGGCATGGACACTAAAAAAATAGATATAGTAGATGGAAAAACTTTAACCAAAAAACTTTAACCGGACACACGGACGTACGGACGGACGTATGCCAAAATGTCGACGATATCGCGCTGACAATGATGATAAACACCCATGTGAAGTATCAAGGTAATGGGTGAAGCAGTTGCAGAGATATAGTACAAAAAAAACTTTAACAAAAGAATTTAAAGAAGTGACCTTGACATTGGGCATAGGGGCCGCACGCTTGGGGGGTAGAATGAAAATATGGATGATGATAAACACCCATGTGAAGTTTCAAGGTAATGGGCGAAGCAGTTGCAGAGATATAGTATAACGAAAAACTTTTAACCAAAACACTTTAACCAGACGTACGTTAAAAAGTTAACGTTGAAATGGCTAAGTCAATTACGTAGAAATAATAGGTAATGGTAAAAACAAGAGTTGTCAGAAGACAACGAAGCTCGCCTGTTGGCAGCCTTCATTATAAAAAACATGAATATTATATAACTTGACCTTGGGATAAGGGATGTGCGGTGGACCTTGACATTGAGGTCAGTGGTGGAAGGTGGATCGTGGATTTGATATAGCATGATATAGCATATTAAGATGAATGCATGTATGAAATATCAATGCGCTCCCTGAAATGAGAAGGAAAACAAAATTTAACCCAGCGTTAAGTTTATGAACACACTAAGTTGGTGATTTTCTACAGCATGATAGCTATTCACATGAGGAATGCATGTATAAATGTGCTAAGTTTGTGACCTTGGCCTTGGCAAAAGGGGTGGGGGGGTGGGTCATGGATTTGCTGTAGCACAATAGAGTATTATCAGATGAATGCATGTATGAAATATGAAGGTGTTCCCTGTAAAGAAACGGAAGTTATAAAAAGACATTTACTCCAACGTTAAGTTTATGATGTTGATCTTGGGGAAAGGGGTGGGGTGGGTCATGGATTTGCTGTAGCACAATAGAGGATCATCGGATGAATGCATGTAAGAAATATCAAAGCGTTCAAAGTGTAAAGAAACAGACGTTACACAACATTTACCCCAATGTAAAGTTTATGAACATGCTAAGTTTGTGACCTTGACCTTGGGGTAAGGGTTGAGTGGTGGGTTGTGGATTTGCTACATCATGATAGAGGGTCATCTGAGGAATGTATGTATGAAATATCAAGGCGTTCCATCAAAGGAAACAGTTGTTATCAGACATTTACCCCAATGTTAAGTTTATGAATGTGTCAAGTTTGTGACCTTGACCTTGGGGTAAGGGGTGGGCGGTGGGTCATGGAATTGCTATAGCACGATAGAGTATCATCAGATGAATGCGTGTATGAAATATCAAGGCGTTCCATGAAAGGAAACAGATGTTGACATTTACCCCAACGTTAAGTTTATGAATGTGCTAAGTTTGTGACCGTGACATTGGGGAAAGGGGTGGGGGTTGGTCATGGATTTGCTATAGCATGATAGAGTATCATCAGATGAATGCATGTATGAACTAGATTGGTCAGTAAGCGAGGCTTACGGAATACCCCCCGCGTGGGCCCAGGTACCCCTAAAATATGTAAAAATTTCCAAGTGTGTGGGCTTGTGACCTTGACTCTGGGATTAGCGCGAGCGGCATGAACGTGAATTTGTCACAGGGTGATAGAGGTCCATTGGAGCAATGAGCGTGTGAAATGTGAAGCAGATCCGAGCAAGGAAATAGAAGTTATAAGCGATTTCTCTGATGTTAAGTTTTGTAAAGAGACTACCGTGTAACCTCGAATTAAAAAAAAAAAAAGAAAAGAAAAAAAAAGAAAAATTACCAAGGACCGCCACTTTCAAACACAAATAAGGATTTAAGGATTATTTGTGTTTGAAATTGGCGGTCATTGGTATTTTTTTTTTTTTATTTTTTTTTTTTTTAAATTTTTTTTTTGTTTGGGGGGGGGGGGGGGGAGGGGGGTTGGGGGGTGGCGTTTTATTAGGAGGGGGGGCGTTAATTCGAGGTTATACGGTATGTATGTGACGTTGACCTCGAGATCAGCGGGGATTTGTCACAGCATATGAAATATTAAGAATTTTCAATGAAAGAAATAGAAGTTATAACATATTTCTCTGATGTTAAGTTTTGTAAAGAGACTAAGTATGTGACCTTGACCTTGGGATCAGCGGGGGTTGGACAGTCGTAGATTTGTCACAGCATGATAGTACAACCTTAGAGGAATGCACAAGTGAAATAATAAGAATTTTCAATGAAGGAAATAGAAGTTATAACTTATTTCTCTGATGTTAAGTTTTGTAAAGAGACTAAGTATTTGACCTTGACATTGGGATCAGCGGGGGTTGGACGGTCATGGATTTGGCACAGCATGGTATTAGAGCCTTACAGGAATGCATGTGTGAAATATTAAGAATTTTAGATGAAGGAAATAGAAGTTAGAACAATATTTCTCTGAGTTTAAGTTTTGTAAAGAGCTAAGTATTTGACCTTGACCTTGGGATCAGCGGGGGTTGGACGTCGTGGATTTGGCACAGCATGGTAGTAGAGCCTTACAGGAATGCATGTGTGAAATATTAAGCATTTTAGATGAAGGAAATAGAAGTTATAACAATATTTCTCTGATAAGTTTTTGTAAAGAGACTAAGTATTTGACCTTGACCTAGGTATCAGCGGGGTTGGATGGTCGTGGATTTGGCACAGCATGGTAGTAGAGCCTTACAGGAATGCATGTGTGAAATATTAAGCATCTTAGATGAAGGAAATAGAAGTTATAACAATATTTCTCTGATGTTAAGTTTTGTAAAGAGACTAAGTATTTGACCTTGACCTTGGGATCTGCGGGGGGTGGACGGTCGTGGATTTGGCACAGCATGGTAGTAGAGCCTTACAGGAATGCATGTGTGAAATATTAAGCATTTTAGATGAAGGAAATAGAAGTTATAACAATATTTCTCTGATGTTAAGTTTACGGACTAAGTATTTGACCTTGACCTTGGGATCTGCGGGGGTTGGACGGTCGTGGATTTAACACAGCATGGTAGTAGAGCCTTACAGGAATGCATGTGTGAAATATCAAGCATTTTAGATGAAGGAAATAGAAGTTATAACAATATTTCTCTGATGTTAAGTTTACGGACGCACGGACGCACGGACGCACGGACGGACGGACAACCTGACTCCAGTATACCCCCCCACAACTTGTTGCGGGGGGTATAAATATCAAGGTATTCAAAGTGTAAAGAAACAGAAGTTACACAACATTTACCCCGACGTTAACTTTATGAACATGCTATGTTTGTGACCTTGACTTTTGGGTAAGGGTTGGGTGGTGGGTTGTGGATTTGCTACAGCATGATAGAGGGTCATCTGAGGAATGTATGAAATAGCAAGGCGTTCCATGAAAGGAAACAGACATTTACCCCAACGTTAAGTTTATGAATGTACTAAGTTTGTGACCTTGACCTTGGGGTAAGGGATGGGCGGTGGGTCATGGATTTGCTATAGCATGATAGAGTATCATCAGATGAATGCATATTTGAAATATCAAGGCGTTCCATGAAGGAAACAGATGTTATAATACATTTACCCCAACATTAAGTTTATGAATGTGTCAAGTTTGTGACCTTGACCTTGACCTTGGGGTAAGGGGTGGGCGGTGGGTCATGGAATTGCTATAGCACGATAGAGTATCATCAGATGAATGCGTGTATGAAATATCAAGGCGTTCCATGAAAGGAAACAGATGTTATAAGACATTTACCCCAACGTTAAGTTTATGAACATGCTAAGAGGTGACCTTGACCTTGGGGTAACGATTTGGTGGGCGGATTTGCTATAGCACGATAGAGTATCATCAGATGAATGCATGTATGAAATATCAAGGCGTTCCATGAAAGGAAACAGATGTTATAAGACATTTACCCCAACGTTAAGATTATAAATGTGCTAAGTTTGTGACCTTGACCTTGCGGTAAGGGCTGGGTGGTGGGTCATGGATTTGCTACAGCATGATACAGGGTCATCTGAGGAATGCATGTATGAAATAACAAGGTGTTCCATGAAAGGAAACAGAAGTTATAAGACATTTACCCCAACGTTAAGTTTATGAATGTGCTAAGTTTGTAACCTTGACCTTGGGGTAAGGGCTGCGTGGTGGGCCATGGATTTGCTACAGCATGATAGAGGGTCATCTGAAGAATGCATGTATGAAATAACAAGGTGTTCCATGAAAGGAAACAGAAGTTATCAGATATTTACCCAACGTTAAGTTTATGAATTTGCCAAGTTTGTGACCTTGACCTTGAGGTAAGGGCTGGGTGATGGGTCATGGATTTGCTACAGCATGATAGAGGGTCATCTGAGGAATGCATGTATGAAATAACAAGGCGTTCCAAGAAAGGAAACAGAAGTTATAAGACATTTACCCCAATGTTAAGTTTATGAATTTGGCAAGTTTGTGACCTTGACCTTGAGGTAAGGGCTGGGTGATGGTCATAGGATTTGCATACAGCATGATAAGGGTCATCTAGGAATGCATGTATGAAACAAGGCGTTCCATGAAAGGGAAACAGAAGTTAATAAAGACTTTTTACCCCAATGTTTAAGTTTAAAAATGAATGTGCTAAGTTGTGGACCTTGACCTTTTGAGGTAAGGGTGGCCGCTGGGTCATGGGATTTGCTTTTAGCCATGATAGATTATCCATCAGATGAATGCATGTATGTAAAATCAAGGGGCGTTCCATGAAAGGAAACAGATGTTATAAAAATTTACCCCAAACTTTTAAGTTTATGAATGTGTAAAGTTTGTGACCTTGAAACGGGGTAAGGGGCTGGGGGGTGGATGGGGGTCATGGGATTTGCTACGCATGATTGAGGGTCATCTGAGGAATGCACGTAGGAAATAACAAGGTGTTCCATGAAAAAGAAACAGAAAGTTATAAGACATCCCCAAACGTTAAGTTTTGAATGTGCTAAGTTTGTGCGGCCTTGAGGAATGTGGTGGGTGGGTGGTGGGTCATGGATTTGCTTACAGATGTTAGGAGGGTCATGTGAGGAAAATGCTTGTTTGTAAATAACAAGGTGTTCCGTGAAAGGAAACAGAAAGTTATAAGACATTTACCCAAGTTTAAGTTTTGTGGACGACGCCGACGACGCCGGGGGTAATGACTTAAGCTCTTCTGCACTTCATGCAGGCGGAGTAAAAATGGTAACATGTTGGATAGTTGTATGTGGTAGGCACCCCTTGGTTATGAAGCTGTGAAAATTTGGTGGTCCTAGGTGGTACAGTACCAAAGAAATGGACTTAAACACGAAAACTTAACATTGTAAACGCGAAAACTTAACATTGAAAATGGCTAAGTCGACTGCGCGGAAAAAATGGGTCAAGTTCAAAAAAAGGTAACATGTTGGATAGTGATATGTGGTGGACACCCCTTGATTATGAAGCTGTGAAAGTTTGGTGGTCCTAGGTGGTACAGTAACAAAGAAATGGACTCAAATACGAAAACTTAACATTGATTGTGGACGCCGCCCGCCGCCCGCCCGCCCTTCGCCAATCCAATAGCCTGGATTTTTTTAAAAAAAACCTGGCTAAAAATCAAATTTTTACAAACGTGTCTACAATTCCAAAGTTACCGTTGTTGTTGTTGTTGTTGTTACTGATATATACGCGCTTATTTTTGCCGTCGTACAGCATAATGAACTTTCTTTCGTAATACCCCGGCCGAAATTGGTAAATTTTACTAATAATAAAATATTTTAGCGACAATTCAAAACTTGCATGGGATTCAAGCACTCGCTATGCATATTTAAAGAGTTTTTCCCAGGATTTAAGGACAAAAACACCAGGGGCCCGTTTCACTAAACTTTGTACGACTAAAATGTTTAAAGTGCAGCCTATGCTCAATAAAAGTAAATCCATGAATTGTTTACAAGAAAACTTTAATAAGTTTAAATTTACAGGCCATCATAATTTTGTACTTGTGAACATTTTAGTCATACAAAGTTTAGTGAAATGGCCCCTAGGAGCAAATTCCAGGAGTTTTCAAGGACCCAAACCCAAATATTCAAAGATTGTTTTCAATGTTTGTGCAAACCCTGTATATCGTACCTGCGACCATCTTTTCCGGTGGCGAATTTTGTTCTTGTCCTTCATGTGTAGGAAGAGGAAATTGTCACCCGGCATCTGCCAGATCAGCTGACCTCCATATGGACTCGGAACTTTGATTGGCGGCTTAATTTCCATGTGTTTGTGATACACGCAACTGAAATACAGCAAAATCTCTATAAATTGGACAACATTATCGTGATTGTAAAATTTAGACTCGCAACTTTGTGGCCTCGTTTCATTGTACAGTGCAACCTCTCTACAACAGCTACCCACGGGAAGACGCAAAACTGGCTGTTGTAGAGAGGTGGCTGTTGTAGGGAGGTTAATGCTGAATTAAATTTTATCACCTGATGTTTATTTATTTTATTCGATACGGTAATTCTCATCAAATACATGCTTTGACAGCATTTTAGAATCATTTCCAATGGAAATGATTCTAAAGTTGCTGTCAAAACATGTTTTTATTGAGAAAGAATGCAAAAGCAACATCAGACAATAATTTTCATGCTCAGCAGTCTAAGGGTTATATAGATATAGAGGAAATCATCCATTTGGGATATAAACTAGCGGCTGTTATAGAGAGGGTGTTGTTGTAGAGAGGTGGCTGTTCGGGGAGGTCCCACTGTACATGTACTTGTAGTACACACAACTGCAATTCATCAATGGAACATTTCTAAACCGGACACCCTGGCGACCTCCCAGGGTGTCCGGTTTGGAGAAGTTCCACTGTAAAAAGAAATGACATACAGCCAAGCTCTGTAAAGTTTCTCACGTGGTTTCCATGTGTTTGTGCGACACGCAACTGAAATACAGTCGATCTTGTATACATCGAACATTGATTGTTCATGATTGTAAAATATACAAACTTGGAACTTTGATTGGCGATTTCCTTTCCATGTGTTTGTGGTGCACGCAACAGAAATTCAGTATTACAGGGCTCCAGATATGGAATTAGTAATTGAGTATTGTCACTCCATCATTTCTGAAGCAATTGGGTATTTCAAAATGTTAATTGTGTAAAATAGAATCACACTACTATTTACACATCAGCAGACTGCACTTATTAAATAGTTTGCTGCTAAATGAAAGCACATCTTGGTATTTCATTAGAATTGTCTCCTTGGAGACAATTCTAATGAAATACCAAGATGCGTCTTCATGGGAAAATAAGAAAATATGCTATATTTGTGGTCTGTTTATTGTTTTCTGTAGCATGATAAAGATACCACAAAATTGCTTTTTGATACTCACTACTTCTGATTTCAATTGGGTTTTTGGCAATTTTAATTGGGCATTTACGCAAATACGCACCTTATCTGGAGCGCTGCAGTATTACCTCTCTAAACTAGACAGCCTGGGGACTTCCGACTCATTTGAACAGTCTTGACAAGAAATCAATATATAAGGTAACAACAAACAGTTTCCATAAACAAATTGTTAACCCTTACTATTCCGATATAATTTTTGTCGTCTGCTGGAAATGTTTTATTTTCAATATTTCTCGATAAAAAACCTGTTTTGACAGCGCATGAGAATCGTCTCCAGTGGAGACGATTCTCATGTGCTGTCGAAACAGGTTTTTTGTTAAGAATAAAGGAAAAAATGAAAAACATCAGACGACAATTTTCGTCTCCCGCGTAGTGAGCGTTAAAACTTAAACCAAATACCTTGCAGATTCGTTAATCACGGCCATAAACTGCTTCACAAACTGGTTGGGTTCCGCTTCATCATTATCGTTCAATTCCATACAATCGTCAAACAGGATGTGTGCTGAAATACATATTGGAGATTCGGACAGCAATTCAATTGAAGTCAGAATCTGTCTTTATATGAATCAACTGTCTAGCTGTTCCACGTTTTGCTGCCAACAAACCTTTGGCTATTAAACACATTAAATCTCGGAAATATCTAAAGGTAAGTACTTTTTCATCAATAACAAAAAAGTCACCCTCCCCAATGTTTTTTATTTGATAAAATTCCATCAAATATTGATTTTATTGCGAAAAAAACGATGGGAATATAATATGGGGCAAAAAGGAGGTAAAGAGAGATGACGAGTCGAAACAATTTTGGATATCCGAAACCTGGCTAGATCGCTTGGAAATGATGCAACTAAGAAAACAAGTTATATTTTGAAAATCGGTCCACAATTGAAAAAACATTTGTTAAAAATCTATTTTTAACCCCCATGTTAAATTCCCATAAGAATATCAATATTTGATGGAATTTCATCAAATAATATTTTTAGTGGAGGGTGACATTTTTGTTATTGATGAAAAACTACTTACCTTTAGCTATTTCCGAGATTTAATGTCTTTAATAGCCAAAAGTTTGTCGGCAGTAGACCTAATTTCTGTGCATTGCTGAATATACATTCAATCAAAGTGCACACTACTAGCCCAAAACGTTTAATAAAATTCTGCCCGGATCCAAAATGAAATAAGCCAGGGCCGGTACTTATAAAACTTTCTGTGTATGTTCTCCAAGTTTACTCAAAATCAAGCAGATTGATTGGCCAAGACTGAGCACAGCTTGGCCTTGTCCAATCAACATATTTGATAGCGAGTCTGTGAACCGACTGTGCCCTCGGAAATTTTATAAGAACGGGATAATTTTTCAGATTGTGTCTGTAATGTCTTTTACCTGATTTGTACTCACATCAGGTAGGTTGCTTGGATGAGACTGAGCACAGCATCCAATGAGACTTCCTGATTTTCAGCCCGAGATTAGAGTATGGCTGATTTTCTCTGATAGTGACATGAAAATATAAGCATTCTTCCGTAAATGACGGTCATAAATTGACAGAAACCTCAGAAGCAGCATTTCCGAAAAATATATCACTATCACAGTATCAGCAAAAACACGGCAATGCGATGTGACATTATTTGTGATGTGCGTTACTTTCGAAATCGTAGAAATCTTCGTCTTCTTTTCCGGCAAGAATCTCTGCATGTTTCCTCACACACTGGTCGCGATCCATTCTAAAATGTACAACGTCCATTTGAGACGAGCCATGCGATTTCTTGTCCCTGAGAAGATGTGGAATTTTTCCGAAAATGTGATATTTTCTGTTAGCCTATTTCACCATAACTGCTATTAAGCATACTTATCTAGCTATTAAAATAGATTTTGAGGGAGTAATGTTTTACTTTTCCCGAAATTCATTAATGCATATAGAAGTAGTGACTGCATATTTTTGATGATTGAAAGTATGCAGAATTATTATACTGAATTTACATTTTTAATGTAATAAATTCAGATGTGTACATAGCAAGATAAGTATACTTTGGAATTTTGGTTAAATCGGCTACTGAATACGAAATTAGTACATGAAAAACAGGGAGATAACTTACGCTCCGGACAAGAAGTGTCTGCGGCAGAAGCGGACGTGGGACAATGTCAAATCCAAAGTATCGCCCGACTTTCGTTTGGGGGATACACTTATTGCAGGTAATTCCAGCTGAGTGGTCAGTGTAACTGGTGACATTTTATAGCTTAATGGCTGGTTATAGCCTCACACAGAGGTAGCTATGGTAAAATGCTGCCCATATACAGCTATTATTTTCAATGCAGTGCTCACATCATAACTATATACTGTCTGTTTCACGAAACCTGGCCAATTTTTACGGCCATATAAACAATGCAAAAACAATATTTTTTTCTTTAATATTAAATTCTATCAAAATTTTAGAATGAACCTTGTTTTTATTTCGTGAAAGTTGGTCAAATATTGATTATATAATGAACAAGAGCTGTAGGAGAACAGCATAGCTCGACTACGAGGGTTGTCGATGTACACATAGCTTGACAAAGAAGGTGGCTGCGGCCTGCATAAAAACCTTAACCAAGGTTGACTAAAAACATTAACCAAGCGAAACTAGAAATGTGGCCTGTCGGCACACGAATACCCCCACTGGCAGCCAAAGAAAACGAGGCATTTTTGATTATAAGCCATTTAGCCGAGCGTTAAGGTTTCAAACGCATCAAGTCTGTGACCTTGACCCTGGGCATAGTGTGATAATCCATGCATCGGTGTAGAAGATATAGAGCGGAAGGGAATTTCAATAGGTTTGACCTTTGACCTTCAACTATGACCTTGACCTTGGACGTACGTGCGTGGTTATTGATCGAGACACACCTACTCATCCTGAGAAACATTTGTGCCAAGGCATTTGATAATCCATGCATCGGTGTAGAAGATATAGAGCGGAAGGGAATTTCAATAGGTTTGACCTTTGACCTTCAACTGTGACCTTGACCTTGGACGTAGGTGTGTGGTTATTGATCGCGACACACCACCTTCTCATTGTGAGAAACATTTGTGCCAAGCCATTTGATAATCCATGCATCGGTGTAGAAGACATAGAGCGGAAGGGAATTTCAATAGGTTTGACCTTTGACCTTCAACAGTGACCTTGACCTCGGACGTAGGTGCGTGGTTATTGATCGTGACACACCACCTTCTCATTGTGAGAAACATTTGTGCCAAGCCATTTGGGAATTTCAATATTTTTGACCTTTCACCTTCAACTGTGACCTTGACCTTGGATGTAGGTGCGTGGTTATTGATCGCGACACACCTTCTCATCCTGAGAAACATTTGTGCCAAGGCATTTGATAATCCATGCATCGGTGTAGAAGATATAGAACGGAAGGGAATTTCAATAGGTTTGACCTTTGACCTTCAACTGTGACCTTGGACGTAGGTGCGTGGTTAGCAATTTGATAATCCATGCATCGGTGTAGAAGATATAGAGCGGAAGGGAATTTCAATAGGTTTGACCTTTGACCTTCAACAGTGACCTTGACCTTGGACGTAGGTGCGTGGTTTTCCAACTATGGTTGCTGTAGGCCCAGAAGTATTCCATATACCAGCTTGAGTAAAAACCGTAACCAAGGGGAGATAACTAAGTAATCCAAGGATAAAAGTAGGTCAAGGTCAAATATAGGTCAGGGATTATTGATGTACATCACTAGGAGATGAAGTTGTCCAAGTATGGTTGATGTAGGCCCAGAAGTATTCCATATACAAGCTTGACTATAAACATTAACCAAGTAATTCAAGGTTAAATGTAGGTGAAGGTAAAATAAAGGTCAGGGGTTATTGATGTACATCCCTATGAGAAAAAGTTATCCAAGTATGGTGTATGTATGCACAATAGTATTCCATCTACAAGCTTGAATAATAACCTTAACCAAGGTTGAGTAAAATTCTTAACCAAGGGGAATTAAGTAAGTAATTTAAGGTTAAATTAAAGTAGGTCAAGGTCAAAATATAGGTCAGGGGTTGTTGATGTACATCACTAGGAGATGAAGTTGTCCAAGTATGGTTGGTGTAGGGCCATGAGTATTCCATCTACAAGCTTGACTAAAAACCTTAACCAAAGAGAATTAAGTAAGCAACTCAAGAGGAAATGTAGGTGAAGGTCAAATATAGATCAGGGGTTATTGATGTACATCACTTTGAGAAAAGGTTGTCCAATTATGGTGTCTGTATGCACAATAGTATTCCATGTACAAGCTTGAGTAAAAAGCTTAACCAAGGTCGAGTAAAAACCTTAACCAAGGGGAATTAAGTAAGTAATTCAAGGTTAAATGTAGGTGAAGGTGAAATATATGTCAGGGGTTGTTGATGTACATCACTAGGAGATGAAGTTGTCCAAGTATGGTTGGTGTAGGGCCAGGAGTATTCCATCTACAAGCTTGAGTAAAAACGTTAACCAAGGGGAATTAAGTAATTCAAGAGGAAATGTAGGTCAAGGTCAAATATAGATCAGGGGTTGTTGATGTACTTCACTAGGAGATGAAGTTGTCCAAGTATGGTGGGTGTAGGGCCAGTAGTATTCCATATAGAAGGTTGACTAAAAACCTTAACCAAAAGGAATTAAGTAAGTAATTGAAGAGGAAATGTAGGTCAAGGTTTAATATAGATCAGGGGTTATTGATGTACATACCTATGAGAAAAACGGTTGTCGAAGTATGGTGTTCTGGATGCACAATATATTCAATGTACAAGCTTGAAAAAAAACCTTTAAAAAAAACCAAGGTTGACTAAAAAACCTTAACCAAGGGGAATTAAGTAAGTAATTCAAGAGGAAATATAGGTCAAGGTCAAATATAGATGAGGGTTATTGATGTGCATCACTAGGAGATGAAGTTGGTCCAAGTATGGTGGATGTAGGGTCCAGTAGTATTGCATTTACAAACTTAACTAAACCAATTAAACCAAGGTTAGACTAAAAACCTTAACCAAGGGGAATTAAGCAAGTAATTCAAGAGGAAATGTAGGTCAAGGTCAAATATAGATCAGGGGTTATTGATGTACATCACTAGGAGATGAAGTTGTCCAAGTATGGTGGGTGTAGGGCCAGTAGTATTCCATATACAAGCTTGACTAAAAACCTTAACCAAGGCGTGACGCCGACGCCGGGGTGACAACATAAGCTCTACTTATTCTTCGAATAGTCGAGCTAAAAATTAGTTCTCTATGGGAATTTAACATGTGGAAAAAAGAGGTGGAGAACCTGGAGAAGTTGAAAAATAAAACTAGATTGGTCAGTAAGCGAGGCTTACGGAATATCCCCCGCGTGGACCCAGGTACCCCTAAAATATGTACAAATTTCCAAGTGTGTGGGCTTGTGACCTTGACTCTGGGATTAGCGCGAGCGGCATGAACGTGAATTTGTCACAGGGTGGTAGAGGTCCATTGGAGCAATGAGTGTGTGAAATGTGAACCAGATCCGAGCAAGAAAATAGAAGTTATAACCGATTTCTCTGATGTTAAGTTTTGTAAAGAGACTACCATATAACCTCGAATTAACGCCCCCCGGAGGCGTTACATTTGACAAAAGGGGGGGTCGTTTATTAGCCAGTAAAAAAAAAAAAAATAAAAAATTACCAAGACGCCAACCATCAAACACAAATAGGATTTAAGGATTATTTGTGTTTGAAATTGGCGGTCATTGGTAAACATTTATTTATTTGGTTTTTTTTTTTTATTTTTTTTTGTGGGGGGGGGGGGGGGGGGGGGGCGGATTTATTAGCCAGTAAAAAGAAAAAAAGAAAAAGAAAGAAAAAAAAAAAAATTACCAAGGACCGCCAATTTCAAACACAAATAAGGATTTAAGGATTATTTGTGTTTGAAATTGGCGGTGGGGGGGGTGGGGGGGGGGGGGCGTTTATTAGCCAGTAAAAAAGAAAAAAGAAGAAAAAAAACCAAGGACCGCCAATTTCAAACACAAATAAGGATTTAAGGATTATTTGTGTTTGAAATTGGCGGTGGGGGGGGGGGGGGGGGGGGGGTGGGGGGGGGGGGGGGGGTATGGGGCGTTTATTAGCCAGTAAAAAAAAAAATAAATAAATAAATTTACCAATGACCACTTTTTTTTTATTTATTTGGGTGGCGGGGGGGGGGGGGGGAGGGTTTATTTAGGAGGGGGGCGTTAATTCGAGGTTATACGGTATGTATGTGACGTTGACCTCGAGATCAGCGGGGATTTGTCACAGCATATGAAATATTAAGTATTTTCAATGAAAGAAATAGAAGTTATAACATATTTCTCTGATGTTAAGTTTTGTAAAGAGACTAAGTATGTGACCTTGACCTTGGGATCAGCGGGGGTTGGACAGTCGTAGATTTGTCACAGCATGCTAGTACAACCTTAGAGGAATGCACAAGTGAAATAATAAGAATTTTCAATGAAGGAAATAGAAGTTATAACTTATTTCTCTGATGTTAAGTTTTGTAAAGAGTATTTGACCTTGACATTGGGATCAGCGGGGGTTGGACGGTCATGGATTTGTCAGCGGGGGTTGGACGGTCATGGATTTAGAGCCTTAAATCCATGGGCATGGTAGTAGAGCCTTACAGGAATGCATGTGTGAAATATTAAGCATTTTAGATGAAGGAAATAGAAGTTATAACAATATTTCTCTGATGTTAAGTTTTGTAAAGAGACTAAGTATTTGACCTTGACCTTAGGATCTGCGGGGGTTGGACGGTCGTGGATTTGGCACAGCATGGTAGTAGAGCCTAACAGGAATGCATGTGTGAAATATTAAGCATTTTAGATGAAGGAAATAGAAGTTATAACAATATTTCTCTGATGTTAAGCATACGGACTAATGTATTTGACCATTGTTCCTTGGGTATCTGCGGGGTAGTAGAGCGGTCGTGATTTGGCACAGCATGGTAGTAGTAGGCCTACCTTACCGGATGCATGTGTGGAAATATTGAGCTTATTTTGGATGATGAAGAAATAGATGTTATAACAATATTTCTCTGATGTTAAGTTTTGTAAAGAGACTAAGTATTTGACCTTGACCTTGGATCTGCGGGGGTTGGACGGTCGTGGATTTGGCACAGCATGGTAGTAGAGCCTTACAGGAATGCATGTGTGAAATATTAAGCATTTTAGATGAAGGAAATAGAAGTTATAACAATATTTCTCTGATGTTAAGTTTTGTAAAGAGACTAAGTATTTGACCTTGACCTTGGGATCTGCGGGGGTTGGACGGTCGTGGATTTGGCACAGCATGGTAGTAGAGCCTTACAGGAATGCATGTGTGAAATATGAAGCATTTTAGATGAAGGAAATAGAAGTTATAACAATATTTCCTTGATGTTAAGTTTACCCGGACGGACGGACGGAGGGACGGACAACCTGACTCCAGTATACCCCCCCACAACTCGTTGCGGGGGGTATAAAAATTTGGAAATTTATTCTGAAATCTAGCTACATAACTTGGAAATGATCTAACTAAGAAAACAAGTTACATTTTGAAAATCGGTTCACTATTTCTGAACTTAGAAAAATTTCCTATGGGGATTTAACATGTGGTAAGTTGTTATATGTAAAATTCAATATTAGATCCAAATTTCGATTTAAAAATAAGCAGGCTCATTCTTAAATTTTGCTATTAATTTAATATTATCGAAAAATATGGGCCCGCGCTCTTGGGTGAAAAAACCATGCCTTTTTAATGGACAACGTCTTGAAAGGCTGAAAATGACGTCGCAAAGTTAACGCAATATTTATTTACCAACGTTCACGCTCGGATTTTGTCGCCTTGGAATTGTTTGGCGCCAATTGCAATAAGTTGTCCTAATTTATTGTGCCGTTACGCTTTACGGCTCACAATTTTAATGTTGGATTATGCGTGGCAGAATTAGCTACAGTTGTTTTTCATTAGGGTTGGTTCTGGATAGTTGTTATTTTTTTCTTCGGTTTGCCTTCAATGGAAATACGTAGTAATTTTTGTCGAGTTATTTTTATAAAACATATGGGCATTATTGCATTTATGATTTTTTATTAATATATTATATGGTCGGACTTGTGAAATTTACATTTGAAACTTTTATTAAACCATTACGACCGGTATTTTTATAGAATAATACATAACTAAAATAATCTGTTTTTTTATGGATAATAATAATGCTAATTATTTCTTTTTAAACTTTGTTTATTTTTTTATGTTTGTATTTAACAATTACAAAACAAAAGCAGTGTGAGAACAATTGTAGTCGGCGTTGATGGAGGCTGTCTGCATGGTTTCTTGTTTTTGTGTGTGTAAAACCGGGTAAATTCTCACAGAAAATTCTTAAACTTATCCTGTTCTGGGCGACCTCCAATCAGCTGGGTACATTGGTTGTTCTTGCAACTTTAATTTTGATTGTCCCAGGGGCGCGGGGACACTGTGCGATCTTTGTCGTTGGTTGTACGTGAATGGCCGGGATCCCGTTCAGATTAGAGCGGTGGGTCGGGTTATTTTCGGGGGACCCGGTCTAAGGAGTGGTCGTTAGGGTTAAAGGGGGGGGGGGGGGGGGGGGGGGGGGGGAAAAAGGGGGGGGGGGGGGGGGGGGGGGACTTCGGGCCTGCTACTGTAAAAAAAAGGGGGGGGGTGGAAACAAAGTTAACAGGGAAAAAAAACTAAAAAAAAAAAAAAAGCAAAAAAAACTGGTAGAAAAGGGGGTGTGGGGGGTGCCCTACAAGGGACCTGCAAAAGTAAAAGAAGGGGGGGGGGGGGGGCGGCTAAGGTGGCCTGTAAGTAAAAAAGTAAAGAAAGGGGGGGGGGGGGGGGGGCGAAACTAAAAACCAAAAAGGGAAAAAACCAAAATGCAAACCTGTAAAAAAAGAAGGGGGGGGGGGGGGGGTGGGGGAAAAACTTCGGGCCTGACAATGTGAAAGAACAAAAAGGGGGGGGGGGGGGGTAAGGGGGTCGAAATACAAGGGCCTGCCAAAAACTGAAAAAATAGAAGGGGGGGGAAGGGTAAGGACAGCTACCGTGAAAAAACCTGCAACTGTAAAAAAAGAAGGGGGGGGCCGCTTACGGGCCTGCCAACTGTTGTGAAAGGGGGGGCGGGCAAGAAACTAAAAAAACGGTGCCTTGCCAACCAAAAAAAGTAAGGAAAAAAGGGGGGGTTCAAGCTAAAAAAATGGGCCGGCCCAATGTAGAAGGGGGGGGGGGCGCAAATAAAACAAAAGGGCCTGCAACTGTAGGAGGGGGGGTGGGGGGGAAAAAGAAAAACGCTAACGGGCCTGCAACTGTCAAAACGAAAAGGGGGGGGGCGGTGAACGGGCCAAATAGGAAACCCAACTGTTGTTGGGGGGCAAGGGGGGCGCTCCAAAACGGGCCTGAAACAAAAGAAAACTGTAGGTAAGGGGGGGGGGGCAGGCCTACGGGCCTTGACCTGTAGAAGAGTGGAAAAAAAAGGTTGCAAGCTTCGGGCCTGCAAACCCCCTGTCCCTAGGTCGAAAGAAAGGTGGGGGTGGCGCTAAAAGGCTGAAACCAACTGTAGAAGGGGGGGGGGCAGAAAAAAAACTAAACGGGCCTGAACTGTAAAAAAGAAAAAAAAAAAAAACCGAAAAGGGGTGGGGGGGGGCGCCTGAACGGGAAAAAACCAAATGCAACCCTAGTAAAGAAAAGAAGGGGGGGGGCTACGGGCCTGAACCAAACGGTAAAAGAGTAGGGGGGGGGGGGGGGGCAGCCTAATCAAGGGCCTGCAAACTGTAACCGAAGAAAGGGGGGGGAAGAACCGTCTACGGGCCTGCAACTGTAGGGCAAGGGGGGGGGGCGCCCTAACGGGCCTGGCGCTGTCCCCAGAAAGGGGGGGGGGGGGGGGGGAAGCCTACGGGACCTGACAATCCCCTAAATAGGGGGGGGGGGCCCCCCCTCTACCCGGGACCCTGCCAACCCCTGTAGGGGGGGGAGGGGGGGGGGACGCCCCCCCTTATGGGGGGCCCCTGCAAACCCCCCTTGTAGAGGGGGGGGGGGTGGGGGGGGGGGGCCCCCCCCCCCGCTCCACGGGGCCCCCTGCTCCCCCCCCCCCCCCCCCCTGTCCGGAGTTGGGGGGGGGGGCGCCCCCTCCCACTCCTGCCCCTTAACTGTCCCCCTAAGTGGGGGATTTGCTTCCTACTCCCCCCCGTGCAAACCCCCCTGAAGTGTGGGGGGGGGGGCGTACCCGGTGCCCCCCCCTCCCCTCCCCCCCTGTCTAGTGGGGGGAGGGGGGCTTCCTCCCACGGGACCCCCCCCCCTGCCCCCCCCCCCCAACTGTCCTCCCCCCCCCTCCGGGGGGGGGGGGGGGGGGGGTAGCCCCCCTCCTACCCCCTTCGGGCTGCAACTGTAGAGGGGGGGGGGGGGTGCGTTACGGGCCTGGCAATGTTAGAGGGGCGGGGGGGGGTTTTTGGTGGGGGGGGGCCCTTCTCCGGGCCTGCAAACTGTATAGGGGGGGGGGGGTGGGCGCTAACAGGGCCTGGCAAACTGTTAGAGGGGGGGGGGGGGGGACGCTCACGGGCCTGCAACTTGTAGAGGGGGGGGGGGGGGCTCGCTACGGGCCTGCAACTGTAGAGGGGGGGGGGGGGGGGGCGCTACGGGCCTGCAATCTGTAAGAGGGGGGGGGGCGGGGAGGCGCTAACGGGCCTGCAACTGTAGAGGGGGGGGGTGGGGGGGGGGCGTACGGGCCTGCCAATGTAAGTTGAGGGGGGGAGGGGGGGGTGGGTTGTGCGCTTAGGTGGGGCCTGCAACTGTAGAGGGGGGGGGTTGGGGGCGCTATGGGCCTGCGACCTTGTAGAGGGGGGGGGGGGGCGGTGGGGGGGGGCCTTACGGGCCTGCAACTGTAGTAGGGGGGTGGGGGGGAGGGGGGGGGGGGACGGGGGTTACAGGGCCTGCAACTGTAGAGGGGGGGGGGAGGGGGGGGGGGCGCTAACGGGCCATGCAAACTGTAGCCGGGGGGGGGGGGGGTGTGGGCGCTACAGGGCCTGCCAACTCTGTGAGGGGGGGGGGGGGGCGATAGGGGGGGGGGGGCCTGCTCTGTGAGGGGGGGGGCGGGCTGCGGGCTGTAAGTGTTAGGGGAGGGGGGGGGTGCGCTAACGGGTTGCCTGCAACTGTTAGAGGGGGGGAAGGGGGGGTGGCGGCTACGGGCCTGACAACTGTTAGAGGGGGGGGTGGGGTGCTACGGGGGGCCTGCAAACTGTAGAAGGGGGGGGAGGGGGGGGCGGGGCCGCTAACGGGCCTGCAACTGTAGGGGGTGGGGGGGGCGGGGGGGGCTACGGGCCTGCCAACTGTCGAGGGGGGGGGGAGGGGGGGGGGGGGGGGGCGCTACGGGCCTGCAAACTGTAGAGGGGGGAGGGGGGGTGGGGTAGCTCTACGGGCCTGCAACTGTTAGAGGGGGGGGAGGGGGGGGCGCTACAGGGCCTGCAACTGTAGAGGGGGGGGGGGGCGGGGGGGGGGGGGAGCTTACGGGCCTGGCAACTGTTAGGGGGGGGGGGGAGGGGGGGGGGGGCGACTACGGGCCTGTCAAACTGTAGAGAGGGGGGGGGGGGGGGGTGGGGCGCTACGGGCCTGCAACTGTAGAGGGGGGGGGGCGGGGGGGGGGGGGGGTGGCGCTACGGGCCTGCAACTGTAGAGAGGGGGGGGGGGGCGCTACAGGGCCTGCAACTGTAGAGGGGGGGGGGGGGGGCGGGGGGGGGGGGGCGTACGGGCCTGCAAACTGTTAGAGGGGGGGGGGGGCGCTACGGTGCCTGCAACTGTAGAGGGGGGGGGGGGTGGGGTGGGGGCGCCTTACGGGCCTGCAACTGTTAGTGAGGGGGGGGGGGGGTGGGGCGCTTACGGGGCCTGCCTGCAAAACTGTAGAGGGGGGGAGGGGGGGTGCGCTACGGGCCTGCAACTTGTTAGAAAGGGGGGGGAAGGGGGGGGTGGCGCTAGGGCCTTGCAAAACTGTAGGAGGGGGGGGGGGGCGGGCGCTACGGGCTGCAACTTGTGAGAAGGGGGGGGCGGGGGGGGGGCTACGCGCCCCCTGCAACTGTAGAGAGGGGGGGGGGGGCTACGGGCCTGCAACCTGTTAGAGAGGGGGGGGGGGCGCTACAGGCCTGCAATCTGTAGAGAGGGGGGGGGGAAGGGGGGGGAGCTCTACGGGACTGACAAACTGTAGAGGGGGGGGGGTGGGGGGGGCGCTACGGGCCTGCAAACTGTAAGTGGGGGGGGGGGTGCGCTACGGGCCTGCAAACTGTAGTGGGGGGGGGGGGGGGGGGGTGGGGGCGGTAACGGGCCTGCAAACTGTAAGAGAGGGGGGGGGCGCTACGGGCCTGCAAACTGTAGCCGGGGGGGGGGGGGGGGGGCGGGGGGGGGGGGGGGGCGCTTACAGGCCTGCAAACTGTAGAGGGGGGGGGGGGGGGGGGGGGGCGGGGGCGCTACGGGCACTGCAACTGTTGAGGGGGGCGGGGGGGGGGGGGGGCGCTTTACTGGCCTGCAAAACTGTAGAGAGGGGGGGGGGGGCGCTCTACGGGCCCTGCAACTGTAGGAGGAGGGGGGGGGGGAGGGGGCGCTACGGGCCTGCAACTGTACGAGGGGCGGGGGGGGGGGGGGGGGGTCCTGGCACGGGCCTGTGCAATGCTAGTAGGGGGGGATGGAGGGGGGGGGGGCGCTACGGGCCTGGCAAACCTGTAGCCCGGGGGGGGGGGGGGGCGGCTACAGGCCTGCAACTGTTAGAGGGGGGGGGGGGGGGGGGGGTGGGGCGCTACGGGTGCCTGCAACTGTAGAGGGGGGGGGGGGGGGTGGGGGCGCTAACTTGGCCTGCAACTGTAGAGGGGGGGGGCGCTTACGGGCCTGCAACTGTAGAAGGGGGGGGGGGCGGGGGGTGGGCGCTACGGGCCTGCAACTGTATAGGGGGGGGGGCGTACGGGGCCTGCAACTTGTAGAGGGGGGGAGGGGGGGGCGCTAGGGCCTGAACAATGTAGATGGGGGGGGGGGGGTGGCTACGGGGCCTGCAACTGTTAGAGGGGGGGGGGGTTGGGGGGGTGGTGGGTGCTACGGGCCTGCAACTGATAGAGTGGGGTGGGGGGCGCTACGGGCCTGCAACTGTAGAGAGGAGGGGGGTTGCGCTACGGGCATGCAAATGTAGAGAAGGGGGGGTTGGCGCTACGGGCCTGCAACTCACGTAGAGTGGAGGGGGGGGGGCGCTACGGACCTGACAAACTGGTAGAGGGGGGGGGGGGTGGGGGTGCTACGGGCCTGCAACTGTAAGAGGGGGGGGGGGCGCTACGGGCCTGCAACTGTAGTGGGGGGGGGGGCGCTACGGGCTGCAACTTTAGAGGGGGGGGGGGGGGGGGTGGGGGGGGTGGGGTGCGCTACGGGCCTTGCAACTGTTAGAGGGGGGGGGGGAGGGGGGGCGCTCGGGCCTGTCAACTGTTAGAGGGGGGGGGTCGCTTAACGGGCCTGCAACTGTAGAGGGGGGGGGGGGTGCTACGGGCCTGCAACTGTGAGGGGGGGGTGGGCGCTACGGGGGGGGGGGCCTGCAATTGGGGTTGAGGGGGGGGGGCGCTACGGGCCTGCAACTGTAGAGTGGGGGGGGGGGTGGCGCTGGCGGGCTAGGGCCTGCAACTGTAGAGGGGGGGGGGGGGTAGGGCGATACGGGCCTGCAAACTGTAGAGGGGGGGTAGGGTGGTGGGGGGCGCTACGGGGCCTGCAACTGTAGAGGAGGGGGGGGTGGGGGCGCTTACGGGCCTGGCAACTGTAGAGAAGGGGGGGGTGGTGGCGCTAACGGGGGCCTGCAACTGTTGAAAGGGGGGGGGGGGCGCTAACGGGCCTGCAACTGTAAAGGGGGGGAGGGGGTGGGGGGGGGGGGGGGCGCTACGGGTCCTGCAACTTTGTAAAGGAGGTGGGGGGGGGGCGCTTACGGGGCCTGCAACTGTAGATGTAGGGGGAGGGGGGCGGGGGGGGGGGGCTGCTACGGGACCTGCAAACTGTTAGAAGGGGGGGGGGGGGTGCTGGAGGGCGTACGGGCCTTGCAACTGTAGAGGGGGGGGGGCGTGGGTAGCTACGGGCCTGGGGGGGGGGGGGGGGGGGGGGGGGGCAATGTGAGGGGGGGGGGCGGCTAACGGGCCTGCAACTGTAGAGGGGGGGGGGGGGCGCTTACGGGCCTGCAACTGTAGATGGGGGGGGGGGGGGGTGGGGGGGGGCGCTCGGGCCTGCAACTGTAGAGGGGGGGGGGGGGGGCGCTACGGGCCATGCAACTGTAGGAGGGGGGGGGGGGCTACGGGGCCTGCAACTGTAGAGGGGGGGGGGAGGGGGGGCGCTATGGGCGGGCCTGCAACTGTAGAGGGGGGGGGGGGGAGGGCTGGGGGGGGGGGGGGGTGCCGAGGCGGTTGGGCGGGGCCTGGCGGGCTGCTAGGAGGGGGGGGGCGCGGGGGTGGGGGTGGAAGGCGGGCTCGGCGGGAATCGGGGCGTGGTTAGAGGGGGCGCTTGGGGGGGGGGTGTGGGGGTCGCTATGGGGCCGCTTGGGGGAAATTGCGCCGGGTGGGGGGGGGCGAGGGGGGGGGGGGGGGCGTCTAGGCGGGCCTGCAACTGTAGAGAGGGGGGGGGTGTGGGGGGGTACGGGCCTGCAACTGTAGTAGAGGGGTGGGGGGGGGGGGCGCTTACGGGCCTGCCAACCTGGTAGAGAGGGGGGGGGGGGTGGGGGGAGCTCTTACGGGCCCTGCAAACTGTAGAGGGGTGGGGGGGGGCGGGGGGGCGCTACGGGCCTTGCAACATGTAGGGGGGGGGGGGGAGGGGGGGGGGGGGGGGGGGCGCCTACGGGCCTGCAAAACTGTAGAGGGGGGGGGGGGGCGCTTACGGGCCATGCAACTGTAGAGGGGGGGGGGGTGGGGTGTACATTTTTAGTCTTACGAAGTTTAGTGAAAACGGGCCCAGGGACGTAGCCTTTCTGACTTTGTTTTTAATCTGGTATCTGCAACCTCTTGCAATGTACCTTCTAATGTCTCATACTTTTAGCGACTTTCAAAAATATCCACAAATTTACATCAGCCGTACGAGTTGCCGTTTGATGACCTGTTAAAATTTATTTTAAATTGGTAATTGAACAACTTGTAAACTCTGATTATATGAAGGTTTAATGGCATATATTTTACTAGTATTTTTGCAATCTGTTGCAGACCCTGATCAGACTGGCGCAGATGCACAGGTCTCCAACAGTTTACAAATTTAAGAAGTCCTACTTTAGATCGTTGTTAATTTACTTACTACTAAATCACTGGATGTCTTGTCGTGGCTTTTATTGTTTTTTGTTTGTATCTAAAGGGACGTTCTAGTAGGAGGCGTTGTGTAAAATTAATATAAAGCAAAATATTCCAGGTGAGCGGATCCAGGATTTTCAAGGTTGGGGGGGGGGGGGTGGGGGCGGGTACTTCTTAATTGAAAACAGGTTTACGTATATTTTCGTAACTAGCACCTGTTTGTTCGTCGGACCAATAGCGGTAGCTCCGGTGACTGCTAGGTGGGTCCAGGGCGGTTCTATGCCCTCCTGAATTATTTTTGATGATCTAACTCCCCTTTTTGCCTGGCGTTATAACGCATTTTAGTAGCTATCAAAAATATCTTTACTCGCCAAATACTTTTTTAGGGAAGACGGCGCAACAGGGTTTTCCCCTACGTGATCCGCCCTGGGAACTACAACTTCTTCTTTTATTTTCAGATTCAACGCGTCTTTAAATTCAAACGCGACGCTTCAAACAAATGTCGCAATTTTGTGGTCTGGTTACAAATTTAGTGTGTTTAATTAACTGACTTGATTATATAGTGTGCAGACATGGTCTTCAAAAATTAATACATTATAACATTACGACCCACGGTGCTTTTTTAGCATTGGCTTGGTTGTTGGTCACTCATTTTACTTTGTTTACAAATGCTTAAGGGCTGTTTGAATGTACCTTTTTTCTGAACGCAACAAAACAATTTAAATTGAAAAATTTTGTTTACAAATTAATTAATTATTACCGACGAAGAGGATTAAGTGCACCAGTACTAATTATGCTTACGTGCCTGGGTATTTTTATAGAACATTTTATAAAACCAATTATACAATCATGGTATGTCACATCGGTCAACGATGTTCCCGACATTGGACAGGTTTTTATGTACATGGTATTTATATTTAATTTGTTTTCAAATGGTAAACCCATTTTCAAAAATTCAAAAAAATTCCGAACCGAACAACATTTAAAAATTTACAAAATACACTGTAATGGATAATTTTGCTCTGAATTGGTTTCTAGTTGGCCACTTTTTATTTTAACAACTATACATTCCACATTACTAAATAAATTAACGCCATTGCTGTCGTGGGGCGGGCATCAGCCACGCAAATTACAAACATATGAATGGAATTCTACAAAATAAGTTACGGGTTGATTAAAATGCGTACATTTTTTTTTTAAAAAAAAAAATAAAAAAAATTTTTTTTGAAGAAAATTATATTAAAAAACAATATTCTGTTGCCGGCCTGTAAATTTTCATAGAACATTGATCGTGATCGGGTTTTAGACCACCACTAATAATCTGTTTTTGTAAGCTGGATCACGACCTAATTTAATAACAAATATCTGCCCTTCTCGGGTTAGGGGGGGTGAATGGGGGCAATGGCGCATGCGGTGTGAAGCAATTTTCCATAGTCCTCCTACCTGCTTAGTTACGAGGTAAATTTAATTCCGAGGTAAATTTAATTCCGAGGAGTTCGGGTGTTGGGACAGGTCGATTTTTAAGTTTTGTTTAAAACTCCCCACGGGGGTGTACTGGACTACCCATCTATACACCATCTGGCGCTTGAAGTCATTGATATGTGCAGCCATATAGGCCTATCCAAAATTGTAACCAAGTTCAGGCCAATTCATTTTCTACAGAATTAGTCACAAGATTTTTTCAATTTCAAATACACCAGGGGAATGTCGTTTAGTTGTTTGTGTTTGGTTCCGTTGAATGAGTGACGTAATGTTCTACCATCAAATTAAGTGACGTCGCAATTTTAAAAACTGTTACGTAAATTAACATCAATTAGATTTTCTGAACTAAATTCTCAAATAATTACAAATGTATCTTTCTGACAGTTAACATGCATTATGCGATAATCTGTGATAGTTGGCGATTAGTAGCAAATTTACGAGGTCAACATGGTCGGCTAAAATTTTATAGATTTAAAACATTGATTTAGTGGTGCGTTTTGGTTTGTTCACTACATGTCCACTATCATAGTTTTATTCTGTTCGAATGTTTGATATTATTCAATAGATAACAGTTGTAGATACATTTAGTGAAATACTTATCAGCAAAATAAAGTTTACAGGAATAGCACAGTCAATGAGTCTATTGAACAACGCATTTGCCACTTTGGTAGGCTTGTTAGTTGTTGCTTACAAACGTCAGGCGTTTCAATAACGTCATTTTTCTCGATGACGTTACTTTTTTTTTTGCCTTGCGTGATTGACATTTGGTGCTACAAAAAAGTGAGATTAAAACAAATAAAAACTATGAAACATTATTTGCATTTTCTTTTCCGAGCATATTGTTTGTGAAAGGGTGTCCGCATCCAAAAAATGTAAAAAAGAAAAAAAGTAGCAAATTGAAAATTTTTGGTCATTAAGGCCACGTTTTCACAGACTGCGCGTGGCCCATATATTTTTTTTAACATTATTTATATTATAGCCGTTAAAATTTGGGCTGGGTTTCGTGAAACAGACAATAAACTGCACTCTGATGGGGGGTGAAATCTTGCCCTGTTACCTGGAATATTAGACTTCATGAGCTGCAGGCATTTCCAGCCTGGTTTTTCGTGCCACATCGTTCGCACAGGCGTTAGAATCATTGGCCCCACGTTGCGGAACTTGCGGATTCTTGTAGTTGTCATGGTAGGACGTCGTCGGTCGTGTTGTACTCATTCTCCACCTCCTCCCCCTCGATTGCTGATCCTTGTTGTCGTGCTTCGATTAACCTGATAGCCGATTTAATCACCGAAATGGAGTGATTTTTCATTTGGCTCCTCGTTTATGCGTTACGTTTTCCAGAAAAAACTGTTTTTTTTTTGCGCGGTTTCTGCGTGTTT